>SJYT01068695.1:0-35144 GCA_006410635.1 Cephalophus harveyi | reverse complement strand
TGAAAGAGGAGAGTGAAAAAGTTGGCTTAAAGCTCAACATTCAGAAAATGAAGATCATGGCATCCGTTCCAATCACTTCATGGCAAATGGGGAAAGAGTGGCTGACTTTGGCCTCCAAAATCACTGCAGATGGTGACTGCACCCATGAAATTAAAAGATGCTTGCTCCTTGGAAGGAAAGTTATGATCAACCTAGACAGCATAGTCAAAAGCAGAGACATTACTTTGCCAACAAAGTCCATCTAGTCAAGGCTATGGGTTTTCTAGTAGTTATGTATGGATGTGAAAGTTGGACTGTGAAGAAAGCTGAGTGCGGGAGAATTGATGCTTTTGAACTGTGGTGTTGGAGAAGACTCTTGAGAGTCCCTTGGACTGCAAGGAGATCCAACTAGTCCGTTCTAAAGGAGATAAGTCCTGGGTGTTCATTGGAAGGACTGATGCTGAAGCTGAAACTCCAATCCTTTGGCCACCTGATGTGAAGAGCTGACTCATTCGAAAAGACCCTGATGCTGGGAAATATTGAGGGCAGGAGGAGAGGGGGATGGCAGAGGATGAGATGGTTGAATGGCATCACTGACTCAATGGACATGAGTTTGGGTAAACACCTGGAGTTGGTGATGGACAGGGAGGCCTGGTCTGTTGCGGTTCATGGGGTCACAAAGAGTCGGACACAACTGAGCGACTGAACTGAACTGAGAGACTTTCACTTTCAGAGGAACTTTACACACACAAGGCCCTAGGGAATGTAAACCACTCCTGCCTTCAAGAAATAGCTTTGGGCTGAGTAATCGAAAAAGAATTTGAAAACAGGCAGGCCTACCAGAAGCCATTTCAGCAGGTACATTTTACACACACTCTTAAAAACAAATAGTGCAGATACACATTTCCTCAATTGCACATTATTAGAGAAAGGAAAATGAAATCTGCAATGATATATATCCCCTTCCACCCACCACAGTGATCATCATCAGAAAGTCTAAACAGTCAATGCTGGAGAGGGCCTGGAGAAAAGGGAAGCCTCCTCTGCCAGTGCTGGGAATGGAAATTGCTACAGACACTGAGGAGCACAGAATGGAGGTTCCTTAAAATCCTGAAGATGCAGCTATCCTGTGACCCAGCAGTCCCACACTAGGGCTACATCTGGATTAAATTGTTGTTGGAGAAGGCACACGAACCCCAACCTTCACTGCAGCACTATTTCCAGCCAAGACATGGAAGCAACAAGAAAGTTCTTGGAGAGATGAAAGGGAAAAGTAGATGAGGCTCATATAAGGAAGGGAATGTTCCTCAGCCACCAAACAGAAGGGAACTGCCCTTTGCAGCAACACAGAAGGACCTAGCGGAGAAGGCGATGGCACCCCACTCCAGCACTCTCGCCTGGAGAATCCCAGGGACGGGGGAGCCTGGTGGGCTGCAGTCCATGGGGTTGCTAAGAGTCAGACACGACTGAGCAGCTTCACTTTCAGTTTTCACTTTCATGCATTGGAGAAGGAAATGGCAGCCCACTCCAGTGTTCTTGCCTGGAGAATCCCAGGGACGGGGGAGCCTGGTGGGCTGCCGTCTATGCGGTCGCACAGAGTCGGACACGACTGAAGCGACTTTGCAGCAGCAGCAGAAGGACCTAGCCATGATCATAGCAGGTGAATTAAGTCAGACAGAGGAAGACACATATTGTATAGTATCACTGATAGGTGGAATCTAAAAAGTACCAGAATGGAACTCATTTCCAAAGAGGAAACAGATACACATACTTTGAAAAGTCACTTAGGGCTACAGAAGGGGTCACATCAAGAGAAGTTAGATCAGGATGCTGGGATTAGCATACACATTCTTTAATACATAAACCTAGAGCATCATTGACTTCCCTGGTGGCTCAGAGGTTAAAGTGTCTGCCTCCAATGCAGGAGACCCGGGTTCAATCCCTGGGTCAGGAAGATCCCCTGGTGAAGGAAATGGCAACCCACTCCAGTATTCTTGCTTGGAGAATCCCATGGACTGAGGCGACTGGTGGGCTGCAGTCCACGGGGTCACAAAGAGTCGGACACGACTGAGTGACTTTACTTTACTTAAGAGCATCATTAAGCACAGGGAACCCTACTCAACACTCTGTAAACGCTTATAGGGGCAAAACTCTTGAAAAGACTGGATATTCATCTATATATACCTGAATCAAGTTGCTGAACATCTGCAACAAGTTCAGCATTGAAATTCAACTATATACCAATAGAAAATAAACATTAATTTTCCAACTAAAATGAAATAACTGCTATATTCCCTATACCCTTGGTGACCAGGGTTCCTATTGTAAAGCTGGAGACTGAGCAGCCTTGGGGACCACGTCTGGATTGTCTGGGGGATGAGGAGCTGAGAAGGATGCGGCAGCAGATGATCCCCACTGGACCTGAAGCGTCTGTCCCCCCGGATCAAACCACAGTCTCGAGAGCCTGGCTGCCCCTGCACAGCTACTGCAAGTGCCGCGCACATGAGGAGGGGGCGTTCCCTTTCGGCTGGAAGATCCTTGAAAAGTCATGGGATCCTGCGGGCCTCCCGATGCTGGGGTGCTCACGTCCAGTCTCCTTCCTTAGAGTCGCCCGACCTGCAGATGATAGCAGCCAAGGCACGACTCATTGGAGGGCTGCCTGGGATTTGTCTAGGGTGGAGAAGTGAAGAAAGATGGGGAAGAAATATGGAGACAAGCCGACAGGTGTCTGTTCTGGCACATTCCATGCTCACTTACAACCCAAGAAAATAAATTTCACTCAGCCTTTTGCCCTCAAAACCAGAGTAGGACATACAGAAATGCTGCTGTCTTGTGGCCATTCATGTAAACAACAGCTGTAAAACTGGTATTCAGGTGAGCTTCAAACTCACAAGGCCCATCAGTCTGTAAATGACTCCTGCCTTCAAGAAATAACCTTGGAGTGGGTAATTTAATACAGATTTGAAATCAGGCAAGCTTCCCAGTCATCAGTTTCAGCAGGTATATTGTATACACATTCTTTAAAATACAAAAAAAAAAAAAAAAAAAAACATTTCCTTTTATTTCTTTTTCTGCCCTGATTGCTGTGGCCAAAACTTCCAGAACTATGCTGAATAGTAGCGGTGAAAATGGGCACTCTTGTCTTATTCCTGACTTTAGGGGGAATGCTTTCCATTTTTCACCATTGAGTTTAATGTTTGCTGTAGGTTTGTCATATATAACTTTTATTATGTTGAGGTATGTTTCTTCTATTCCTGCTTTCTGGAGAGTTTTTATCATAAATGGATGTTGAATTTTGTCAAAGGCCTTCTCTGCATCTATTGAGATAATCATGAGGCTTTTATTTTTCAATTTGTTAATGTGGTGAATTACATTGATTGATTTGTGGATATTGAAGAATCCTTGCATCCCTGGGATAAAGCCCACTTGGTCATGGTGTATGATCTTCTTAATGTGTTGTTGGATTCTGATTGCTAGAATTTTTTAAGGATTTTTGCATCTATGTTCATCAGTGATATTGGCCTGTAGTTTTCTTTTTTTGTGGCATCTTTGTCAGGTTTTGGTATTAGGGTGATGGTGGTCTCATAAAATGAGTTTGGAAGTTTACCTTCCTCTGCAATTTTCTGGAAGATTTTGAATAAGATAGGTGTTAGCTCTTCTTTAAATTTTTGGTAGAATTCAGCTGTGAAGCCGTCTGGACCTGGGCTTTTGTTTGCTGGAAGATTTCTGATTAGTTTCAATTTCCGTGCTTGTGATGGGTCTGTTAAGATTTTCTGTTTCTTCCTGGTTCAGTTTTGGAAAGGTGTACTTGTCTAAGAATTTGTTCATTTCTTCCATGTTGTCCATTTTATTGGCACATAATTGCTGATAGTACTCTCTTTTGACACTTTGTATTTCTGTGTTGTCTGTCATGATCTCTCCATTTTCATTTCTAATTTTACTGATTTGATTTTTCTCCCTTTGCTTCTTGATGAGTCTGGCTAATGGTTTGTCAATTTTATTTATCCTTTCAAAGAACCAGCTTTTGGCTTTGTTGATTTTTGCTATGGTCTCTTTGTTTCTTCTGCTTTGATTTCTGCCCTAATTTAAGATATCTTTCCTTCTACTAACCCTGGGGTTCTCCATTTCTTCCTTTTCTAGTTCCTTTAGGTGTAGAGTAGGTTGTTTATTTGACTATTTTCTTGTTTCTTGAGGTATGCCTGTATTGCTATGAACTTTACCCTTATCACTGCTTTTATAGAGCCCCACAGGTTTTGGGTTGTTGTGTTTTCATTTTCATTCGTTTCTATACATATTTTGATTTCTTTTTTGATTTCTTCTGTGATTTGTTGGTTATTCAGAAGCGTGTTGTTTAGCCTCCATATGTTGGAATTTTTAATACTTTTTCTCCTGTAATTGACATCTAATCTTACTTCATTATTGTCAGAAAAGATGCTTGGAATGATTTCAATTTTTTTGAATTTACCAAGGCTAGATTTATGACCCAGGATGTGATCTATCCTGGAGAAGTTTCCGTGAGCACTTGAGAAAAAGGTGAAATTCATTGTTTTGGGGTGAAATGTCCTGTAGATATCAATTAGGTCTAACTGGTCTATCGTATCATTTAAAGTTTGTGTTTCATTGTTAATTTTCTGTTTAGTTGATCTGTCCATAGGTGTGAGTGGGGTATTAAAGTCTCCCACTATTATTGTGCTGTTGTTAATTTCCCCTTTCATACTTGTTACCATTTGTCTTACATATTGTGGTGCTTCTATGTTGGGTGCATATATATTTATAATTGTACTATCTTCTTCTTGGATTGATTCTTTGATCATTATATAGTGTCCTACTTTGTCTCTTTTCACAGCCTTTGTTTTAAAGTCTATTTTATCTGATATGAGTATTTTTACTCCTTCTTTCTTTTGGTCTCTATTTGTGTGGAATATCTTTTTCCAGCCCTTCACTTTCAGTCTGTATATGTCACCTGTTTTGAGGTGAGTCTCTTGTAGACAACATATATAGGGGTCTTGTTGTTGTATCCATTCAGCCAGTCTTTGTCTTTTGGTTGGTGCATTCAACCCATTTACGTTTAAGGTAAATATTGATAAGTATGGTTCTGTTGCCATTTAATTTATTGTTTTGGGTTTGGGTTTATACACCTTTTTTGTGTTTCCTGTCTAGAGAATATCCTTTAACATTTGTTGGAGAGCTGGTTTGGTGGTGCTGAATTCTCTCAGCTTTTGCTTGTCTGTAGAGCTTTTGATTTCTCCTTCCTATTTGAATGAGATCCTTGTTGGGTACAGTAATCTGGGCCTAGGTTATTTTCTTTCACCACTTTAAGTATGTCTTGCCATTCCCTCCTGGCCAGAAGAGTTTTTCTATTGAAAGATCAGCTGTTATCCTTATGGGAATCCCCTTGTGTGTTATTTGTTGTTTTTCCCTTGCTGCTTTTAATATTTGTTCTTTGTGTTTGATCTTTGTTAATTTGATGAATATGTGTCTTGGGGTGTTTTGCCTAGGGTTTATCCTGTTTGGGTCTCTCTGGATTTCCTGGACTTGGGTGATTATTTCCTTCCTCATTTTAGGGAAGTTTTCAACTATTATCTCCCCAAGTATTTTCTCATGGTCTTTCTTTTTGTCTTCTTCTTCTGGGACTCCTATAATTCGAATGTTGGAGCATTTCATATTGTCCTGGAGGTCTCTGAGATTGTCCTCATTTCTTTTAATTCATTTTTCTTTTTTCCTCTCTGATTCATCTATTTCTACCATTCTATCTTCTATTTCACTAATCCTATCTTCTGCCTCTGTTATTCTACTATTTGTTGCCTCCAGAGTGTTTCTGATCTCATTTATTGCATTATTCATTATATACTGACTCTTTTTTATTTCTTCTAGGTCCTTGTTAAACCTTTCTTGCATCTTCTCAATCCTTGTCTCCAGGCTATTTATCTGTGATTCCATTTTGATTTCAAGATTTTGAATCATTTTCACTATCAATATTCGGAATTCTGTCTCAGGTAGATTCCCTATCTCTTCCTCTTTTGTTTGCTTTGGTGGGCATTTCTCCTGTTCCTTTACCTGCTGGATATTCCTCAGTCTCTTTATCCTGTTTATATTGCTGTGTTTGGGGTGGCCTTTCTGTATTCTGGCAGTTTATGGAGTTCTCTTTATTATGGAGTTTCCTCACTGTGGGTGGTGTTTTATCGGTGGCTTGTCAAGGTTTGTTGGTTAGGGAAGGTTGTTTTGGAGTTCTGGTGGGTGGAGCTGGATTTCTTCTCTCTGGAGTGCAATGACATGTCCAGTAATGAGTTATGAGATGTCAGTGGTTTTGGAGTAACTTTGAGCTACCTGTGTATTAAAGCTCAGGGCTGTGTTCCTGTGTTGCTGGAGGATTTGCATAGTAAGTCTTGCTTGGTTTAGTGTAGGTATGGAGGCATTTGATGAGCTCTTATCAATTAATGTTCCCTGGAGTCAAGAGTTCTCTCATGTTCTCAGGATTTGGACTTAAGCCTCCTGTTTCTGGTTTTCAGTTTTATTTTTACAGTAGTCTCAAGACTTCTCCTTCTATACTGCACCACTGATAAAACATCTAGGTTAAAGATGAAACGTTTATCCACATTTAGGGACACCCAGAGAGGTTCACAGAGTTACATGGAGAAGAGAAGAGGGAGGAGGGAGTTATAGGTGACCCAAATGAGATGAGGTGGAATAAAAAGGAGAGAGCAAGCTAGCCAGTAATCACTTCCTTATGTGCGCTCCACAGTCTAGACTGCTTAGAGATATTCATGGAGTTATACAGAGAAGAGGAGAGGGAGGAAGGAGACAGAGGTAGCTAGGAGTATAAAAGAGGGGAATGAAAAGGAGAGAGACAGATACAGCCAGTAATCAGTTCTGTAAGTGTTCTCCACAGTCTGGAACACACAGAGATTCACACAGTTGGGTAGAGAAGAGAAGGCAGAGGGAGGAGACAGAGGCGACCTAGTGAAGAAAAAGGAGAGTCCAAAGGAGGAGAGAGCAGTCAGGCCAGTAATCTCACTCTCAAGTAAAAATGGATAACAAATGCCATAAGAAAAAATTAAAAATCTAGAGAAGAGGTTGGATTTTCAAAATTACGATATTAAAGAATAGAAGAAGAAAAAAAAGTCAATAATTATATATATATATACATGACATTTGCTTTAAAAATAGAGTCTTTTTTGTGGGGGGTGGTAATAGTAGGTTATAAAAATGAAGATTAAAGGAGAAATAGAGGACTTAAAAATTAAAAACTGTTAAAAAAAAGAATAAAAAGCAAACATCAAAAAAAGAAAAGAATGGTCATAAAAATAGTAAAGATATATGTAGGACTTTCTCTGATGTTGTTGTGGGCAGTGTGGGGTCAGTTCATTTTCAGATAGTTCCTTGGTCTGGCTTATATTTCTCAAGATCTATGGGCCCATTCCTATGTAGTCAGTACTAACGACAGGGTTTTAATCTATTGCACCTGTCACTTCCAATGCGGTTCCCTCTGTTTTAGCTTCTGTTTGCTGGTCTCTTCAGTGTATGATTTCCACTCTGACACAAAGTGGGCTGTGGTGGGCATTTTTTTTTAGACTCACTTGTTCAGTCACACTGTGGGGAGGGTGGGATACTGCAAACAAATAACACTGGCATGTGCTCGCAGTGTCTCAGCCACACTGGGCCTGCCCCCACGCACAGCACACACAGCTCATGCTCTAGGGTGCTCCGCTGGGAACCATCTGAGGCTGGCCATGGGCTGCATGCACCTCCCAGGTCTAAGCCGCTCAGGCTCAGGCACTCAGGTAGTCCTCAGAGGCACACACTCGGTTGGGTCTGCATTTTGTGCCCTTCACAGGTCCAAGTACCTCAGGTATTTGGTGAGCATGGTCACTGTGACTTATCACCTCTCCCGTCCCTGCTGCTCAGTTTTCTGGGTGTACAACTGGCACACCTTCTCAGGCGGATGATGACCCTCCAGAACCCCAAGAAATCTTAGTTAGTAAAGAAACCTGTTTGCAGTTTGATAGTTAATGTCTCTCTGAGGCTGTGATTGCCCCCTTCTGGCCCTTCCGGCTCTGGCTACCTGTCACCAGAGGGGGATGGTCTGCAGCCAGCTATTTCTGTTCTATCCTTTGTTTTGTGTGTGGTCCTGATGGTGTCATATGTAGAGCTTTTCACGCAGTAGCTATCCCACAGTCTGGTTTGCTAGCTCAAGTTAGCTCACTCTGGTTACTCTCAGGGCATTCGGGCCTGATCCTTAAAAAGCAGTGCAGTCCGCACCTCCCTGCCCAGCCCCTGCTTGCTACTGGTGGTTGCAGGTATCCACTGCTTCTCCACTAGGGGAGTTACCGTTGGGCTTGTAATCTGTGGATTTAATTATGTATTTATTTTTCCCTCCGTGTTATGTTGCCCTCTGTGCTTCCAAGGCTTGCCACAGACTCAGCAGTGAGAGTGTTTCCTGGTGTTTGGAAACTTCTCTCTTTTTAAGACTCCCTTCCGAGGACCGAGCTCCCTCCCTTCCTCTTTTGTCTATTCTTTTGTCTTTTATATTTTTTCCTATCTGTTTTCGAAGATAGTGAGCTGCTTTTCTGAGTGCCTGATGTCCTCTGCTGGCATTCAGAAGTTCTTTTGTGGAATTTACTCAGCGTTGAAATGTTCTTTTGATGAATTTGTGGGGGAGAAAGTGGTCTCTCTGTCCTATTTCTCTGTCATTTTAGGACCACCCCTCTCCTGGCAATCTTGTTTCCAGCTTGTGCTTCTTCCAGTCCAGCATTTCTCATGATATACTCTACATATAAGTTAAATAAGCAGGGTGACAATATACAGCCTTGCTGTACTCCTTTTCCTATTTGGAACCAGTCTGTTGTTCCATGTCCAGTTTGAATTGTTGCTTCCTGACCTGCATATAGGTTTCTCAAGAGGCAGGTCAGATGGTCTGGTATTCCCATCTCTTTCAGAATTTTCCACAGCTTATTGTGATCCACACAGTCAAAGGCTTTGGTATAGTCAATAAAGCAGAAATAGATGTTTTTATGAAACTCTCTTGCTTTTTTGATTATAACCTAAATCAAATCCCTTACAATTATACAGTGGAAGTGACAGAGTCAAGGGATTAGATTTGATAGATAATGCCTGAAGAACTAAGGACAGAGGTTCATGACATTGTACAGGAGAAAGGGATCAAGACCATCACCAAGAAAAAGAAATGCAAAAAGGCAATATGGTTGTCTGAGGTGGTCTTACAAATAGCTGAGGAAAGAAGGAAGCAAAAAGCAAAGGAGAAAAGGAAAGATATTCCCATTTGAATGCAGATTTCCGAAGAACAGCAGGGAGATATAAGAAAACCTTCCTCAGTAATCAATGAAAAGAAATAGAGGAAAGTAACAGAATGGGAAAGACGAGAGATCTATTCAAGAAAGTTAGAAATAAAGGAACTATTTCATACAAAGATGGGAACAATTAAGGACAGAAATTGTATGGACCTAACAGAAGCAGAACATATTAAGAAAAGGTGGCAAGAATACACAAAAGAACTATGCAAAAAAGATCTTCATAACACAGATAGTCACGATGGTGTGATCACTCATCTAAAGCCAGACATTCTGGAATGTGAAGTGGGCCTTAGGAAGCATCATTATGAACAAAGCTAGTGGAGGTGATGGAATTCAAGTTGAGCTATTTCAAATCCTAAAAGATGATGCTGAAAGTGTTGCACTCAATACGCCAGCAAATTTGAAACACTCAGCCGTGGCCACAGGTCTGGAAAAGGTCAGTTTTCATTCCAATCCCAAAGAAAGGCAATGCCAAAGAATGCTCAAACTACTGCACAATTGCACTCATCTCACATGCCAGCAAAGTAATGCTAAAAATTCACCAAGCCAAACTTCAACAGTATGTGAACTACGAACTTCCAGCTGTTCAAGTTGGTTTTAGAAAAGGCAGAGGATCCAGAGATCAAATTGCCAACATCTGCTGGATCATTGAAAAAGCAAGAAGGTTTCAGAAAAAAAAAAAAAAAAATGTGTGCTTCTGTTATATACTATTCCAAAGCCTTTGACTGTGTGGATCACAATAAACTGTGGAAAAATTCTGAAAGAGAGAGGAATACTAGACCACCTGACCAGCCTCCTGAGAAATCTGTATACAGGTCAAGAATCAACAGTTAGAACTGGATTTGGAACAAGAGGTTGGCTCCAATTCAGAAAAGAAGTATGTCAAGGCTGCATACTGTCACCCTGTTTATTTAACTTCTATGCAGAGTACATCATGAGAAATGCCAGGCTGGATGAAGCACAATCTGGAATCAAGATTGCCAGGAAAAATATCAGTAACCTCAGATATGCAGATGATGCTGAAATATCAATAACCTCAGATAGGCAAATGGCCTTATGGCAGAAAGCAAAGAAAAACTAAAGATCCTCTTGATGAAAGTGAAAGAGAAGGGTGAAAAAGTTGAATTAACCTCAACATTCAGAAAATTAAGATCATGGCAACTGGTCCAATCACTTCATGGCAAATAGATAGGGAAATAATGGAAACAGTGAGAGACTTTATTTTAAGGGGCTCCAAAATCACTGCAGATGGTGACTGCTACCATATAATTAAAAGATGCCTTCTCCTTGGAAGGAAAGCTATGATCAATCTAGATATCATAGTAAGAAGCAGAGACATTGCTTTGCCAACAAATATCCATCTAGTTAAAGCTACAGTTTTTCTAGTAGTCATGTATGGATGTGAGAGTTGGACTATAAAGAAAGCTGAGTGCAGAAGTATTGATGCTTTTGAAATGTGGTGTTGGAGAAGACTCTTGAGAGTCCATTGGACTGCAAGGAGATCTGATCAGTCCATCCTAAAGATCAGTCCTGGGTGTTCATTGGAAGGACTGATGTTGAAGCTGAAACTCCAATAATTTGGCCACCTGATGGGAAGAGCAGATTCTTTGGAAAAGACCCTGATGCTGGGAAAGATTGAAGGTGGGAGGAGAAAGGGATGACAGAGGATGATATGGTGGATGGCATCACGGACTCGATGGACATGAGTTGGTGTAAGTTTCAGAATTGCATTATGAAGCAAAGCCTGGCATGCTGCAGTCCATGGGGTAACAAAGAGTTTTATCCGAGTGAGTGACTGAATGACAAAAAATAGATAGATAGTATTTAGATAGATAGATAATGATTATTTATTTTTCTGATCTCTTAAGTTCGTGTACATTTTAATAATCATATTTTACCTCTTCCCGAATGTTTACACTTTTGACATATTTTGCAATTTTGTTTTCGGTATCCCTTACCTAATTATTATAGACATCAATTATCTTTACCACTTTTGACTTTTAATCTTCCTAGTAACCTTATAAGTGGTTGATATACTACCCTTACTGTATATTTACTTTTATGAATGGGATTTTCCTTTCAAACTTTTGTGTTTCTACTTGTGACCTTTTCTTTTCCAGTTACAAATGTCTTAAAAAAAAAAAAAATCCTGGTTTCACTGCAATGAAATTTTGTAGTTTTACTTTTCTGTAAAATTCTTGATCTCTCCTTCAAATCCAAATGATAGCCATGCTGAGTAACATGTTTTTCATTTTCCTTTTTGTGGTATTTTGTTTGTTTGTCTTGTGTTTACTTTCATCCCTCTAGATATATCATGCTAGTCCTTTCTGGCCTATAGGTTTTCTGTTTAAAAATCAGCTAATAGCATTATGGGCATTCCTCTATATGCATCTTGCTTTCCCCCCCCCTTTTTTTTTTTTTTTTTCATTTTAATTACATTATGTCTTGGTGTAGAACTTTTTAGATTGATCTATGTATCTACCTGGAGAAGGAAATGGCAACCCACTCCAGTGTTCTTGCCTGGAGAATCCCAGGGACGGCGGAGCCTGGTGGGCTGTCGTCTATGGGGTCACACAGAGTCGGACACGACTGAAGCGACTTAGCAGTAGCAGCATGTATCTACCTCCTTTCCACTTATCTTTTGTTTTGGGATTTTATCTTGTTCCTTTGTAACATACTCCTCTGTCATCTCATTTTGCCTAACTTGCTGCTTTTATTTGGAGAAGGCAATGGCACCCCACTCCAGTACTCTTGCCTGGAAAATCCCATGGATGGAGGAGCCTGGAAGGCTGCAGTCCATGGGGTCGCTGAGGGTCGGACACGACTGAGCGACTTCACTTTCACTTTTCACTTTCTTGCATTGGAGAAGGAAATGGCAACCCACTCCAGTGTTCTTGCCTGGAGAATCCCAGGGACGGGGGAGCCTGGTGGGCTGCCGTCTGTGGGGTCGCACAGAGTCGGACACGACTGAAGCGACTTAGCAGCAGCAGCAGCAGCTGCTGCTTTTATTTCTATATACTTGGTAGGTTGGTTATACTTCTCAATATTAGAAAAGTGATTCTATGTTATAGACATCCTATAGGACCCAGCAGTTCACTTTCTGTGGTCACCAGACTTATATGCTCTAGGGCTACCCTCAATGTGAACTGCATGAATCCTTCTGTTGTGGTGGGAATATAGGAAGTGGTGACTGACCCTGGCCTGGTTGAATGCCAGGCCCTGCCTTGTATGAGAGCTGCTTGTTACTGGTGTGGGCTTCTCTGCTGGCCCAGTGGTAAAAAACCTGTCTGCTATTGTAGGAAACCTGGGTTTTATCCCTGGGTGTGGATGACCCCACGAAGAAGGAAATTACAACCCATTCCAGTATTCTTGCCTGGGAAATCCCACGGACAGAGGAGCTTGATGGATGATACTCCATTGGATCACAAAAGTCAGACAACAATTATATAGATATATATAATATTTATGAAAGTTTCTAAGAGAATAAATCCTGAGTTCTTATCAAAAGGAAAATCATGTTTTGTTTTGTTTTATTTTCTCTTTTCTTGCTTTCTCTTTTTATTGTAGCTGCACACCATGATAAATGCTAACTAAATTTATTGCAATAGTCATTTAACAAAATATTCACATTAAACCATTGTGCAGTAGGCCTGAAATTCATGCAATTATGTATGTCAGTTATATATCTTAACAAATCTGGTAACAATAGAAGCTTTGGTGAATATCTCAATCACTATAAACCCAGGACCTGCATCTGTTTTAAAAATTAAATTGTTTTAAAAATGAATTTAAAGCTGTTTTTTTTTTGGGGGGGGTGTTGTGGGGGGCTTACATTACTGATGCAGGAAAAAAAGTGAAAATTTTTAATCTTATTAAGGAAATATTGCTTTCAATTTTTCCCTGAACTTTTTAATATGCATTCTTATTATCCCTCCATTAATCCCATTTCATATTTCTCTTTAAATAGGGTTGTTATATCCAAAAGTACTGACATGATATTCATGAAATCAGTAGAGAAATGAATGGATGAGATTCTGATTGAGACTTTGGTGGTTTTGCATTTTTCCTTCTTAGATATATTTTTCTCCATTATGAATTAAAGAATCATTAAAGGAGTCTATGCTATTCATAATGTTCTTCCTAGACCCTTCATTTCAGTCCAGTTGCATTAACTTAATGCTTAAGTTTATTGATCTAGTCTAATGTATATTACTCTTGTCAGCATTAAATTTAATTTAGTGCAATGGGATAAATGAGTTGTTGAAACCAGATTTTAATTCCTAGCCATTAAAATATGGTGCCTTTACTATATAAGAACTTTATTATATACCAGTAAAATGTATGTGCCTATACAGCTACAGTTCTGCAGAATGTGCTTTTCCTTTTTAAAATTATGTCTTTCATCTGTATATGTGAATGTTCCAAAAATATTGAACTATTGAACCATTTTGTTCTAACTTTTCTTCTAGATTTTTCTCAAATGCAGAAATAGGAAATATTAATGTAACCCCAGCCAGATTACAGAATTCTGCTGTAATCATGTTGAGATCTTCTCAGCAGTTGATTTATTTTAAAAATGTATTTTTAAAAAGTTAAAGAACATTTTGTTTTTAAAGTTATGTATGAATATGTGTGTGCTAAGTCACTTCAGTTCAGTTCCTTTCAGCTATTGCTCAGTCGTGTCCAATTCTTTGAGACCCCATGGACGGCAGCATGCCAAGCCTCCCCTGTACAACATCAACTCCCGGAGTTTACCCAAACTCATGTCCATTGAGTTGGTGATTCTATCTAACCATCTCATCCTCTGTCATCCCCTTTTCCTCCTGCCTTCCAACTTTTCCAGCAACAGGGTCTTATTAAATGAGACAGCTTTTTGCATCAGGTGGCCAAAGTATTGGAGTTTCAGCTTCAACATCAGTCCTTCCAATGAACACTCAGGACTGAGCTCCTTTTAGGTGGACTGGCTGGCTCTCCTTGTAGTCCAAGGGACTCTGAAGAGTCTTCTCCAAACTATAGTTCAAAAGCATCAATTCTTTGGCACTCAACTTTCTTTATACTCCAACTCTCACATTCTACATGACTACTGGAAAAACCATAGCCTTGACTAGATGGACCTTTGTTAGCAAAGTAATGTTTCTGTTCTTTATTATGCTGTCTAGATAGGTCATAACTTTCCTTCCAAGGTGTAACTGTCTTTTAATTTCATGGCTGCAGTCACCATCTGCAGTGATTTTGGCCCCCAGAAAAATAAAGTCAGTCACTGTTTCCACTATTTCTCCATCTATTTGCCATGAAGTGATGGGGCCAGATGCCATGATCTTTTTTTTTCCACTCTCCTCTTTCAATTTCATCAACAGGCTCTTTAGTTCTTCTTCACTTTCTGCCCTAAGGGTGGTGTCATCTGCATATCTGAGGTTATTGATATTTCTCCTGGCAATCTTGGTTCCAGCTTATGCTTCTTCCAGCCCAGCATTTCTCATGATGTATTCTACATATAAGTTAAATAAGCAGGGTGACAATATATAGCTTTTCACTCCTTTTTCCTATTTGAAACCAGTCTGTTGTTCCATGCCCAGTTCTAACTGTTGTTTCTTGACCTATATGCAAATTTATCAGGAGGTAGGTCAGATGGTTTGGTATTCCCATCTCTTTCAGAATTTTCCACAGTTCATTGTGATACACACAGTCAAAGGCTTTGGCATTGTCAATAAAGCAGAAAAAGATGCTATTCTGGAACTCTCTTACTTTCTCAATGATCCAGCAGATGTTGGCTATTTGGTTTCTTGTTCCTCTGAATTTTCTAAAATCAGCTTGAATATCTGAAATTTCACGGTTCATGTATTATTGAAGCCTCGCTTTGAGAATTTTAAGCATTATTTTTCTAGTATGTGAGATGAGTGCAATTGTGTGGTAGTTTCAGCATTCTATGGCATTGCCTTTCTTTGGAATTGGAATGAAAACTGACTTTTTCCAGTCCTGTGGCCACTGGCATCTGGTCCCATCACTTCATGGGAAATAGATGGGGAAACGGTGGAAACAGTGCCAGACTTTATTTTTTTGGGCTCCAAAATCACTGCAGATGGTGATTGCAGCCATGAAATTAAAAGATGCTTACTCCTTGGAAGAAAAGTTATGTCCAACCTAGATAGCATTTTCAAAAGCAGAGACATTACTTTGCCGACTAAGGTCCGTCTAGTCAAGGCTATGGTTTTTCCAGTGGTCATGTATGGATGTGAGAGTTGGACTGTGAAGAAGGCTGAGCGCCAAAGAATTGATGCTTTTGAACTGTGGTGTTGGAGAAGACTCTTGAGAGTCCCTTGGAGTGCAAGGAGATCCAACCAGTCCATTCTGAAGGAGATCAGCCCTGGGGTTTCTTTTGAAGGAATGATGCTAAAGCTGAAACTCCAGTACTCTGGCCACCTCATGCAAAGAGTTGACTCACTGGAAAAGACTCTGATGCTGGGAGGGATTGGGGGCAGGAGGAGAAGGGGACGACCGAGGATGAGATGGCTGGATGGCATCACGGACTCGAAGGACGTGAGTCTCAGTGAACTCCGGGAGATGGTGATGAACAGGGAGGGCTGGCGTGCTGCGATTCATGGGGTCGCAAAGAGTTGGACACGACTGAGCGACTGAGCTGAGCTGAGCTGTGGCCACTGCTGAGTTTTCCAAATTTGCTGGCATATTGAGTTCAGCACTTTCCCAGGATCATCTTCTAGGATTTGAATTATCTCAACTGGAATTCCACTACCTCTACCAGCTTTGTTTGCAGTGATGCTTCCTAATGCCCAGTTGATTTCACTTTCCAGGATGTCTGGCTCTAAGTGAGTGAGCACAGCATCATGATTATCTGGGTCGTGAAGATCTTTTTGCACAGTTCTGTGTATTCTTGCCACCTCTTCTTAGTATCTTTTGCTTCGGTTAGGTCCATACCATTTCTTTCCTTAATTGTTCCCATCTTTGCATGAAATCTTCCCTTAGTACCTCTAATTTTCTTGAAGAGATCTCTAGTGTTTCCCATTGCATTGTTTTCCTCTAATTCTTTGTACTGATCACTAAAGATTGTTTTCTTATCTCACCTTGTTATCTTTGGAACTCTGCATTCACATGGGTATATCTTTCCTTTTCTCCTTTGCTTTTTGCTTCTCTTCTTTTCACAGCTATTTGTAAGGCCTCCTCGGACAGCCACTTTGCATTTTTGCATTTTTTTTTCTTGAGGATGGTCTTGATCCCTGTGTCTTGTACAACATCATGAACCTCCGTCCATAGTTCATCAGGCACTCTGTCTATCAGATTTAGTCCTTTAAGTCTATTTCTCACTTCCACTAAATAATCATAAGAGATTTGATTTAGGTCATGACTGAATGACCTAATGTTTTTCCCTACTTTCTTCAATTTAAGCCTGAATTTGGTAATAAGGAAGTCACTTCAGCTGTGTCCAACTCTTTGTGACCCCATGGACTGTAGCCTGCTATGCTCCTCCACCCATGGGATTCTCCAGGCAAGAATACTGGAGTGGTTTACTCTGCCCTCCCACCAGGGCCTTCCCAATGCTGGGATCAAACCTGCATCTCCTGTGTTGGCAGGCAGCTTCTTTACCACTAGCACCATATGAGAAGCCCAATGTAACATATACTTGCAAAGAATTCAATTAGTGTGAAATATTCAGAAAACTATCCAGTTTCATTATATATCTTTCTATATATCTTCTTTCCTCTCATCTTTTCTACTCCACCCTCTCTTTGTATGTGTGTGTGCATGCATTTAATGTGTATCTGAGTGTGCACATGTTCACTGGCAGCATATGTACTTACTAAGCTTTCTTTCTTTTCATAGTACATAATTAACCATTCAGTAAATATTTATAGAGCAATTGATTAAATATTTTATTTTTTGGCATTTATTAATTGCATACAGATACATGATGCTCTATGTAAAACAAAGCAAACAAAAATAAACCTCAAATTGACTGAAAATGAGTTGTATTAACTCACATAAGAGTAAATTTTCAAGTAAAATAGACTTATAGGTTGATTTATTGGCAGTTCTATGACTTTTCAAGGCTCATTTTTTTTAAATGTCTCTCTTCTCTGTGAAAATAAGATGAATCCCATGTTTCCATAACAATTAGAGTTCCATGTTTCATCTTCTTTCATGTTGTAATCATAGTTGATTCATATGAGTATTCCTCAACTAGTTTCTAGCAAAGAGTGTGAGAATCCATTGTATCAATCAGGTTAATTGCTGATTCTATTCTGAAAAACAGAACTGTATTTCTAAGTGGTAGCCACCAAGCAAAATCTAGTTGCTAGTAAAAAGAAAATGCAAAGTGCATCTGGGTTTATCACACAAAATCTCCTATCATAATGTAAATCTCTGAAGTTCTAAGTGTTTCAGTTCTTTCTTTGGACTCATTGACCTCAAGACTTACTAATGAGAATTGTTTTTACATTTAGTAAAATACTTGCTTTTTATTTTTTTTCTTAATTTGGTTTTAGTTTTAAATTGTGTGTGTGTGTGATCTTTTGCTTTGTCTCATTTTTGTTAATATCAAAGCTTTGAATTAAAATTGTCGACTCTCCAGTGTGGCAACCCACTCCAGTGTTCTTGCCTGGAGAATCCCAGGGATGGGGGAGCCTGGTGGGCTGTCGTCTCTGGGGTTGCACAGAGTCGAACACGACTGAGGCGACTTAGCAGCAGCCACTGATTACTTAGTAATATCTTATAATTTTAAAGTAATATATCTAAACTCTATTTAATAATTTAGCAATTTAAAAATGAGTACATAATTAAACTTAAAATGCCTTCTATATATTGTATTTTCCTATTCTTGATTTTGATTAGTTATTACATTTTACATTGTCAGCTTTTATACTTTTTTTGCATCACAGTCAGTCTAGTATGGATTGTAAAATCTGTTTTCTATATTTACATACATACAATGATCACTGCTATTTATCTTCCAAATTACTGACATTCATTTTGATTCTATTTTCCATTTTCTCTTTCTTCTGATTGATTAGATTTTCAAAAAGGATTCAATCAATCCATCTGAGTGCAATTTTCCTCTAAGTTCTTCAATTATTGTTGTTGTTCAGGTGCTAAGTTATGTCTGGCTCTCTGTGACCCCATTAACTGCAGCATTCCAGACTTCCCTGTCCTTCACTATCTCCCAGAGTTTTCTCAAATTCATGCGCCTTGTGTGGGTGATGCCATCCAATCATCTCATTCTCTCTCATCCCCTTTTCCACTTCGCTCAATCTTTCTCAGCATGAGTCTTTTTACAATGAGTTGGCTCTGTCCATCAGATATGCAAAGTATTGGAGCTTCATCTTCAGCATCAGCCCTTCCAATGATATTCAGGGTTGATTTCCTTTAGAATTGAGTGGTTTACTATCTTTGCTGTCCAAGGTATTCTCAAGCATCTTCTCCAGCATCACAATTTGAAAGAATCAATTCTTTGGTGCCCAGCTTTCTTTATGATCCAACTCTTATATCCTACATGACAACTGGAAAAAACATAGCTTTGACTATATGGACCTTTGTTGGCAAAGTGATGTCTCTGCATTTTAATGTACTCTGTAGGTTTGCCATAGCTTTCCTTCCAAAGAGTAAGCATCTTTTAATTTCATGGCTTCAGTCACCATCTGCAGTGATTTTGGAGCAAGAAAATAAAATCTCTCACTATCCACTTTTTGTCCATCTATTTGCCATGAAGTGATGGGACCAGATGCCTTGATCTTTGTTTATGGATTGTTGAGTTTTAAGCCAGCTTTTTGTTCACTCTCCTTCTTTACTTTCATCAAAAGTCTCTTTAGTTCCTCTACACTTTCTGCCATTAGAGTGGTATCATCTGCATATCTGAGGTTGTTGAAATTTCTCCTGGCAATCTTAATTCCAGCATGTGAATCTTTTAACCTGGCATATCTCGTGATGTACTCTGCATATAAGTTAAATAAGCAGGGTGACAATATGCAGCCTTTATATTACTAAATTACAGACATCTTCTATACCATTATACAATAACTTAGCAGGGTATGAAATCTCTGTATTCACTTTTCTCACAATTTTGAAACTTGTTTTAACATATTCTTCTGTTGAATTGTTGCTGAGAACTGTGAAGTCTTTTTTTTTTTTTCAAGGTATTTCTGTTTTACCTAGATTACAGTAGTGTTAATTTTTATATCTTGAAATTCACTGTAACTTCTATGACTGTCATGCTTTAGCAGTTCTCTCCCCACCCATTTTATCACATAGTATTTTTTTGAATTTGTACACTTAAGGCTTAATTTATTTAAGAAAAGCATTCCTGTACTATATCCATGAATACACTCTGCAATGTGAAAACAATCCCCTTCAGGGTTTAGACTTCCTTCTTTTTTGAGTCATCCTATACTAAGGGGTGGAACTTCACTGGTAAAGAATCTGCCTGCAATGCAGGAGCCACACAAATCATGGGTTCGATCCCTGGGTAGGAAAGATCCCCTGGAGGAGGGCATGGCAGCCCCCTCCATTATTCTCACCTGGCGAATCCCCATGGACAGAGGAGCCTGGCAGGATACAGTTCACAGGGTCACAAAGAATTAAACATGAGTGAAGTGACAACACACACACATACCAAGGGAGCATTTCATGCAAAGATGGGCACAATAAAGGACACTAATGGCAAGGGCCTAACAAAGCAGAAGAGATTTTTTAAAAGGTGGCAAGACTACACAGAAGAACTATACAAAAACGGTCCTAATGACCCAGACAACCACAATAATGTGGTCATCCCCATAGAGCCAGATATCCTGGAGTGTAAAGTCAAGTGGGCCTTAGAAAGTATTACTTTGAACAAAGCTAATGGAGGTAATGGAATTCCAGATTAGCTGTTTATTATCTTAAAAGGTGGTTCTGTTAAAGTGGAGGTGTTGGAACCTCAAATGTGCTCTTTAAAATCTTAAAAGATGGTGCTGCACTCAATATGTCAGCAAATTTGGAAAACTCAACAGTGGTCACAGGACTAGAAAAGGTCAGTTTTCATTCCAATTCAAAAGAAAGGCAATGCCAAAGAATGTTTAAGCTGCCATACAATTGCACTAATTTCACAGGTTAGCAGGATAAAGCTCAAAATCCTTCAAGTTAGGCTTCAACAGTACATGAACTGAACACTTCCAGATATACAAGCTGACTGAATTTGGAAAATGCAGAGAAACTGTAGATCAAATTGCCAACCTCCATTGAATTATAAAAAAAAAAGCAAAGTATCCAAAAACAAAGAAAAAATCTACTTCTGCTTCATTGACTACGTTAAAGCCTTTGACTGTGTGGATCACAACAAACTGTGGAAAATTCTTAAAGAGAGGGGAACCCCAGACCATCTTACTTGTTCCTGAGAAACCTGTACACAGAAAAAAAGCAACAGTTAGTATTGGACATGGAACAATAGTCCGAAATTTCAAAAGGAATATGTCAAGGCTGCATATTTTCACTCTGCTTGTTTAACTTCTATGCAGAATACATCATGTGAAATGCCAGGCTGGATGAAGCACAAGCTGGAATCAAGATTACCAGGAGAAATATCAATATCCTCAGATATGCAGATGATATACTCTAATTGCAAAAAGTGAAGAACTAAAGAAGCTCTTGATGAAGGTAAATAGAAGAATGGAAAAGCTGGCTTAAAACTCAACATTCAAAAAGCTAAGATCCAGGCAAATGGTCCCATCACTTCATGGCAAATATATGGGTAAAAAAGTGGAAACAGTGACAAGTTTCATTTTCTTGGGCTTAAAAATCACTGTGGACAATGATTGCAGCCATGAAATTAAAAGATATTTGCTCCCTGGAAGAAATGCTATGACAAACCTAGATAGCACATTAAAAAGAAGAGACTTTACCAACAAAGATCCATCTAATTAAAGCTATGGTTTTCCCAGTTTTCATGTAAGTATGTGAGAGTTGGACCACAAAGAAGACCGAGTGCCGAAAAGCTGATGCTTTTGAACTGCGATGCTGGAGATGACTCTTGAGAGCTCCTTGGACTGCAAGGAGGTAATACCAGTCAGTCCTGAAGGAAATCAACCTTGAATATTCATTGGAAGTAGTGATACTGAAGCTGAGGCGCCAATGCATTCACTGGCCACCTGATGCAAAGAGTCGACTCACTGGAAAAAAAAAAAAAAAAAACCTTGATGCTGGGAATGATTGAGGACAAAAGGAGAAAATAGTGGCAGAAAATGAGATGGTTAGTATCAATGGACATGAATTTGAGCAAACTCTGGGAGATAGTAAAGGACAGGGAACCTTGGCCTGCTGCAGTCCATACGGTTGCAATAAGTCAGAAAGGACTAAGAGACTAAACAATAGCAAGAATTACTGCTAGCATATGGTGTAAAGTTACCCTAGTTTACTTATGACAACTGGAAGAATTCTTGTGTTAATTTTTATTTTATACTGAAGAATAGTTGATTTACCATGTTTTGTTAGTATCAGGTGTACCACAATGTGATTCAGTTATACATATAGCCATTTATTTCAAATTCTGTTCCCATGTAGATTATTACATAATAGTGAGTAGAATTTCCTGTGCTATACAGTAGATACTTTTGATTATTTATTTTATATATAGTAGTGTCTACATGTTAATCCCAATCTCCTAGTTTATCCCTCCCTCCAATTTATCTCCTTTGGTAACCATAACTTTGCTTTCAAAGTCTGTAAGTCTATTTCTGCTTGCAAATAAGCTCATTTGTATCAGTTTCTAGACTTCACACATACGTGATATAATATGATATATGTCTTTCTCTGTCTGACTTATTTAAATTAGTATGATAATCTCTAGGTCCATCTATATTACTGTAAATGACATGATTTCATTCTTTTTAATGGCTGAGTAATATTCCATTGTATATATGCTCGCTGTGCTCTTTATCCATTCCTCTGTTGATGGACATTTAGTTTGCTTCTATACCTTAATTACTGTAAATAGTGCAGCAACAAACATCTGGGTTCATACATCTTCTTGAGTTATAGTATTCTCTGAATTTATATCCAGGAGTGGGACTCCTGGTTCATATGGTAATTGCATATTTAGTTTTTAAAGGAATCCCCACATGGTTCTGCATAATAGCATACCACTTTACATTCTCAAGAACAATGTAAGGAAGTTCCTTTTCTCCACACCCTCTCCACCATTTATTGTTTGGAGACTTTTTGATGATAGCCATTCTGACTGATGTGAGGTGATATCTCATTGTAATTTTGATTTGCATTTCCCTAATAATTTGCAATATTTTGCATTGTTCTTTGCTTTTTAGTCATCTGTATGTCTTCTTTGAAGAAACATCTATTTAGATTTTCTACTTGGATTTTTAGATTTTTTAATATTGAGCTGCATGAGATGTTTGAGTATTTTGAAAATCTCTTTCAGTAGCTTAATTTACATTCCATGGGAGACAATGCCTTTTCATTTTGTTTATGGTTTCATTTGTTGTGCAGAAGTTTTTAAACTTAATTATGTCCCATTTGTTTACTTTTGTTTTTATTTCCAACACTCTGGGAGATGGATCAGAGATCTTGCTGCTATTTATGTCAAAGAGTGTTCTATATATGCTTTCCTCAAGAGTTAATAGTATTCAGATTTACATTTATGTCTTCACTCCATTTTGAGTTTATTTTTGTGTATGATGCTAGACTATGTTCTAATTTCATTCTTTTGCATGTACCTGTCCAGTTTTTCCAGTGCCACTTGAAAAGATTGTCTTTCTCCATTATATATTCTTG
Source organism: Cephalophus harveyi (assembly GCA_006410635.1). NCBI lineage: Eukaryota > Metazoa > Chordata > Mammalia > Artiodactyla > Bovidae > Cephalophus > Cephalophus harveyi. The sequence goes on along the minus strand of SJYT01068695.1, from coordinate 12,087 downwards.
TCTCCTTTGTCCATAAGTTGACCATAGGTGTGTGGGTTTATTTCAGGACTTCCTGTCTATTCTATTGAACTATGTTTGTATTTTTGTGTCAGTACTCTTCTATTTTGATTACTGTGGCTTTGTAATATGGTCTGAAGTAAAGAAGCCTGATTCCTGAGATCTGAAAGAATTCTATGGCATAATTTACCAGACTTTATTAACAAATGAATGAGGCTAAGTGTGCCACGCATTCTGAGTTGTAGAGATGAACTGATAAACAAGAAATTTGCAATTACTTTCTACATAGCTTTTTATTAGAAATGTAGGCAACATTATTCAGATTCAGGTTCAGAAAAATCTGTCCTCTTTCATGAAAAGGAGAACTTGATAGAAGAAAAGTACATATAATCTGCTCTTTCACTCTCATCCTGAGCTTCCAGATATAACTCTATTAGTTGAAACAGAGTCAGTAGTAAAAATGAAACAAATGGATCAAGATGTAAAACTAAGAAAGAAACCAATCTAGTACAAAAGAGAACATTTTAAAATAATTGTTTAGGTATTGTGTAATAATACACAATTCAATAGAAGATAATACTGTTTCTATGCACAAAACTGAACAGTGTCAAAACTGTGTAGGTAGGAATTCAGGGGTGGAGGGGGAAGAAGAGTAGTATTTATAATAAATAATACTGGATCTGTTCGACATTGGTGAGGAAAAATTAATTTTGATCCTTACCTTGATTTTTCCTAGCTTTGTTGAAATATAAATGACATAATATTGTATTTAGTACAGTATACAATAAAGCATTATTAGGTAGTCTTCATACTGTATTTAGACCCTAGTAACATATTCAACTTATAACTGGGAGTTTGTACCCTATGACCATTGCTTCTCATTTTAGGCACACCTTATCCTTGGCACTCTGCATATAAGTTAAATAAGCAGGGTGACAATATACAGCCTTGACATAATCTTTTTCCTATTTGGAACCAGTCTATTATTCCATGTCCAGTTCTAAATGTTACTTCCTGATCTGCATATAGGTTTCTCAAGAGGCAAGTCAGGTGGTCTGGTATTCCCATCTCTTTCAGAATTTTCAACAGTTTATTGTGATACACACAGTCAAAGGCTTTGGCATAGTCAATAAAGCAGAAATAGATGTTTTTCTGGAACTCTCTTGCTTTTTCCATAATCCAGCGGATGTTGACAATTTGATCTCTGGTTCCTCTGCCTTTTCTAAAACCAGCTTGAACATCTGGAAGTTCACGGTTCACGTATTGCTGAAGACTGGCTTGGAGAATTTTGAGCATTACTTTACTAGCGTGTGAGATAAGTGCAATTCTGTGGTAGTTTGAGCATTCTTTAGCATTGCCTTTCTTTGGGATTGGAATGAAAACTGACCTTTTCCGGTCCTGTGGCCACTGCTGAGTTTTCCAGATTTGTTGGCATATTGAGTGCAGCACTTTCACAGCATCATCTTTCAGAATTTGAAACAGCTCAACTGGAATTCCATCACCTCCACTAGCTTTGTTCGTAGTGATGCTTTCTAAGGCCCATTTGACTTCACATTCCAGGATTTCTGGCTCTAGGTGTGTGATCACACCATCGTGATTATCTTAGTCATGAAGATCTTTTTTGTATAGTTCTTTGCATATTCTTCCCACCTCTTCTTAATACCATCTGCTTCTGTTAGGTCCATACCATTTCTGTCCTTTTTCGAGCCCATCTTTGCATGAAATGTTCCCTTGATGTCTCTAATTTTCTTGAAGAGATCTCTAGTCTTTCCCATTCTGTTGTTTTCCTCTATTTCTTTGCATTGATCACTGAGGAAGGCTTTCTTATCTTTTCTTGCTATTCTTTGGAACTCTGCATTCAGATGCTTGCATCTTTCATTTTCTCCCTTGCTTTTCACTTGAAGAAGCATGAGCTGGAATCAAGACTGCCGGGAGAAATATCAATAACCTCAGATAAGCAGATGACACCACCTTTATGGCAGAAAGTGAAGAGGAACTGAAAATCTTCTTGATGAAAGTGGAAGTGGAGAGTGAAAAAAGTTGGCTTAAAGCTCAACATTCAGAAAACGAAGACCATGGCATCTGGTCCCATCACTTCATGGCAAATAGATGGGGAAACAGTGGGAACAATGTCAGACTTCATTTTTGGGGGCTTCAAAATCACTGCAGACAGTGACTACAGCCATGAAATTAAAAGACACTCTTTGGAAGAAAAGTTATGACCAAACTAGATACCATAGTGAAAAGCAGAGACATAACTCTGCCAACAAAGGTCCGTCTAGTCAAGATAATGGTTTTTCCAGTGGTCATGTATGGATGTGAGAGTTGGACTGTGAAGAAAGCTGAGCACTGAAGAACTGATGCTTTTGAACTGTGCTGTTGGAGAAGACTCTTGAGAGTCCCTTGGACTGCAAGGAGATCCAACCAGTCCATTCTGAAGGAGATCAGCCCTGGGTTTTCTTTGGAGGGAATTATGCTGAAGCTGAAACTCCAGTACTTTGGCCACCTCATGTGAAGAGCTGACTCATTGGAAAAGACTCTGATGCTGGGAGGAATTGGGGGCAGGAGGAGAAGGGGATGACCGAGGATGAAATGGCTGGATGGCATCACTGACTCGATGGATGCAAGTCTGAGTGAACTCCAGGAGTTGGTGATGGACAGGGAGGCCTGGCGTGTTGCCATTCATGGGGTTGCAAAGAGTCAGACATGACTGAGTGACTGAACTGAACTGAACTGTCCTTGGCAACCACCAACCTACTATCTGTTTCTATGAATTCAGTTTAAAATTCCACATAAAATGAGATTACATAGTGTTTGTCTTTGTCTGTCTGATAGTTCACTTAGTATAAGTGATTCATCCAAGTTGTTGCAAATGTCAGGGCAAGGAACGACAGATTGTGCCCCAAAGTTGATTGAAGACACAGCCTGGGGTTTACTACTGGGTAGAGTTTTGGTTGTGCTTAGCTGTTGGGTAATGTTGGATTCCTGCCCTAGTTGGGCAGGGTCCCTAGCTATACCCCAAAGTTGATTGGAGTTGTAGATAACGCTTTGTGACAGTGGAGTCTTCTGTCCAGGCTTCCTGGCTGGGTAGGATTATAGGCTATGCTCCCTAATTGATTGGGACCTCTGGCTGGACTCCCTGCCTCCACAGGCTATATTCGGCAGTTACACAAAGATATATGCTGAGCTCTGTTGCTGGGTATGTTCACTGAACTAAACAGAAATGCAGGATATGCTCCACAGAGTAACACTGGAGATTATGCTTAGGAGTTGAGTAGGAGAGCAAATTTTCTCCCTTGTCTGAGTTGAGCCTTAGGATGTGCTCCACAACTGGTATAGCCCACTGTCTGTGTTTCCAAATCAAGCATAACTGCCAGACAAACTCATTGGCCATAGAGGACCACTAGTTTTGCTCTACAAATAGACAAAGCTGCTGATTTCTGGCCTAAATCTCTGTTCAGTCACCACTGCAAACAGAAATTAAGACTGTCAAGATGTGGACACAGGTTGCTATAAGCCTCTTCCCCTTCTCAGTCTGTATCTGAAATCCTGTGTTATAGATCCACAAGTTCCTCCAGTGGTCCTTGTGGTATCAGACTCCATTGAGCTTCCTGGAAAGTGTTTGACAATTTGAAGTGAGCCAGATGTTCACCTTGGGTTAGCATTTTCCCACCAGCGAAGCAGCAATCTTATGAGAATCCTCTTGATACTTCCCTGTGCAAGCATGGGGAAGGTTAATGTGGTCAAAATGTGACTGCTCCTCTTTACCTTCTAATACAGTTCATCTTGGTCTCTGATGTTGATGGAAGTGCTACAGCCCATGCTCCACACCCAGCCTAGGTTCTGGCACTTTTATAATAATGTCTTATATATGTAAAATTACAGTATGGTCTTCTTGTGAGAGAGTCTGAAGTCAGTAACTCTTCAATGTATTGCCATTTTGATGACTACCTTCCTTTAATTTAAAGTGAAACTCAAAACAATTTTGAGAAAGGGTAAGCTTAAAGAACACACAGCTAAGAGAATTCAGCACCACTAAAGCAATTTACTACAATTTCTAAAGGAACTTCCCTAAACAAGACACCCAAGTGCAGAGAAAAAAAAGATGAAGGGAATGATAAAGACTTACAAAAACAGACCAAAAACAATTAACAAATTAACCATAGGAACATACATATTAATAATTACTTTAAATGTAAATGGATTAATTGCTCCAAACAAAAGACATAGACAGACTGAATGGATACAAAATCAAGAGCCATATACATGCTGTCCACAAGAGACCCACTTCAGACCTAACAGACTGAAACAAAACAATTTGAGTCACAGACTGGAAGTGAGGGGTTGAAAATAGGTACTCCATGCAAATGGAAAACAAAAAGAAAGCTGGATTACATGTAAACTAACATGTAAGAACGAAGCACAAGCTTATGTTTGATACAGGATACAGGATGCTTGGAGCTGGTGCACAGGAATGAGCCAGAGAGATGATGTGGGGTGGGAGGTGGGAGGGGGATTCGGGATTGGGAGCTAATATACAACCATGGTGGATTCATGTCAATGTATGGCAAAACCAATACGGTATTGTAAAGTAAAATAAAGTAAAAATAAAATTTAAAAAAAAAATAAAGAAGTTCAGAAAAAAAAATAGACTTTAAAATAAGAGACAAAGAAGAATACTACATAATTATTGAGGGATTAATTCAAGAAGAAGACATAATAATTGCAAATATATATGCACCCAACATAGGAACACCTCAATATATGAGGCAAATGCTAACCACCATAAAGGGACAAATTGACTATAGTAGTGGGGAAGAAAATATCAAAAATCAATGAAACTAAAAGCTGGTTCTTTGAAAAAAATAAAATTGATAAACTTTTAGCCAGACTCATCAAGGAAAAAAAAAAAAAGACAGAGGACTCAAATCAGTAAAATCAGAAATGAAAAAGGAGAAGTTACAAGTAATACCGTGATAAGACAAAGGATCACAAGAGACCACAATGAGGTAATTTATGCCAATGAAATGGACAACATGGAAAAAAATGGACAGATTCATAGGTACAATTTCCATGACTGCAACAGGAAGAAATATAAAATATGAACAGACCAATCACAATACTGAAATTTAAACTCTGATTTTAAAACTTCCAAAAAGAAAACTACAGGACCAGTGTGTTTCACATGGGGGATTCTATCAAATATTTAAAGATAAGCTAACATATATCTTTCAGAAACTCTTCCAAAAAATTGCTGAGGAATGAAACTTGCCAAATTCACACTGTAAGGGCACCATCACCCTGATACCAAAACCAAAGATGCTTACAAAAATAAAAATTTTAAGGCAATATCACTGATGAACATATACACGAAAGTCCTCAACAAAATGCTAGCAATCTGAATCCAAGAATATATTAAAAAGATCAAGAGATGCTTTTCCCAAGGATGCAAGGATTTTTTAATATCCACAAAATCAATAAATGTGATACACCACATCAACCAATTGAAGAATAAAAGCTATATGATCAACTCAATAGATGTAGGAAAGCTTTTGACAGTATTCAACACCTACTTAAAATAAAAACTCTCAAGAAAGTGAGCATAAAAGGAACATAACATGATAAAGATCATATATGACAAACCTACAGATAACATCATACTCAATGGTTAATTGCTAAAAGCATTTCCCCTAAGATTAGGAATGAAATAAAGATTTTCATGCTCAATACCTTTATTTAACATAGCTTAGGAAGCCTTAACTATGGCAATCAGAAAAGAAAAAGAGATAAGAGCAATCCAAGCTGGAAAAAAAGAGTTTAAACTATCACAGTCTGATGAAGACATGCTACTGTAAATAGAAAATCCTAAGGATGTTAACAGAAAACTACTAGACTTCAATAATGAATTTGATAAAGCTGCAGGTTACAAAATTAATACACAGAAATCTGTTGCATTTCTATACACTAAAGCAAAAGGCCAGAAAGAGAAGTCCAATAAATAAACCCATTTACCATCACATCTGAAAGAGTAAAATGCCTAGGAATAAGTCTACTTAAAGACATATACTCTGAAAATCATAAGAAACTGATGGAAGAAATCAAAGATGACACGAACAAATGGAAAGATATATCATTTCGGGGTTATCAGAAAAATCAGTATTGTCAAAATGCCTATACTACCCAAGGCAATCTACAGATTCAATGGAATCACTATTCAATGGAATCACTATTCCAATCAAACATTGAAATCACTTGGTACAATGAAAAAGTACAAAGGATATTTTTCACAAAACTATGTAAAAAAAAAAAAAAAACTTAAAATTTGACACAAAAGACCCTGAGTAGCCAAAGCAATATTGAGAAATAAAAATGGAGCTCAAAGAATCAGGGTGCCTGTCTTCAGATTATAATATAAAACTAAAGTAATCAAAACAATATGGTACTGGCACAAAAATAGAAATATAGAATGGTGGAACAGGACAGGCTGCCCAGAAATAGACCCATGAACCTATAGTCAATTAATATATAACAGAAGAGGCAAGACTATAAAATGAAATAAAGACAGTCTTTTTAATAAATGATGCTTGGCAAACTGGACAGCTACATGTAAAAAAGTGAAACGATCATTCTTTAAGACCATACACAAAAATAAACCCAAAATGGATTAAAGTTCTAAATGTCAGATGAGACACTATAAAACTCTAAGAAGAAAACATAGGCTGAATATTCTGTGACATAAATCATAGCAAGATCTTTTTGGATCTATCTCCCAGAGTAGTGAAAATAAAAACAAAAATAAACAAATGGAAATTAATTAAACTCTAAAGCTTCTACACAGTGAAGGAAACCATAAAACAAAAAGACAATCCACATAGTGGGAGCAAATATTTGCAAATAATGTAACTGATAAGAAATCAATCTCCAAAATTTACAGTTTATGCAGCTTAATGCCATCAAAACAGACAATCCAATCAAAAAAAATGGAAGATCTAAATAGACATTTCTACAAAGAAGTCATACAGGAGGCAAAGAAGCACTTGAAAAGATGTTCAATATTGGTTTTTATCAGAGAAATGCACGTTAAAACTATAGTGAGATATACCCTCACAGCAGTCAGGATGGCTATCCTCAAAAAAAAAAAAAAAATCCTAAATGCTAAAAAAGGTGTGAAGAGAAGGGAGCCCTTCTATACTCTTGGTGGGAATGTAAATTGGCATAGCCACTGTGGAGAACAATATGGAGGTTCCTTAAAAAAAAAAAAAAAAGCTAAAAAGAGAGCTACCATATGATCCTGCAGTCTCATTCCTGGGCATATATCTGGAAAAAAACATAGTCTGAAAGGGTATGCATCCCAATGTTCATTGCAACACTGTTTGCAATAGCCACAATTGGAAGTGATCTAAGTGTCCAACAACAGGTGAATGGATAAAGAATATGTGGTACATATATACAATGGAATATTGCTCAGCCATTAAAAAGAAAAAAAGAATTCCATTTGTAAAAATATGGATGGACCTAGAGAGTGTCATAGTGAGTGAAGTAAGTCAAACATAAAAAGAGAAATACCTTATGGTATTGCTTATATGTGGAACCAAAAAAAGAAAAAGATCCAAATGAATCTATTGACAAAACAAACAAACTTGAATATGAGGGAATGAACTTGTAGTTATCAGAGGGAAAGGGACAGGGGGAGAGATTTTTAGGGAGTATGGTATTAACATGTACACACTGTTATATTTAAAATGGGTAACCAACAGGTATTTCCTATATAGCATAGGAAAATCTGTTCAATATTATGTAACAACTTAATTGGCAAAAGAATTTGAAAAAGAATAGATGTATATATCACTGAATCACTTTTGCTGTACTACTGAAACTAAACAATATTGTAAATCGACTATACTCCAGTATAAAATAAAAAGTTAAAAAAAAAGAAAAAAATTAAAAATAATAATGAAAGCATTGCAATAGTTTAAATATAAATCACGGAACAGGCTTTTATGAATGGGGAGGGAGAAAAGAGCAATTCAGATTTTTATTTAATAAAACAACTCATACATAGTGACCTATGGGTGCATAAATTACAGCTGAGCTTCAAAAATGCTATATAAGCTTAACATAATACTGCATTTCCCTAGTCAATCTTATTAATATTCCTTCTAAGTATAAAAAATGGAAGCTTGGATTGTTCAACTTAAAAACTTATGTAAGACCTTATTCTGTTCTCTCTTTTTTTTTTCTTCTATAGTTCTTTAATATGATCAATATAATTGATTTCTTTCTCCTTGAGTTGAGTGTTTATTTTTTATTCTGGAGTGGGTTGCCATTTCCTTCTCCAATGATGTTGGGTGTTTATTTGTAATATATTTCCCTTATTCTATAGAGGTATGCTTCCTTTAGAATAATTTTGTTGAGTTTTTAAATCATGAATGGAAAAAAGTTATCAAGTGCTTTTTCCGCATCTATTGAGATGATCAGGTTATTTTTTAAGTCCTTTTTTTACTGTGATATATCACACTGATTGTTTTGTGGAAACTAAACCATTCTTGCATCCCTGGAATAAATTATACCTGATTATGATATATGGTCTTTTTCTGTATTTTAAATTTGATTTGTTATTATTGTATAGAAGATCTTGCTTATGTATTTGTCAGGGATATTGTCCCATTGTCTCCACATTGACTGTGCAGGACCAGAAATCATGTGTCTAAGACACAGTTGTGAGCAAGATTGGCTTCCCCCAGCATAATGGCAAGTCCTGACTTGGTAAGGGACTGCAGTTTTGTTAGTTTCGTTTTTTGTTTTTTTTGTTTTTTTTTCCTTTGAATTGATTTCTTATTCTGTTCTGGCCAGAAAAGAGGCTTGATTTCAAGCTTCTTTAATTTATTAAGACTTGTGTTGTAGCCTACTATGTGATCTATGCTTGAGACTGTTCCATGTGCAGTTTAAAAGAATGTGCATTTTGCTGGTTTTGGATGGAATGTTTTGCAGATATCTACTAAATCCATCTGGTCTAATGTGTCATTTAAGACAACTGTCTGTTTATTGATCTTTTTGGTATGAATTACTTATCCATTTTTGTAAGAGTATTAAAGTCCTCTGCTGTTGTTCAGTCATGCAGTTGTGTCCAACTCTTTGCAATCCCATGGACTGCAGTACACCAGGCCTTCCTGTCCCTCACCATCTCCCAAAGTTTGCCCACGTTCATGTTCATTGCATCAATGATGCCGTCCAGCTATCTCATCCTCTGACACCCTCTTCTCCTTCTGTCCCAGCATCAGGGACTTTTCCAATGAGTCATCTGTTTGCATTAGATGACCAAAATACTGGAGCTTCAACTTCAGCATCAGTCCTTCCAGTGAATATTCAGGGTTGATCTCCCTTAAGATTGACTGGTTTGATCTCCTTGCTATCCAAAGGACTTTCAGGAGTCTTCTTCAGCACCACAGTTTGAAGGCACATATTCTTTGGCATTCTGCCTTCTTTATGGTGCAGGTTTCACAACTGTACATGACCACTGGGAAGACCATAGCTTTGACTATACAGACCTTTGTTGGCTGAGTAAAGTCTCTGCTTTTTGGAACACTGTCTAGGTTTGCCATCACTTTCCTGCCAAGAAACAAGCATCTTCTGATTTCATGGCTTCAATCGCCATCTGCAGTGATTTTGGAGCCCAAGAAGAGGAAGTCTGTCACTACTTCCACATTTTGCCTTTCTATTTGTCATGCAGTAATGGGACCAGATGCCATAATCTTAGTTTTTTGTTTTTGTTTTTCTAATATTTAGTCTTAAGCCAGTTCTTTCACCCTCCTCCTTCACTCTCATCAAGAGGCTCTTTAGTTCCCCTTCACTTTCTGCCATTAGAATGATATCATCTGCATATCTGAGGCTGTTGATGTTTCTCCCATCTATCTTGATTACAGCTTGTAACTCATCCAACCCCATGTTTCTCATGATGTGCTTAGCATGTAGGTTAAGCAAGCAGAGTGACAGCAGACAGCCCTGTGGTACTCTTCTTGATCTTGAACAAATACATTGTTCCATACAGGGTTTTAACTGTTGCTTCTTGGCCCACATAGAGGTTTCTCAAGAGACAGGTAAGATGGGCTGGTATTCCCATCTAAGAGCTTTCCACAGTTTTTCATGATCCAAACAGTCAAAGACCTTAGCATAGTCAATGAAACAGAGATAGATATTTTTCTTAAATTCCCTTGATTTCTCTGTAATCCAGGGAATGTTGGCAATCTGATCTCTAATTCTTCTTCCTTTTCTAAACCCAGCTTGGACATCTGGAATTTCTTGGTTTGCATAATGCCAAAGCCTAGCATGCAGGATTTTAAGCATGATCTTACTAGCCTGGGGGATGAGTGCAGTTGTCCTATGGTTAGCATACTCTTTGGTACTGCCCTTCTTGGGAATTGGCATGAGAATTGACCTTTTCCAGTCCTGAGGTCACTGCTGGTTCTAAAAGATTTGCTGACATAATGAATGAAAAACCTTGATGGCATCATCCTTTGGGGATCTAAATAGGTCTGCTGGAATTTCACCACATTCACTAGTTTTATTAACAACAGTGTTTCTTAAGGCCTACTTGACTTCACACTCTAGAATGTCTGGCCCTAGGTGAAAAGCTACACTGTCACAGTAATCTGGCTCATTAAGATCTTTTAAATATAGTTCTTCTCTGTGTTCTTTCCATCTCATCATAATCTCTTCAGTGTCTCCTCAGTTCAGTTCAGTTCAGTCACTCAGTCGTGCCTTACAAATAGCTGTAAAAATAAGAGAAGTGAAAAGCAAAGGAGAAAAGGAAAGATATAAGCATCTGAATACAGAGTTCCAAAAAATAGCAAGCCTAAGAAAGCCTTCCTCAGTGATCAATGCAAAGAAATAGAGGAAAACAACAGAATGGGAAAGACTAGAGATCTCTTCAAGAAAATTACAGATACCAAGAGAATGGGCTCGATAAAAGACAGAAATGGTATGGACTTAACAGAAGCAAAAGATATTAAGAAGAGGTAGCAAGAATACACAGAAGAACTGTACAAAAAAGATCTTCATGACCAAGATAATTACGATGGTGTGATCACTCACCTAAATCCAGACATCCTGGAATGTGAAGTCAAGTGGGCCTTAGAAAGCTAGAATGGGCTCGATAAAAGACAGAAATGGTATGGACTTAACAGAAGCAAAAGATATTAAGAAGAGGTAGCAAGAATACACAGAAGAACTGTACAAAAAAGATCTTCATGACCAAGATAATTACGATGGTGTGATCACTCACCTAAATCCAGACATCCTGGAATGTGAAGTCAAGTGGGCCTTAGAAAGCATCACTACGAACAAAGCTAGTGGAGGTGATGGAATTCCAGTTGAGCTATTTCAAATTCTGAAAGATGATGCTGTGAAAATGCTGTACTCAATATGCCAGCAGTGGCCACAGGACCGGAAAAGGTCAGTTTTCATTCCAATCCCAAAGAAAGGCAATGCCAAAGAATGCTCAAACTACCACACAATTGCACTCAGTATCTCCTAGGTCTCTACAATTTTTATCCTTTATTGTGCCCATCTTTGGATGGAATGTTCCCTTTATGTTTCAAGTTTTCCTGAAGAGATCTCTAGTCTTTATCTTTCTGTTGTTTTCTTCTATTGTTAAGCACTGTTTATTGAAGAAGTCCTTCTTGTCTCTTCTAGCTATTCTTTGAAAGTATGCATTTAACTGGATGTTCCTTTCCCTCTCTGCCTTGTTTGTTGCTTATCTTCATTATTCCTCTATTTGTAAATCTTCCTCACTTCAGTTCAGTTCAGTCGCTCAGTCGTGTCCGACACTTTGCAACCCCATGAATCGCAGCACGCCAGGCCTCCTGTTCATCACCATCTCTCGGAGTTCACTCAGACTCACATCCATCGAGTCAGTGATGCCATCCAGCCATCTCATTCTCGGTCGTCCCCTTTTCCTCCTGCCCCCAATCCCTCCCAGCATCAGAGTCTTTTCCAATGAGTCAACTCTTCGCATGAGGTGGCCAAAGTACTGGAGTTTCAGCTTTAGCATCATTCCTTCCAAAGAAATCCCAGGGTTGATCTCCTTTAGAA
>SJYT01068688.1:0-42806 GCA_006410635.1 Cephalophus harveyi | reverse complement strand
AAAAAAAAAAAATGAAAAACAAAACAAAAAACCCAGGAGACAATAGGAAAAAATAAAAACTCAAAACAATTTCCATAGTTTAGGAAGAAACTTGCCCGTTTGACTCCAAATGAGTAAAAGTGTAGTTGTCCCTGTTTTCCCATTAAACTAAGTAAAAGACACAACCATGTTTGAAGTTCTCTCCTTACTAAAATTCTTGCTCTGCAGTACCTAACGGAGAAGGCAATGGCACCCCACTCTAGTACTCTTGCCTGGAATATCCCATGGACGGAGGAGTCTGGTAAGCTGCAGTCCAAGGGGTCGCTAAGAGTCAGACATGACTGAACGACTTAACTTTCACTTTTCACTTTTATGAATTGGAGAAGGAAATGGCAACCCACTCCAGTGTTCTTGCCTGGAGAATCCCAGAGACAGGGGAGCCTGGTGGGCTGCCGTCTGTGGGGTCACACAGAGTCGGACACGACTGAAGCACCTTGGCAGCAGCAGCAGCAGTACCTAAAGTAGCTGTTAGTATGCAGGTGGGACATCTCCCACCACTCCCAGTCACCCACAAGCCACAAATGCATTGAGGACCTAGGACTGCCTCAGGAGTTAAAAGATTTCCACCCTTTGGCTTAGCACTGATTCCTGTGGTTAAACGCTATTCAGCCCATGGTTTGGGCCTCTGGTAGAATTTTTAAAAGCACGTGAAAATGAACTACTGACTTGTGAGTGTTTTGAAATTTCTAATTTTTTCTGTTTATATGCTTCAGAGAAATTGATAAAGCCTTGATTTTAAGAGTTATTAAGATGACTGGAAGAAACACAAGCTGGAATCAAGATTGCCGGGAGAAATATCAATAACCTCAGATATGCAGATGACACCACCCTTATGGCAGAAAGTGAAGNGGAACAACAGACTGGTTCCAAATAGGAAAAGGAGTCCGTCAAGGCTGTATATTGTCACCCTGCTTATTTAACTTCTATGCAGAGTACATCATGAGAAACGCTGGACTGGAAGAAACACAAGCTGGAATCAAGACTGCCGGGAGAAATATCAATAACCTCAGATATGCAGATGACACCACCCTTATGGCAGAAAGTGAAGAGGAGCTAAAAAGCCTCTTGATGAAAGTGAAAGAGGAGAGCGAAAAAGTTGGCTTAAAGCTCAACATTCAGAAAACGAAGATCATGGCATCTGGTCCCATCACTTCATGGGAAATAGATGGGGAAACAGTGGAAACAGTGTCAGACTTTATTTTTGGGGGCTCCAAAATCACTGCAGATGGTCACTGCAGCCATAAAATTAGAAGACGCTTGCTCCTTGGAAGAAAAGTTATGTCCAACCTAGATAGCATTTTCAAAAGCAGAGACATTACTTTGCCGACTAAGGTCCATCTAGTCAAGGCTATGGTTTTTCCTGTGGTCATGTATGGATGTGAGAGTTGGACTGTGAAGAAGGCTGATTGCCGAAGAATTGATGCTTTTGAACTGTGGTGTTGGAGAAGACTCTTGAGAGTCCCTTGGACAAAAAAGTTTGTCCTTTTTGATATTGAGAGAGTCAATTCCTAGGCAGGTTGACAAGAAGCCCGGGGATCCCCAAGGAGAGAGGGGTCTGGGGTTCTTGAGGAGGAGACAGGGGTCTGGAATTCTCAAGAAGGAGGAAAGGACAAACTTTTTTTCCCTTCTACATTCCTTAGTCTTAGTCACATAAAACGTTTTTATCTTTAAGCCTGGAACTGATGATTACACAACAAACAACTCACTTTAAACTGTGTACTAAGGATTATATAACAAGGTATCCTGCTTGAGGACAGTTTCTCCTTCCTGAAAACCTTCCGGCTAATTCTGACTCTGATACTGGGAGGGATTGGGGGCAGGAGGAGAAGGGGACGACCGAGGATGAGATGGTTGGATGGCATCACAGACTCGATGGACGTGAGTCTGAGTGAACTCCGGGACATGGTGATGAACAGGGAGGCCTGGCGTGCTGCGATTCATGGGGTTGCAAAGAGTCGGACAGGACTGAGCAACTGAACTGAACTGAATCCTGTTATCTTAAAAATGTAAATTATGGGAGTGGGTCTAGTAAGATCTTTACAACCTCCAGACATTATTTTGATTCATTGTAATAACTAATTAAAAAGTTACTGCTAACACTAGCAAGTGGCACTCTTTCTGCCCCCTTCTGATGTCTATGTCAGAAACTTTATCTATCTCTTTTATACTTTAATAAAACTTTATTACTAAAAGCTCTGAGCAATCAAGCCTCGTCTCTGGCCCCGGATTGAATTCTCCAGAGGCCAGCAACAACCTTTCCATATCCTTATATCAGCAAGGCAGAATTAAATTATCGGATTCCTAAAGCAGTTCCCCTTTGGACTTAACCTGTGGAAATTGCTGAATGGGAAAGGTCAGGGAACTGAGGGTCCAGAAGATTTGGTTCAGTAACTTTTGTCAGGCTAACCAAAACCATCCCCTGCTGCTTTTTATGCAACTCTGAGCTTTTAATGACCACCAGCTGTGGGGCCAACTCCTCTGATCACTTTGCCCGGCCTACTGGGTCTTCAGAGCTTTCAGGGCTAAGGGCCCTCTATAGTCTCCTGCTCCCTGGCTTCCCCCTGCCTCAAGGAACTCCATCTCCCAGAGCGTTGCCAACTCAGCAGGAGCTTCCCAGGTGAGTTCTTTTGCTTTATGGTGATTAAGCTATCACCTATCTAATCTGGAAGTACCCTAAAATTAAGGTGCAAAAAAACTGGATTTTGGAGACCAAAAGGATTTGGTGAAACTGACTTTCAGATGTTGTCTGGAATAGAGTGTGCTATGTGGCAGCCTCCTGTCGGTGGCTTTGGAGCAGTTTGATAAATTGAAATATTACTTAGCCATGACAGATTCCTGGCAGAGCCAGGACTCAGCAGATTTCTGAATTATGTCTCCATCCAGTGCCATTCTCCAAGTTGAATCAACACTACTTACTAGCTTTGTGACCTTGGGCAAGTTATTTAACCTCTTTAGGCCTCAGTTTCCTCAGATATAAAATGGGGGCAATGATACTCTCAAGTGATAACATGAACTTTAAGTGAGATATATGTGTAACATCAATACATGATAGATGCTCAATGAATTTCATTTCCCTTAGCTGAAAGGGAATTTCGGCTCCCTTTGCATTTTAGAGAGAATCTATTCACCTGCCTCACCTCTTGCTTAGCTGGCAGGATGAAGTTTGGGTTGGTACCTCAGGGGTACCTCTGGGAAAGAGGTTGGGTAATATGAAATCACAGGGATTCATCTCTTTTTCTTAGATCCTAGGTCACAATAAAACCAATAGACCCTGTGTCTGAATTCAGTCCCACTTCAGAGAACACTTGCAGGTTCATTTCTGGGAAAACCCTATTAGTAAACATGACCAGGACTCCTCACTAATATAGTCCAGCCCAGAACCTTGGAGATAACAGTGATTGTAATCTTAAGGGGTAGAATGTACTAGACCATGTATCTGGCTTCCCTATATGGCTCTTACTTGTCACAGAACACGACATTACTAGGTCTATAGCCTAGATAATTATTTACATGACTCTCAACTCTTTGAAGGAATCCTTTCTTATTCATGTTTATTTCCTTTAAGTAACAACCATATTGTTTTACATATTGAAATTGCTCATTAAATTAAATTGGAATAAATTAACTCAGTATCCCAGAGTATGACGCTGAAGAAAAAAAATATAACTTAACATTTCTAGAGAGAAAGATTCAGACTGACTACAAGAACCAGGAAGAAACCAAAGCAGAGGAGAATCTCTTCTATATACCAGATTTTGCTCACATAATTTTTATCTGTGGACTTTCCCCATTTGTCAGAAAACTGTCATTGCACTCAAGAAGACTGCCTTAGAAACACATTGTCAGTGGTGAAACTGGCTAGAACGTTGGCTGGAATAGATAAGTCTTGCTCCTAAAGCCATGCCTAGGCAATAGATAAGATTCTTGCCCCTACCGCCACCACAGGGATGTGCTAAGAAGAGAGCAGTGTGCTACCAGTCACTCTGGACTGCCACAGGGCTGGGAGCTTAGCTCACATGCATACCCTCTGCCTGGGAAAAGTGCTACTGCTTCGAATTTAAGTTTCTCAATTGTTACTGCCTCTTTGTTTTGCCCTTGATGCTTATGGAATATTTGCTCTTGTAATTCAGTAATTAAAAATTCCCCTTATGGCTTTCAGCCTCATCAGTGGTATGTCTGTTTGTTTTAGAGAAAGTGATTTACTCTTAAAATGGATCAGCGTGTTAATAGATTGCTGATTGTCTCCTTCGCTAAATTTTAACTCTTGAGGGCAGGGACTGTGTCTCATTTATTTGTGGATCTCCACTGCCTAGCAGAGCTTCATGGTGGCTGTTCAATAAATGCTTATAGATTAATAAGTGAGTCAAATATAACCAACCCTGCATAAAGTTATAGGTGTAAAATTGGAAGTATGGGTGATAGGTACCAGCGAAACTCTGAAAAAGAAGAAATCACCCTGGACCAGGGTGGTCAAGGAAACATCTGTGAAAGGAATAAGAAAAATCCATGGAAGAATTTAACTCAAAAGATGAGATAGGATGTGAAAGGAATATGGGCTTCCAAATCACATAGACTCTGTGAGCTTCAATTTCTCCTCTATATAAATACTAAAATTTTTTAAATGGGAACAGTAAACTTACATCATAAGAGTAAATGAAATAGCTTTGTAAAGTAATTAGTACAGAGTGTGATGCACACAAAAGAATTTTCTTTCCTTTCTAAGTTATCTTTCTTTTCTGACCTCTACAGTCATCCCACTGAACTTGAAATCACTGATTCAATGGACATGAGTTTGAGCAAATTCTGGGAGATGGTGAAGAACAGGAAAGTCTGGCATGTTGCAGTCCACGGGGTTGCAAAGAGTTGGACACGACTTAGCAGCTGAACAACAACTACCTCATGGAACTTTATTATTGGAGGAGCTTGTGGAGATAATTTAGTGTATATCTTTCATTTTACATATTAAAAATTCCCTCAACCCAGAGCAATTAAGTGATTTGCTCAGCAGTAGTGGCAGAATTGTGAATTATTCTTGGGAGCTTTTGATTTCTTTCCCAGTACTCTTTACAGCATATCTGGCTAGTTTACATTTTCATGAACACTGGCAAACCACGTTGTTTTTTTCAGTAGGGACAGAATTCAATTAAATCATTTTTACATTCCCATCAGCAGTTTATGGAAGTTCTATTTGCTGTACATCCTCACCAGCATTTGGAAATGACAGTTTTTCTTTCTTGTTTTTTTGTTGCTGTTATTCTAGTGGGTATAAAATGGTATCTCACTGTGGTTTGTTTTCTTGATGCATAATAATGTTAAGAATTTTTTCATATGTTAATTGTCCACCTGTACATTTTCCTTTATGAAGCACCTGTCTCATTTTTCCCCCTTTTTTCAATTGGACTTGTTTGTCTTTTTATTATTGAGTAGGAATTATTTATATACAAATATATACGCTGAATATTTTCTAGGCTCGGACTATAGAGTCCACCTGTAATCGAACCTGGAAACCCAGGTTCAATCCCTGGGCTGGGAAGATCCTCTGGATAAGGGAATGGCAACCCACTCCAATATTCTTGCCTGGAGAACTCCATGGACAGAGGAGCCTAGCGGGCTACAATCTGTAGGGTCGCAAAGGAATCAGACACAACTTAAGTGACTTAGCATGCATACATTTAAGGCACACAATAGCCATCTAACCCTTACTGGTGATGTTGTAAATCACCAGGTCAAATTGTTTGATTTCTTCACTGAGAAATTACTAATATTTCCCTGGTAACCATCTATGGGACACACTGTGCTGCTGCTGCTGCTAAGTCACTTCAGTCGTGTCCGACTCTGTGCGACCCCATAACTGGCAACCCATCAGGCTCGGCCTTCCCTGGGATTCTCCAGGCAAGAACGCTGGAGTGGGTTGTCATTTCCTTCTCCAATGCATGAAAGTGAAAAGTGAAAGTGAAGTCGCTCAGCCATGTCTGACTCTTTGTCACCCCATGGACTGCAGCCAACCAGGCTCCTCTGTCCATGGGATTTTCCAGGCAAGAGTACTGGAGTGGGGTGCCATTGCCTTCTCCAATGACAATGGAGATCATTGCCAGTTAGATCATGCAAATATCCTGTACCTCATAAAGATTCACTCCTAGATTTAATATTCATTGATACTCTTGCCTGAGTCAATCTTTGTTATGCCGACTGCAAAATAGGACTTCACAACCTCAGCATTCCCTCTATATTTAGCCAAAAGCGTTAGACATTCTATTGTAAGCAATAGTGTGTACTTATGCATGTATAAATGTATGTATTTGCTGTAAATTGAGATTCATAAATTTCTATTTTTAATGGTTTATAATTATTACTATCTTTAATTATTTTGGCGGTAAAATTTCAAGACATGGTCAGTAGGAACTCCTTCAAACTAGCTCATTTGCCCTCAAGACACGTGCCCGTTTTTATTTTGAGTAATTCCTTACTTTATAGCACAAGAAGATGTTCCAGGCTCATCTTGTACCTCCTGTGCCCCAGCTCTGGAATCAGCCATTTGCCCAAAGAGTCCTAATTAAATAAAAAAAAAATTGTTTTAAGCAAACATACAGTAAAATTGACTTTTTTGTGTATACAGTTCATTTTAATACATGTATAGATTCATGAATAGAATACAGAACAGTTCCATAACCCCAGAAATTTCCCTCATACTATTGCTTTGTAGTCATTCTCCACCCTGCCCTCATCCCTAACTAACCCCTGGCAACCACTCATTTATCCTTTATCACTATAGTTTTTTGTCTTTTTGAAAATGTGATGCAAATGGAATAGTACAGTATGTAAGCTAAAACATTTGGGAGAGGAGACTCCTTTCAATCAATGTCTTTAATAGTTATGGAAATATTGAAGTTATCTATTTCATCTTGAGTGAGTTTTGTGGTTTTCAAGGGATGAGTTCATTTCATCTGAGGTGTCAAATGTATGTGCATAGAGTTGTTCACAGTCTTCCCTTACTATCTTTTAAATGTCTGCCATTTTTATTATCTTTTAAAAGTATATAATCCCAGTGGGTCAGTGATAAAAAATCCTCCTGCCAGTGTAGGAGACACAGGTTAGATCCCTGATCCAGGAGGATCCCATGTGCCACAGAGCAACTAAGCCCGCAACTATTGAACCTGTGCTCTGGAGCTCAGGAGCCACAACTACTGAGCCCATGTGCTGCGATGACTAAAGCCCATGTCCCATAGAGCCCTTGCTCTGCAACGAGAGAAACCACCACACTGAGAGGCCTGAGCCCCACAACTAGAGAGTAGCCCTTGCTCACTGCAACTATTATATAGAAAAGCTTGCACAGCAACAAAGACTCAGCACAGCCAAAAATAAATAAATAATACTATTTTTAAAATGCATATAATCCCTTTCATTACTGATTGTGGTAATTTGTATCTTTTTTCTTTTTGTTGGTATTGCTAGATCAATTTTATTGCTCTTTTCAAAGAACTAGCTTTTTACCTTGCTTTTTCCGGTTTTCAATTCCATTGATTCCTGCTCTTATCTTTATTGTTTCCTTCCTTCTGCTTGCCTTGGGTTTAGTTTGTTCATCTCTGGTTTCTTAAAGTGAAAGCTTAGTTTATTTATTTGAGCCTTTTCTTCTTTTCTAACATAAGCATTTAATGCTATAAATTTCCCTCTAAGTACTGCATTCTAAAATCTTTGATTTGCTATATTATTTTTGTTCAGAAAAATATTTTATAATTTCACCTGACACTCTTTGACTTTCTGATTATTTAGAAGAATGTTGTTTACTATCTAAATATTCGAAGATTTTCCTGTTATCTTTCTGGTTTGGGTTTCTAATTAATTCCATTATGGTCAGAAAATATACTTTGCATGATTTAAATTCTTTTAAGTTTCAGTTCAGTTCAGTTCAGTCACTCAGTCGTGTCCAACTCTTTGTGACCCCATGAACTGCCGCACGACAGGCTTCCCTGTTCATCACCAACTCCTGGAACTTGCTTAAACTCATGTCCATCGAGTTGGTGTTGCCAAAATGATGCCAACTTTAAAGTTTGTTAAGGTTAATTTTATATCCCAGCATATGGCCTATCTTGATTATCCTTTCTATGTACATCTGAGTATTTTTTTTTTTAAAGAAAACATTTTAATCTTACAGTATAGTACCTCGAAAAGTACAGTAGACGGTACAACAGTTGGTGTACAGGGGCTGCCATTGAGTGAACAGGCAAGAAGAGTTACTGACTGGAGGAGGGAGAGGAGGTGGGAGGTGGTAGAGCTGAAGGATCATCAGCAATAGGAGTCAGAGGGCAAGCTGCAATTTCACTCATACTTGACGTTGAGAGCACAGGTTCTGGTTCCTTCCAGGAACCAGATGTATGTTTACATCTTTGAAAGTTCACAACGTGAAGGTTTGCATGTAGGAGACTTACTGTGTTCCCAAAGAACACAGCCATGTCCTCTCAACAGCTTTGTCAGGATAAAGATAACGTGTTTCTCACCCCTGTTCTCTCAACTGATTATAAAGTGACCTTTTTAAAATGCAAAAAAGCCTACCAGGCTCCTCAGCCCATGGGATTTTCAAGGCAAGAATACTGGAATGGGTTGCCATTTCCTTCTCCAGGAGATCTTCCCAACCCAGGGATTGAACCCTTTCTCACCCCTGTTCTCTCAACTGATTATAAAGTGACCTTTTTAAAATGCAAAAAAGCCTACCAGGCTCCTCAGCCCATGGGATTTTCAAGGCAAGAATACTGGAATGGGTTGCCATTTCCTTCTCCAGGAGATCTTCCCAACCCAGGGATTGAACCCAGGTCTCCCGCATTGTTGGCAAACACTTTACCAGCTGAGCTACCAGGGAAGTCCATTCTCTCTTAGAATGTTATAAATCAATAAGTGAAGAAAATGGCATGCTCTCTCCCTGATATCCATTTCCAGGCAGGTGCTCAAAACAGAATCTGAACCACAGCCATAGGTAGAACATGGCCTAAGCACTCCCATCGCATCTTCTTTCTTCCAGTTTTGGAGGCTGTACACCGCCCTGCACAAGTTCCAGTGTTCAGCTACAAAGCCAGCAGTGATGCCAGGAGGACACTGCACTTCCAGTTTCCAGAGGCTCAAAATGCTGAAGAACATGTATGCAGCCCAATTGGCGAAGGGTACCAGCCAGACTGGTACTGTATAGGATGGGTGCCACCAGTTGGCAGGTATGAAGGCAGGGTTCTGAGTTGCTGTGGGCTGTAGTATCCCACAGGCAAGTCTCCCCGGTGTATGCAGATGGAGGGACAGCTGGTCCAGGGGATCCAGGTACAAAATGGGAAGTAGTCTATAAATAGCAATTAAGTCCATTTGGTTGAGTTCTTCTTATGCTTACTAATTTATTGTCTTGTATTTCTATCAATTACTGAGAAGAGGGTTGATACTTCAATTATAATTGTGGAGCTACCTGTTTTTCTTTTCAGTTCTATCAGTTTTGCTTCACGTGTTTTGAAACTCTTCTATTAGGTATATACACATTGAGGATTATTATATATTCTTGGTGAATTTACCTTTTTATCATTATGTAATGCCCCTTTTAATCCCGGGTAATTTTCTTTACTCTGAGGCATCACAGTTCTTAGTTATTATTTCACTGAATGATAATTTGTCTGATATGAATATGGCCACTAGGATTTTTTTTGGAGTAGTGTTTGCCTGTTATCTATTTTTCATTCTTTTACTTTTAAACTAACTATATCATTATATTTGAAATGAGCTTTTTTTTGACAGTATATGTTGTTGTTTAGTCGCTCAGTGGTGTCTATTTTGTGACTCCATGGACTGTAGCCCACCAGACTACTCTGTCCATAGGATTTCCCAGGCAAGAATACTGGAGTGGGTTGCCATTTCCTTCTCCAGGGGATCTTCCTGATCCAGGGATTGAACCTGCGTCTCCTGCTTGGCAGGTAGATTCTTTACCGCTGAACCACCAGGGAAGCCCAATTATTTCTTCAGATAATAACTTGTCTGATATGAATATGGCCACCGGGATTTCTTTTGAGTAGTGTTTGCCTGTTATATTTTTTTCCATCCTTTTTCTTTTAACCTAGTTATATCATTATATTTGAAATGATCTTTATTTGTAGACAGCATACAGTGTTGTGTTAGATGCTCAGGCGCTCAGGTGTGTCCGACTCTTTGCGACCCCAGGGACTGTAGTCCACCAGGCTCCTCTGTCCATGGAGTTCTCCAGGCAAGAGTACTGGAGCAGGTTGCTATTTCCTTCTCCAAGATAGCATATAGTTGAGCCATTTAAAAACATCCATTCCAAGAAACTCTGTTTTAATTGGTACATTTGAACTTTCTACATTTAAGGTAATAATTAATATATTTGGACTTAGATTTATCATTTTATTTGTTTTCTACTTGTTTCCTCTTTTTTCTGTCCCTCTCTTTTCCCTTCCCTGCCTTCTTTTGGGTTATTTGAATTTTTTTCCAGTATCCATTTTATCTACTGTGGGCTTTTTTAAAAAAACTGTGTAGTTTTTATGTACATGTATGGTTGCTATAGGGATTACAGGATAAGTACTTAACTTTCACAGTGCATTTATAATTGGAGTTTTACCAGTTCAGAGTAGAAACCTCACAAGTGTATCAGTCCCTTTCCTCTCCCTGCTTTATGATGTGATTGTCTTCTACATCATTGATATATATACATAGAGAAAATCCTGTGAGACAATATCATAATTTTTGCTTTCAAACATCAAACATTTTAAAGAACTCAGAGTAGAAGAATGGTCTATTATATTTACCCAAATATTTACCATTTCTGTTGCTCTTCTTTCACTCCTGATGCTCCCAGTTTCCTTTTGGTATCATTTCCCTTCACTCTGAAGAATTTTCTTTAGTAATTCTTTTAGAACAGGTCTACTGGCAATGTATTCTCTTAGCTTGTCTTCATCTGAGAATATATTTATTTTACCTTCATTGCTCAAGGATGTTTCTTCTGGATATAGAATTCTATGCTGACAACTCATTTAGCACATTAAAATTTTTGTTTCACTTCCTTTTGTCCTCCATAATTTCTGATGAGAAACCCACTGCTATTCAAATCATAGTTCTTCTATAAGAAATATATCATTTTTACTCTGCTTTCAGTATTTTTTTTCTTTAATTTTCAGCCGTATGATTATGAAGTATCATGTCATGGGTTTCTTTTGGTATATTTTGTTTGGGATTTGCTGAACTTTGTGAGTTTGTAGATGATTATCTTTCATCAAACTTAAGAAGTTCTTAGCTATTTTTCTTCAAGTATTTTTTCTGTACTGCACTTTTTCCCCTCTTCTTCTGGAACTCCAGTAATACGAATATTAGACCTTTTGATATTGCCCCCTGAGGCTCTGCTAATTTTTTAAAAATATTTTTCCTCTGTTGCTCATTTTGGATAATTTCTACTGATCTAGTTTCAAATTCACAGGCTCCTTCCTCTGTAATCTTTATTCTATTGATACTATTGAGCCCCCAAATGAGTTTTTTACTTTGGTTATTATATTTTTAGGTGGGATCCTAGTATCTTCTCTTTCATTCCTAATAGTAGCAATTTGAGTTTTTTCTTAATCAGCTTTTTCCTGGCCATGCAAAACTTCAAAAATATAGTAAAAATTATCAATCTTTTTGTCACCAGCATTGCAAGGTAGATTCTTAACCACTGGACCACCAGAGAAGCCACAATTGTAATCATTCTTGTGGGCGTGAGTTTGTATCTCATTGTAACTTTGATCTATATTTCCCTAATGATGAATGATGTTGAGCATCTTTTCATGTGCGTCTTGTCCATTTACATATCTTCTTTGGTGATAAGTCTATTCAAATCCTTTTCCCATTTTAAAAT
The DNA here is from genome assembly GCA_006410635.1 of Cephalophus harveyi. Taxonomy (NCBI): domain Eukaryota; kingdom Metazoa; phylum Chordata; class Mammalia; order Artiodactyla; family Bovidae; genus Cephalophus; species Cephalophus harveyi. The sequence goes on along the minus strand of SJYT01068688.1, from coordinate 30,904 downwards.
TGAGATATTTGCCTTTTTGTTGTTGAGCTGTTCTTTATATATTCTGGATACTAGATCCTTACCAGATACATAATTTACAAAATGCTTCTCCCATTCTGTTGTCATTTTACTTTATGTGTCCTCTAAAGTATGACAAATTTTGATATTTGATGAAGTTTAATGTATCTATTTTTTGATTGTTTGTGCTTTTGGTGTCATATCTAAGAAACCAGTATCTAATGCAATATCATACAAATTTTCATCTATATCATTCCAAGAGTTTTATAGTTTTAGCTCTTGGGCCTTTGAGTCAATCTTTATATATGGTATGAAGTACAGGCCCAACCTCATTCTTTTGCTTGTGGATGTCCAGTTGCCCCAGTACCATTTGTTGAATGGTCTTGGCATTCTCATCAAAAATCAACTGATTTTGACTATAGATGTATGGGTTTATTTCTAGACTTCCAATTTTTTCCTTTTTTTTTTAACATTTTATGTATAGCTGAAGAACCTAATAGAACATCTCCACTTCCTTCCTTCTGTCTTTCAGCACTTTTGTCATACTTTTTCTTCTAAATATGTTATAAATCCCATAATACACTGTTATTATTTTTTAAGTAGTCAATATTTTTTTTAAGAAATTAAGATATGGAAAACCATTATACATGGTTGTCATTTAGGATGCTCTTCATCCCTATTTTAGAACCAAGTTTGGCCTGAAGTTCCTTTACAATTTTTTGTATGAATCTATCAACTGAGCGACTTCACTTCCACTTTTCACTTTTATGCATTGGAGAAGGCAACCCACTCCAGTGTTCTTTCCTGGAGAATCCCAGGGACGGGGGAGCCTGGTGGGCTGCCGTCTGTGGGGTCGCACAGAGTCAGACACGACTGAAATGACTTAGCAGCAGCAGCAGCAGCAGGTATTTTATTATGTATACATAATATCACAGTCTACTGGTGTCTTCATTTTACCAGTTCTGATGAAGTGTAATAACTTTACCTCCCTTTACATCCATTCCCCTCCCCCTTGTTCAGAGTCACTGTTTGGGATGTGAGGCACAATGAAAACCAAGGAAATTCATCACTGTGCCTTTCCTCAGGTCCCCAGATCTCAAGGTTCCTAGTCAGTCTGATTTATTCTCTCCTTCTTTCAGAGTCTTCTAGTTTGTTTTACATATACTACCCAGTGTTTTCAGTTGTATTTAGTGAGAGGAAAAGAGAAAAGTACATCTTCTCCATCTTCTAGAAAGTGGAAATCCTCAGATACTTCTTCTGTTCTTGAATTTCTCTTTTATTATAGTCACATTTTCCTGTATGTCCTTGAACATATTTATAAAAGCTTGTTTAAAATCTTTACTGTTTTCATCATCTTGTTTTTTGGGGGTCTATTTCTACTGATTTGTTTTCTCCTAGTTAAGGGTTACATTTTACTGCTTCTTTGCATTTTTTATTGTATGTTGGAAGGCTATGAGGCTGTGTTGTTGAATGGATTTTTTTGTCTTCTTGTGTTGTTTTATTCAAGGAAGTAGCTTCTTTTTTTCGGTAGTTAATTTATTTAGGATTATCTTGATCCTTTTGAGGCATGTTTTCAAGTTTTGTTTAAAAGGCTCTAGAATAACCTCTTTTGCTACTGTTGTTGTTGTTCAGTTGTTAAGTCGTGTCCAACTCTGTGACTCCATGGACTGCAGCATACCTCCCTGTCCTTCACTATATCCTGAAGTTTGCCCAGCTTCATGTCCATTGAGTCAGTGATGATATCCAATCATCTTATCCTCTGCCTCCTGCTTCTCTTTTTGCTTTTACTAAGTATTTGCTATTACTAGGTTAATGCAGTTCCTAAGGCAGGATCTTTCTGGGGTCTCTACTGAATGTCCAGAATGTTCAGCAATGTCTTTTCACTCTGGCTTATGGAAGCTTGAACAGCTTGCAACCTAATGTGATCTCTGGTGTTATTTCCTTAGTAATTACTCTTTTGTTCAATCTCATGGAATCTCATCCAGTGCATGTGCAGCTAAGTAGTTTAGCACTAGTAGTAAAGGTAGCAAAGATTCAAAGGGATCCCTGTGTAGACTTCTGTTATTCTTTCTAACAACATAGGAACTGTTGTTCCTTCTTTTGTATGGTACACTGTCCCACAAACCCCAGGTGTCTTATAACTGTGAATTCCAATCTCTGTTTCCTCAGCTTGTTGAAACCATCTACCTTGTCCCCCCTCCCTATGCTGCTAGCTGAAAATGACTTCCAAGCAAAAGGCAAGAACAATCATGGGGTTCTCCTTGGTTATTTCCTTTGTCTTGAGGATCATAGTCCTGTGCTGTATATGTCCAACATCTGAAGACATTTCATACATTTTGTCCAGTTTCAGATTTTTTTTTTAATTGTAGAAGGCCTAATTGAATACTATTAGTCCATTATGGTCATTGTGGAAATGCTGTTTTGTGTTCTGAAGACAAGTTTGGCTGCTGGAGAATAGATTGGGTGGGGTATAGGAATACAAGCAGATAGACCTGATGGGAGTCTATTCCAGAATCCAGGGAAAAGATGATGCTGGCTTGGACTATTCTGGAAATATAGATAGGTGAATGAATGAGCTAATGTTTATTAGAAGTACAATAGGCTTAAACAAATGTTTTAAATAATTTATTTGAAATGAAAATAACCTCTTATTTTTGTTTGTCATTATAGATTTTGAGTGTGGGAGAGAGAGAAAATTATGTCATTTTTCAGATGAATAAACTAATGTCTGAATGACGGACTCACCTGCCCAATGTTCTAAGGAAACAATACTAGATCCCAGGTCCCCAGACTACTAAGAGCTCCATAAGTACTGCTTTCAAACTGGCTGGAACTATCATGCCAGATGACGTAAGAGTCTTTAAAGTCTTTAGAAACTTCTACTTAGGGAGAAAATAAAGTCTCCTTTGGGTAGTCTTTGTGTTGAAACTAAATGCACCCTTTATACCTAATTTTTGGGTCATTATTATCCTTGAAAGAAATAAACTTATTTTGTTTTGATGGGCCTTTATTCAAATGACTTATTGTAGGTTCTGGGAAAATGGATCTTGTCCCCATAATGCTTCTATAATACTCATAGTTCCACAGATGAGAGATTATTTTCATTATTAAAATGATTTAAAAGTCCATTAAAACAGCCTTACAATTTCATACCCTAAGTTTTCTCTCCTATTCTCACTGTCCTCTTGTAACTCAATGAATAATACTCTTTTGACTATTGTTTTATATTATTCCCCCATGTAATCAAAAGTCAAGGCGTGCTGTAGGCAAAACCGTGTAGTCAATGGATTTTGCTCCTGTTCATTTTCTTTTTACTTTCCCATCCCTTTACTGAGGCTGTTTTTCTTTCTTTCACTTAAGTAAGTATTAGTCACTTAGTTGTGTCCAACTCTTTGCAACCCCATGGACTGTAGTCCACCAGGCTTCTCTGTGCATGGAATTCTCCAGGCAAGAATACTGGAGTGGGTTGCCATTTCCTACTCCAGTGGATCTTCCCGACCCAGGGATTGAACCCAAGTCTCCTGCAATCCAGGCAGATTTTTTTTTTTTTTTTTTTACCATTTGAGCCACTAGGAAAGCCCTGATCAAAAAGACTGCAGCATCACACAATCATCAGGTCTGAGGTTCAATCTTGCCTGATCTTCTGGGCTGGTCTTGGAACTTTGAGTAGAGTTCTTAGGGAGCTATAATAATAGTAATGGGCTTGATGCTGTAATAAAAGTCAGAGGAATAATATATATAGATTAATACACTGCCTTGCACACAGTAAGTGTTCATCTGCTTCTTTGTTCTTTCATTTTGTGAACACAGGCAGAAGTGTGATTATAATTATCCTTGGTAGTTTCAGTGGAATGGATGGGCAGTGAAGAGTGAGACGCAAATGGAATCAATTTCTTTCTTTTTGGGACTCACTGTTTTGTTTACATTAAGCTCTGAATTATATCATGCTTCTTACTTCTATCTGAAACAACATGGTTCTTTATTTCTCTCATTTCTAAAATTGCTAGCAATATTTTTGGCCAAGTAAGGCATTTGTGCATGTAAGAGGGATTTTTTTTTTTTCAAAACAGGGAATCTTTCAGGACTTTTCAGGACCATACTAAGTAGTCTGCTTCTGTGTTCCTCAGGGCATTTATCAAACAAAAGATAACGTATGATTTGTTGACTGCCTTCTTTCCACTGTACTATAAATTCCCTAAGAGCAGAAAATATAACTTAATTTCTGAATCTCAAATTCCCAGCAGAGTGTTTAGTATATGTTTCACATTCAACAATATTTATTGAATAACTGAATAATAATATGATTAAGTATCACATAGCCTGTTGTCTTTGTCCTGTGTCCCACCTCCTCAAGTCTATTTTTAAAAATATTTATTATTTATTTGGCTGGGTCATGTCTTAGTTGTGACATACAGGATCTACTTCCCTGACCAGGGATCAGACCCAGGCTGCCTGCATTGGGAGTACAGAATCTTAGACACTGGACCACAAGGAAAGTCCCAGTCTAGGTGCCTCCACCTTTTTTAAAAGATTTATTTATTTATTTTTGGCTGTGCTGTTTCCTTGTTTCTGTGTGTGGGCTTTCCCCAGTTGCACCAAGGGGGGTCTACTCTCTAGTTTCGGTGCATGGGCTTCTCATTGCAGTGGCTTCTCGTAGCAGAGCATGGGCTCTAGATGCTCATGCCTCAGTAGTTGTCACTCGCAGGCTTAGGTGCCCTTAGGTGCCAGATGCTCACAGGTATGTGGGTTCTTCCTGGGCCAGGGATCGAACCTGGGTCCCCTGCATTGGCAGACCAATTCTTAATACCTGGACCACCAGGGAGGTCCCTCCTCAACTCTATTTATATGAATCTGGTCATTCAACAATTCAACTTTTACAGACAGCCTAGTTTTAGAAAGGCTACATTTGTAATGCCCTGAAAGATACAGGGATGAAGACACGGTCCGACAGGGAGAAAGTGACACGGGTTATATATAAGTTCAAGGATCATTTTCTTTTTCTGATCAAAATTTTCAGTGGCTCCCTACTGCTCATAGAATAAAGTCCAAACTCTTTGGTATTATATTCAAGGCTTTTTATAGGCTGACCCTAATTCTTTTTTTCCATCACTATCATCTATTGCTCCCCCACCCGTATTGTAGTGGTTTTTAGTTCCATCTACCTAGCACCATTCCTAACAGATTTCCTCTCAGGCTGTGGTGACTTGAGAGGTGGGATCCTACTCTTCTTTTTTTTTTTTTTTTTAAGTTTCTTTTGCATTTAAAAAAATATTTATTTAGTTGCAGTGGGTCTTAGTTGAGGGACTTGGGATCTTCAATCTTTGATCTTCGCTGTGGCATGAGGGATCTTTAGTTTCGGTATGTGAACTCTTAGTTGCAGGATATGGGATCTAGTTCCCTGACCATGGATCAAACCCAGGCCCCCTGCATTGGGATAGTGGAGTCTTACCACTGAACCTCTAGAGAAGTGCTAGGATACTACTCTTCTCGATAGCTCTTCTTGATCTGATTCCTGCATGAAAATATTCTTCCTTCTGCTTAAAAAAGAGCTGGAATACTCACTCACTGACTCATGAATCCTCCTTTTAAACTGATTGGTTTCCTTATTACCTCCTATATGTGGCTGCTATTTGTGCTGATGCCTTTATTCAATTACTCCTTTGCAAGACCCTCTTCTAAGATCTCCATTTAAAACCCCTATGATTCCATTAAGGCCAACGTCTAATCCTGCTTATTTCCCAAAGCCTTTTCTTCCTTCCTATATCTACCCTTCCCTTCAGTCAGTCAGTCAGTTGAGTTGCTCAGTCGTGTCCGACTCTTTGCGACCCCATGAATCACAGCATGCCAGGCCACCCTGTCCATCACCAACTCCTGGAGTTCACCCAAACTCATGTCCATTGTGTCAGTGATGCCATCCAGCCATCTCATCCTCTGTCGTCCCCTTCTCCTCCTGCCCACAATCCCTCCCAGCATCAGGGTCTTTTCCAATGAGTCAACTCTTCGCGTGACGTGGCCAAAGTATTGGAGTTTCAGCTTTAGGATCAGTCCTTCCAAAGAACACCCAGGACTGATCTCCTTCAGAATGGACTGGTTGGATCTCCTTGCAGTCCAAGGGACTCTCAAGAGTCTTCTCCAGCACCACAGTTCAAAAGCATCAATGCTTCGGCGCTCAACTTCCTTCACAGCCCAACTCTCACATCCATACATGACCACGGGAAAAACCATAGCCTTGACTAGACGGATCTTTGTTGGCAAAGTAATATCTCTGCTTTTCAACATGCTATCTAGATTGGTCACAACTTTCCTTCCAAGGAGTAAGCGTCTTTTAATTTCATGACTGCAATCACCATCTGCAGTGATTCTGGAGCCCAAAAATATAAATTCTGACACTGTTTCCCATCTATTTGCCATGAAGTGATGGGACCAGATGCCATGATCTTCATTTTCTGAATGTTGAGCTTTAAGCCAACTTTTTCACTCTCCTCTTTCACTTTCATCAAGAGGCTTTTTAGCTCCTCTTCACTTTCTGCCATAAGGGTGGTGTCTTCTGCATATCTGAGGTTATTGATATTTTTCCAGCAATCTTGATTTCAGCTTGTGCTTCTTCCAGCCCAGCGTTTCTCATGACGTACTCTGCATGTAAGTTAAATAAGCAGGGTGACAGTATACAGCCTTGATGTACTCCTTTTCCTATTTGGAACCAGTCTGTTGTTCCATGTCCAGTTCTAACTGTTGCTTCCTGACCTGCATATAGGTTTCTCAAGAGGCAGGTCAGGTGGTCTGGTATTCCCATCTCTTTCAGAATTTTCCAGTTTATTGTGATCCACACAGTCAAAGGCTTTGGCATAGTCAATAAAGCAGAAGTAGATGTTTTTCTGGANATCTGAGCCACTAGGGAAGCTCAATAAACAGGGTGACAATGTACAGCCTTGACGGACTCCTTTTCCTATTTGGAACCAGTCTGTTGTTCCATGTCCAGTTCTAACTGTTGCTTCCTGACCTGCATACACGTTTCTCAAGAGGCAGGTCAGGTGGTCTGGTATTCCCATCTCTTTCAGAATTTTCCAGATTTTATTGTGATCCACACAGTCAAAGGCTTTGGCATAGTCAATAAAGCAGAAATAGATGTTTTCCTGGAACTCTCTTGTTTTTTCCGTGATCCAGCAGATGTTGCAATTTGATTTCTGGTTCTTCTGCCTTTTCTAAACCAGCTTGAACATCTGGAAGTTCACGGTTCACGTATTCCTGAAGCCTGGCTTGGAGAATTTTGAGCATTACTTTACTAGCGTGTGAGATAAGTGCAATTGTGCAGTAGTTTGAACATTCTTTGGCATTGCCTTTCTTTGGGATTGGAATGAAAACTGACCTTTTCCAGTCCTGTGGCCACTGCTGAGTTTTCCAATTTGCTGGCATATTGAGTGCAGCACTTTCATAGCATCATTTTTCAGGATTTGAAATAGCTCCACTGGAATTCCATCACCTCCACTAGCTTTGTTCGTAGTGATGCTTTCTAATGCCCACTTGACTTCACATTCCAGGATGTCTGGCTCTAGGTGAGTGATCATACCATCATGATTGTCTTGGTCGTGAAGATCTTTTTGTATAGTTCTTCTTTGTATTCTTGCCACCTCTTCTTAATATCTTCTACTTCTGTTAGGTCCAGACCATTTCTGTCCTTTATTGAGCCCATCTTTGCATGAAATGTTCCCTTGGTATCTCTAATTTTCTTGAAGAGGTTTCTAGTCTTTCCCATTCTGTTGTTTTCCTCTATTTCTTTGCATTGATCACTGAGGAAGGCTTTCTTATCTCTCCTTGCTATTCTTTGGAACTCTGCATTCAGATGTTTATATCTTTCCTTTTCTTTGCTTTTCCCTTCTCTTCTTTTCACAGAAAAGAAGGCCTCTTCACATTTGTAAGGCCTCCCCAGATGCGCCATTTTGCTTTTTTGCATTTCTTTTCCATGGGGATGCTCTTGATCCCTGTCTCCTGTACAGTGTCACGAACCTCCATCCATAGTTCATCAGGCACTCTATCTATCAGATCTAGTCCCTTAAATCTATTTCTCACTTCCACTGTATAGTCATAAGGGATTTGATTTAAGTCATACCTGAATGGTCTAGTGGTTTTCCCTACTTTCTTCAATTTAAGTCTTCATTTGGCAATAAGGATATATATGTTATATTATGTTGATATAAGGAGATACATATATATATATGTACACACACACACACGTATCACTTCTTCCTTATCCATTTATCTGTCAGTGGACATTTAGGTTGCATCCCTGCTTTGCCTATTGTGGATAGTGCCTCTGTGAACATTGTGTTCATGTATCTTTTCCAGTTAGAGTTTTCTCCAGGTGGGCTTGCTGGATCATAGAACATATGGAGAGGGTGTGAAGTAAAAGAAACCCTCCTGCACTGTTGGTGGGAATGAAAATTGGTGCAGTCACTATGGAATACAGGGTGGAGGTTCCTTTAAATACTAAAAACAGAGTTGCCATAAGAAACCTACTTTCTATACTTTATACATCTACTCCACCTACATAATTTTAAATCTCTGTTAATGGCCTCGCAATATTGTCAATGACCTAAACTAGAAATCAGAATTTAATTAAAAAAGCACCATCTCCTAATTTTCCACATTCACTTGCTCACCATCATTGTTGATATTACCTGCCACATATGCTTTACATCAGTCTATCTCCAATGACACTGTATCTGGATAGTTACAAAGTGTGTGACTCTGTTACAATCGATGTTACATTCTCTTCATTGTGGTAACCAAATAGTGTCTTTAGAGTAGAAATCTTATGTCATATCCATACCCATGCACAGTCTAAAACTGTCAGGATTTTTTTTTTTGGGGGGGGAGGGGGATGGGAGGGCTTGGCACACAGAGTCCTCTAGGACCTAGCTCCAGTCATAATCTATGCCTCCTCATTTCTTATACCTTGTGTCACAAATATACTGAATTATAGTTCAAGCAATTACCTGGATGCACTGTGTTGTGATGCACTATGTTATGTTACTGAGCTTTTTCTTTTGCCTGACACAGTCCATTTTCTCTTTATTTTTTCTAGCAAACTCCTACTCGTCACAGGGTAGTCTGTTCCCTGGAGACATCTACCTTAATTTTCCAGTCAGATTTCACTTATTTTATTGCTCCCCTTATGACTACCTGCATATTATTCATTATGACTGTTCTGTCAGCAGAGGTTTCCCCAACATTTCTTCCCACAGAACTTAGTGCTGTGTGTGTCTGGTGTACAGTGTATTCTTATTTATAGTTTCTTAAGCTTTCCAGGTGGTGCTAGTGGTAAGGAACCTGCCTGCCAGTACTGGTGACTTAGGGAACACAGGTTTGATCCCTGGGTCAGGAAGATCCCCTGGAGAGGGGCATGGCAACCCACTCCAGTATTCTTGCCTAGAGAATCCCATGGACAGAAGAGCCTGGTGGGCTACAGTTCACAGTGCGCAAAGAGTTGGACACAACTTAAGTGACTTGCATGCACACATGCTTGCAAGCAGATGAATGGTTAATTTAATGATTCATTTTTCTTAATAAAATAAGTTAGCAAAACATCTTTGAGATCTAATCAGGACTACTTCCTCTAGAGAGAAAGCAAAAATCAAATGGCTGAGTTGATGTAACTAAGTCAAATCAGGTTTCTCTTTAGAAAAAGGAAAGGTGATTAAGAGAACAGTGAAAAGACAATTAATAGTATCTGCCACAATGGCATCATTTTCATGATGACTCCTAAGTGATATTGAATATTTATGACATTGAAATTATAAGAAAGGCGAGACACCACTTTTATTACATATATACATATATAAGTGCATATGCAATACATATCTGTTGGGTATTCTTATATTTTATAATATATTATATCATAAAATATTCTTTCAGATGTATGTCAGCTGTCTCCCACTACTAGAGAAAATAGACTTCTAAATACAGAGAATGTGGGGAGGAGGCAGGCAGTAATATTCTGGTGGTGATTTAGCGGCTGAGCCAGCTGACGCTCAACTATTCATCGAGAGAACAAGTCTTGAAGAGGGTTATGAATTAGGCTGGCTGAAACTCAACAAATCTAGAGGAAAACAACAACAACAACAACACAGATTTAGCCAAGAGGAAGTAAAGGACTGAGCACTGTTAAAGACTTAATGAAACAGATGGCTCATTGTTCTACAGTGGAGCCACTACAATCAAGTCTGTTTTTAACCCATTTTAACGACTTATGTATTGATGTTTCAAAAGTAGATTCTCTAGTCCTAGAGAATCTATCAAGCAGTGACCATTTTTGTCCTGAGCAGTTGACTGATAGTCATGAACAGACACTACTTACAAGAGTAATGTGCAAGGAGCTCTGTGTTTATTTTATTTAATCTGAGATACTTTAATTTCTCTCTTGGATAAATGTCTTGGTACAAGATTATAAAAACAGAGTGGGAAAATATATTAATTAGTGGTCACCAGTTTCCATGGTGGTAAAGTTGAAATAGCTGCAAATTATGATATCTTTAATGTTTGAGAATAAGCAGTGTTATTCAATGTTATAAAGTGTTACATCATTTTATAATTCATTTATCATATAAATACTGGCAGGCATAGTTTGGCCAGACCAACTTCCACCTTAGGCTCTATTCACAGGGAGGTATATCTCTCTGTTTGGTTAAGATCAGGATGACATTTACATGCTACAGTTAGAAACTTATTGACAGGTTAGTGTGCTCCAGAATATTTTGCTATGTTTCAAATCTTTCTTTCCACCAACCTTATAATTTTAATTGTTTTTAAGATGAGTTTTATAATAATTAATAATACATTATTGAATAATTGATATTAAATATAATATTTATGTATTCATTCAGCCTTTTTTTTCTGAAATGGATGATAGAGTCAAGCACAAACCCCTTTCTTTGCCATGAATATCAAACACAATTCTTTTCTGTTATATAATAACACAAAATAATTTATTTCATTTGTGCCTTTTAATGAAAAAGGAACAGTGTCTTGAGGAAGTGGAGTTCTGACCCGGTGTTGATGTCTGGGGCTGCTTCCCTTGTCACTGCTCTATAACTTTCTTTTTTTCTTGCCCAGCGTTTTCTGGAAGAGGCCATCTGTACTCATTATTTGCACTTTCACAAGTGCCATTCTTTATTCTGAACACTCTTGATTTTGCCTCAGCCACTGTTTTGAATTTATCTTACTTAGTTCTTCAATTTATTTAATTGCCAAAAACAAATGTTTCTTTTCAGATACCATCAGCTTGAAATCTCTGATACATTCCTATTAGTCCCTGGCTTTTTGTATCTTTTCAAGTGAAAAGTGTTGTAGGCCCCTTTGAAGACTCCACTTCTCACCTTCCCTGAGCCAGCAATTCAGGTGGTTTATCAGGTTCAGATCTCCAGTCTTTGAGGTCCAGCATCACTGCTGTGCATCTGGTTTTCATTTTATATTATTTTTTTGTATGAATCCTAAAGAGTCATGTACCTACTAAGTTCCAGCTTCCTAAAGTGTTTTATTTGTCTAAGAGGCTCAGACCCCTGTTCTGATTCCCCTAGTTGGAGGTTTTTGGGATTAGCATTCTAAATATACATCTTGCCATTGGTACTAGTGGTAAAGAATCTACCTGCAAATACAGGATACGCAGTGGTGCAGTTCAGTGCCTGAGGAGGGAAGATCCCCTGAAGAAGGAAATGACAACCTGCTCCAGTATTCGTGCCTGAGGAATCCCATGGATAGAGGAGCCGGGTGGGTTACAGTTTATGGGGCTGCAATGAGTCAGACACAACCGAGAACACACACACATACACAGCCTTTATGTTAATCTACAGAAGAATCCCTTTGGAGTATTTTTTTCTTAATGCATATCCATGAGCCCTTCTGAATGGGTAGTCTGAAAACGGTAAGGCCAATAAATAAATAAATTTTAACAAGTATCTTCAAGTGATTGTGATTTGCCTGTCTTGGAAGGTGCTCAAAAAACAAACAAGTTAGCAATCAGACATTAACTAGATTGCTTTTTTAAAAGCATTTCTAGTTGCTCATTAGTGACCATCACCTACCATCTTTATTTCTTGGTGTTTCCCTGATTTGAAAGCAAATGATTTCTCATGTTAAAATGTCAAAATTAAACTGGTTGCCATTTTGTTAACTCTTGTCTCATTTTATTGCATTGTATAAAGTATTCTGAGCTGTGGTTGTCTGACCACAAGTGGATTAAACAACAAGGGTATTAATTAACCTTCTTGACAAAATGTCCAGGGGTTGCCGTATTAGGGTTAGTTTGGTGACTCAGTACTGTTACTGAGGACCCAGGTTCTTCATCTTTTTTTTACTATTACATTACAAGTATGCTAATCATAACACAGCAGTGGCCACAGAACTGGAAAAAAGCAGTTTTCATTCCAATGCCAAAGAAAGTTAATGCCAAAGAACGTTCAAACTACCACACAATTGCACTCATCTCACATGCTTGCAAAGTAATGCTCAAAATTCTCCAACCCAGGCTTCAGCAGGACATGAACCATGAAATTCCAGATGGTCAAGCTGGATTTAGAAAAGGCAGAGGAACCAGAGATCAAATGCGAACATTTGTTGGATCATCAAAAAAGCAAGAGAGTTCCAGAAAAACATCTACTTCTGCTTTATTGACTACACCGAAGTCTTGACATGGCTGGATGGCATCACCGACTCGATGGACGTGAGTTTGAGTGAACTCCAGGAGTTGGTGATGGACAGGGAGTCCTGGCATGCTGCGATTCATGGGGTTGCAAAGAGTCAGACACGACTGAGCGACTGAACCGAACTGAAGTGAACTATATTTACATACAATAATATAATTCCATATGGACAGTCATAAAATCCACAAGAAAAGTACAAATTGATATTGATGTTCAGACATAAAAGAGAAAATTCTTGAAATACAGAATGTTTGAGAAAAAAATTTTTATGTTTTGACTGTAGCCTGGAAGGGAGCTTCAAAACCAATTGATTATTGCCCTTTTATTACCTTTAAACGTTTGACGTAAAAATTTTGAGGGTTAGTATCTTAAAATTACTCAGAAGTAGAGAAATCAATGAGTAGAATGTAACAATTTTGTTTTCATGATATGGAATCTTGATAATTATACCATTTGGAAGTTTATATATGGGAAAAGAAACAACATCATTTGTTTGGAAGCTGTATTGATTCATGGGTTTAAGTCACTTCTATATGTATTGGCATGTGTGCATGCATATGAGCTTAGTCGTGTCTGACTGTAGACCACCATGCTCCTCTGTCCATGGGGTTTTCCCAACAAGAATCGTAGAGCAGGTTTCTACTTTCTACTGTAGGAGATCTTTCCAACCCAGTGATCCAACCCATGTCTCTTGTGTCTCCTACATTGGCAGGCAAATTCTTTACCACTGAACCACTTGGGAAGCCCATATATATTGGCAATGCACTTAAAAATATTCAAAATTAGCAATTTATCACTAATAATAAACCCAGTGAGTACTACTACTACTATTCAGTTTTATGTGACTTTTTAAAATTTTTAAATGTTACTTTCTTCAAATATCTTTTTATATTGATGTCCACCTTCTAACAAAGGTTTATTTCTTTTGGCAGGCAAATTCTTTACCACTGAACCACTTGGGAAGCCCATATATATTGGCAATGCACTTAAAAATATTCAAAATTAGCAATTTATCACTAATAATAAACCCAGTGAGTACTACTACTACTATTCAGTTTTATGTGACTTTTTAAAATTTTTAAATGTTACTTTCTTCAAATATCTTTTTATATTGATGTCCACCTTCTAACAAAGGTTTATTTCTCTCCTACCTCTCCAACATTTCTTCTTGTTTGTTTTCCTAGATTTTCTTATATTCCAAATATACAGAAAGCCCTGAGTTTCCTAGCCTCAGCACTCTCTTCTTGCTCCCAACACTCTGTAGGTACTTGCATTGATTTTTGTATTTTTGATCACTATTGATGTTGATAACTCCTAAATCTCAGTTCTTAACATAGACTTCACTCGAGTTTTTATGCTTGAGTGTCTGTTCAAATGGACCTCATGGATCTCAAGCTCAATATGTCTAAAAAGAAAATCATATTTAAAATGCATTTTTGAACTGACATATAGTGATTTTAAATGTTGTGTTAGTTTCTGGTGTACAGAAGATTGATTCAGATATTATATATATATATGTATATATAATATGTTCATAGGTACAAATATATTATTTTTCATGCTTTTTTCCATTATGGTTTATTATAGGATATTGAATGTAGTTCCCTGTGCCACACAGTAGGACCTGGCTGCTTATCTATTTTATATATAATAATTTGCATCTGTTAATCCCAAATTTCTACTTTATTCTTTCCCCACCCTCTTTCCTCTGTCAATCTGTTTCTGTTTATTACATCAGTTCATTTGTTTCATATTTTAGATTTCACATATAAATAATATCATATGATATTTGTCTTTCTCCTTCTGACTTACTTTACTTGGTATAATAATTTCTAGGTCCACCCCTGTTGTTGCAAATGGCATTATTACATTATTTTTTATGGCTGAGTGGTATTCCACTGTATGTATGCATATGTGTGTGTATATATACATATCAGTTAAGTTTAATCGCTCAGTTGTGTCTGACTCTTTGTGACCCTATGAATCACAGCACGCCAGGCCTCCCTGTCCATCACTTAACTCCCAGAGTTCACTCAGACTCTCGTCCATCAAGTCAGTGATGCCATCCAGCCATCTCATCCTCGGTCGTCCCCTTCTTCTCCTGTCCACAATCCCTCCCAGAATCAGAGTTTTTTCCAATGAGTCAACTCTTCCCAAGAGTGGCCAAAGTACTGGAGTTTCAGCTTTACCATCATTCCTTCCAAAGAAATGCCAGGGCTGATCTCCTTCAGAATGGNACCCCATCCTCAGTCCAGCCTTCCCAGGGCTGACCTCTAACTCCCAGCACCTGTACCTTTTGACTGAGTGCTTTCTTGGTGGTCAGAACTGCATGAAGGCCAGAAGTGCTGAGGAATCAATCTCCACAGTTGTTCCTTAACCAGTTGCTTATGGAAGCTGTGGTATGAACATCCTAGCTCCGTGGCCCCTCAAGTGGATCAATGCTGAGGTCAGGCTTCCTTGGCTCTGCTAGAATTCCCAAAGGATTAGGTTCTGCTTACACAATATAATCTGCTTGTAAAATGTTCTGATTTGGCTTAACTTTCCTATTTCCCTATTGATGTTGGTTGGAATCACTTGTGAAGCTTACTGCACTCTATGCTTTGTCTCAGGGTTTACTTCTAGGGGATGGTAAACTAAGAGAATAAATTCATGGCTATAGAAAGAGCATCATAGCCTGACTAGGACCCCTGGACCCCTAAAGCTTCACCAGTGCACTAGGCCCCCAGATCTTTTTTAAGCTTTAGGTGATAGCACACAAGTGTCTTACTGGGGCATCCAGAGAACTTGCCAATTTCTGCTCACCAAATCAGACGGATCAGTGCCATGATCTCATATAACAAAGCACTCTGTATTACCGGTGTCTAATACAAAATGAACCTGTGTCATGAGTCCTCTATCAGGTGGCTATTCAAAGGATTTAACCATTTGTACAGCACCTAGATATTGGCCATGATGCTGGAGCTGATTGGTGGAAGTTTCATGCTGGATCAAGGGGTAAATCTTCTTGCTGGATTTTGGAGAGGCTCGGGAGTCCCAGAGAAGCAGAGGATCGACCAGGACATTTGAGGTTTGGGCTCCAAATGGGGGGAGGGGAGAAACAGAGGGACAAAGCTTCATATGTTTCCACGTGAGCATCATGCCTAAAGCAAGACTGTTTCAGTCTCATTTTTTCTTTAATTGTTCAGTTCAGTCACTCAGTCATGTCCAACTCTTTGTGACTCCATGAATCGCAGCACGCCAGGCCTCCCTGTCCATCATCAACTCCCGGAGTTCACTCAGACTCACGTCCATCGAGTCAGTGATGCCATCCAGCCATCTCATCCTCTGTCGTCCCCTTCCTGTCTCTTATACACATCTAGATGTGTATAAGAGACAGGGTCTAAGAAGACCCAGACTTTTCTTTGTGACTCCATGAATCGCAGCACGCCAGGCCTCCCTGTCCATCATCAACTCCCGGAGTTCACTCAGACTCACGTCCATCGAGTCAGTGATGCCATCCAGCCATCTCATCCTCTGTCGTCCCCTTCTCCTCCTGCCCCCAATCCCTCCCAGCGTCAGAGTCTTTTCCAATGAGTTAACTCTTTGTATGAGGTGGCCAAAGTACTGGAGTTTCAGCTTGAGCACCATTCCATTAATTGTTACTGGAGTATAATTGATTTACAATGATGTGTTAGCTTCAGGTATACAGCAAAGTGAATCAGTTACACATATACATATGTCCACTCTTTTTCAGATTATTTTACCATATACATCATTACAGAGTATCGAGTAGATTTCCCTGTGCTATACAGTAGGTCCTTATTAGTTATCGATTTTACAGACTAGTAGTGTGTATATGTCAATATACATATTGTCATATATGTATATTATGTATAAGTGTGCATATAAGGCACAATATATAATATGTGTATATGTCAATAGTATATATATTATTATATATACTATATATAATAGTGTGTATATGTCAATTCCAATCTCCTAATTTAGTCTCATGTCTTTTTAAGCCACTTTGAAATGAGATTTTGTCATTTGTAGAATAAATCTTCATAGCTGGTTTATCACCCAAGCTGAAGTCTAAGAAATCATCCTGGATTCTCCTTCCTCCCTCGTAGCAGAAGATGATCTTTGAAATAGTCTTCAATTCAGGCCCCTCTCCCAGTCCGACTATTATTGTTCTATTTAAGGCCTTTATGACTTTCACTCAACCTATTTTAGCTGCCTTATAATTGGCCTTACTCTTTCTGGTCTCCTCTTTCTTAGATTCAGACTTCTTCTTTCCAAATTTGAAGATGTCATGCCATCCCCATTCTCAATGGTCATCACCTATTTTTCATCATGGCAGATGACATGGCCTGACCTCCAGGACCTTGCTGTCCATTTCTTGTCCTTCATCTCTCCACTCTGCTGCTTTCCCCCCTGCACATCAGGTTCTTTCTTGCCCTCTTACTTTTGCTTACCATGTTCTCCTCTCCTTTTCCTTCCTAATGTCCATGTACCTGTGAGATCACAGCTCTGACATAATTGCCCCCTGGAAACCTTCTGGAAATCTCCATGCTGAGTTGCATGTCTCTCCTCTGGGATCTTGGATGGGGTGGGCATCTCCATCACTCTGCTGACTGCATTAGGTTATGAGTATTAACTCAGGTGGGTTCACCACCCATCCCACTCCCCAGATTTTAGAGACAGGTGTTGAGTCACAAAATCAGGTGCACAGCAGATGTTCATTAAATGTTTGATAAATAAATAAATGCCTACACACCTGACATAATACACAAATATAGCATGCTTTGAAAGTAAATTTTGAGCAATGTCAGTCCTACTGGTTTCTATGATGAATATTCCAAAGATCCATTCAAGTACAACAAAATACTTTGGGATAGATTATTATCAAAACAAAATGAGCCACATAAAAGACAGATATATTTATCTTAGAAGCATAAATGAAAAAAAAAATTATTGTGATGTAAAACTACTAGAAAAGCATTTCTTGACATTGGAGTCTCACGTGCTTTACTGCTTTCTTCACCTCCATGCAGCCAGTGTGAAAATTTCCAAGAATGATTTTGATCAAATTGCAATAATTTTTCAATACTTGATAGGCTCCACTCACATGAAAATTTTAAAAATATGTTTTATTGTGGCTTATGGCAGCGAGTCAAGGCTGTGAATGTATCCAAAGTCTAATAGACTCCCAGTAGGAAATGTATCTAATTTTCAGCATGAGCCTGTTACCAGATACATGATAATGTACAGAAAACAACATTATTTAATTTTTTTATGGTAAAAACATTTTATTAAAAAATATATACTAATAAACCCACAAAAACAACATTTTCTTCTTAATTGTTAATTAAAAATGATTATTATTCATTAGATATGTATTAAGAGATAAGAATGCAGTGAATTCATATTTTCAAAGTGTGATCCATAAATTCTCTTCCCTACCTGTTCCTTTTCCTCAATAAAAAGGTGTGTAAAATACAAGGTATTTCAAATATCTAATTCTTTTTTTTTTTCCTGAAAACTGTAAAATATGTGTTGAAGACTTTTTCCGCTTGAAAGAACCCACACAGATGCATCATAAATTGCTGCCATTAAAAATTACTATTTGGACTTAATATTGCTTTGAGTTCATAGTCTATATTTTATAGTTACACTCTTTCAAGCTGTAAAGCATTATTATAAAACAAAAATATTAACAATGTTTGTCTCAGAGACTCACTACTCCCTTTATGCTAGGAGGCTCACCACACTTTCCTCCGGTCTGAACACCAACCTTTAATTAAATGTATGTCTGCAATGTCTATTCCTCATATACCATTCCAGATGTCTATCCAGTGAGAAGGGGTCCCTGGGCCATTTTGTGGTTGATGTCCGAGTCACTTTCCTGCTTTTACTGGGCAGTAAGCCAAATAAATGATCTAAAGCATTCAAAGTAGACATCAAAATTAATAAATTTTATTCATATGAAATTCAGGATCATGCACCCTATTTTATGAAGCATGAGTGCTGTCAACAAACTAGAGGAGATTTTTTTAAAATAAAGTCATCCCCTGTAAATTTACTCAACACCATTGTCTCCAGACAGGGAGGGAGACAGCTTCCTTCAGACAAAGCAGAGCGAGTATGGCATAATCATTTGAAAGATTTGAGCTAAAATGTAGCTTATTGCAGAGCGAGTTATTTTCCAAACCTCTAGACCCACAAACTTTCTCTGGTGAGTTAAAATGACATTAAATTCCATGCATATGTGTGCAGCCCACAAAAACACCAAAGGACAATGAACTTAGCACCAGCCCAGAATTCCAATCACACTGAGAAGCTGTGACTCACAGTTTCTTCCCATCAAGGTCAGTACCTAATGTGTAGACACCCAAGTTCCTCACCCCCAGGAAGAAAACATTCCTCTCTAACTCTCTGCTTTCCATCAACACCTTCAGCCTAGCATCACATCAGGATCAGTCTTGACCATTCGTCTGTCCTGCTGGGCTGCAAGCTAGTTGAAAACAGAAACTGTCTTGTTACTAGTTTTATCACCAAGAGCTGCTGTATCATAGGCGATCAATTTGTTGGACTGAATAAAAGATCTAGTTCATTTTTGTTTAGCAGGGTTTAAGGAGACATTTCACATTACCTTTCCCATTACATTCTTGTGATTACACCCAGACGGTCAAATTTAATGAAATGCTGAAAATGGAAATACTGTGGCAGGTCATAATAAATGCCAGTTCAGGTCTTTTTTGTATTTCTTTTCCATGGGGATGGTCTTGATCCCTGTCTCCTGTACAATGTCATGAACCTCATTCCATAGTTCATCAGGCACTCTATCAGATCTAGTCCCTTAAATCTATTTCTCACTTCCACTGTATAATCATAAGGGATTTGATTTAGGTCTAGTGGTTTTCCATACTTTCTTCAATTTAAGTCTGAATTTGGCAATAAGGAGTTCATGATCTGAGCCACAGTCAGCTCCTGGTCTTGTTTTTGCTGACTGTATAGAGCTTCTCCATCTTTGGCTGCAAAGAATATAATTAATCTGATTTCAGTGTTGACCATCTGGTGATGTCCATGTGTAGAGTCTTCTCTTGTGTTGTTGGAAGAGGGTGTTTGCTATGACCAGTGCGTTCTCTTGGCAAAACTCTATTAGCTTTTGCCATGCTTCATTCCGTACTCCAAGGCTAAATTTGCCTGTTACTCCAGGTGTTTCTTGACTTCCTACTTTTGCATTCCAGTCCCCTATAATAAAAAGGACATCTTTTTTGGGTGTTAGTTCTAAAAGGTCTTGTAGGTCTTCATAAAACTGTTCAATTTCAGCTTCTTCAGTGTTACTGGTTAGGGCATAGGTTTGGATTACCATGATATTGAATGGTTTGCCTTGGAAACGAACAGTGATCATTCTTTCGTTTTTGAAATTGCATCCAAGTACTGCATTTCGGACTCTTTTGTTGACAATGATGGCTACTCCATTTCTTCTATGGGACTCCTGCCGACAGTAGTAGATATAATGGTCATCTGAGTTAAATTCACCCATTCCAGTCCATTTTAGTTCATTGATTCCTAGAATGTCAATGTTCATTCTTGCCATCTCCTGTTTTACCACTCCCAATTTGCCTTGATTCATGGACCTGACATTCCAGGTTCCTAGGCAATATTGCTCTTGACAGCATCGGACCTTGCTTCTATCACCAGTCACATCCACAACTGGGTTTTGTTTTTGCTTTGGCTCCATCCCTTCATTCTTTCTGGAGTTATTTCTGCACCAATCTCCAGTAGCATGTTGGGCACCTACTGACCTGGGGAGTTCCTCTTTCAGTATCCTATCATTTTGCCTTTTCATACTGTTCATGGGCTTCTCAAGGCAAGAATACTGAAGTGGCCTGCCATTCCCTTCTCCAGTGGACCACATTCTGTCAGACCTCTCCACCATGACCCATCTGTCTTGGGTGGCCACACACGGCATGGCTTAGTTTCACTGAGTTAGACAAAGCTGTGGTCCGTGTGATCAGATTGGCTAGTTTTCTGTGATTATAGTTTCAGTGTGTCTGCCCTCTGGCAATACCTACCATCTTACTTGGGTTTCTCTTAACTTGGACGTGGGGTATCTCTTCACGGCTGCTCCAGCAAAGCACAGCCGCTGCTCCTTACCTTAGATGAGGTCACCCCTCCTGATCTTGAACGTGGAATAGCTCCTCTCGGCTCTCCTGTGCCTGTGCAGCCGCCGCTGCTTGGACTTAGGGTTGCTCCTCTCAGCCGCCACCCCTGACCTTGGACATGGGATAGCTCCTCCCTTGACCAGTGTTAATTACAACTCCCCCGAAAATCTTGAATCCCTTTTCTTTGTCAGTTGAAATATGCTGCTTATGTTGCCACTTTTCTCTTTTCACGTACAGATCTTCTTGCTCATAGTAGAGTAGGGATTTGCAAAGTGAGATCCAAGGATCCCTTGTGGTCTCTGAGAACCTTTCACTGGGTACATGAGGTCAAAACTATTTTCAAAATAATTCATTATTTGCCTTTTTAACTCTGATTCTCTCACAAGTGGAATTTTCTTGACGCTATATGACAAGTGATAGCACGACAGGCTAAGTGCAAAATCAAATATGATAATCCAATTGTCTTTTATTAAGTCAGACATTAAAGAGATCCACATAAATGTAAAATAATTCTAATATTTTTATTTATTTTTTTTGGACATCTTGGTTGCTTCCAAGATTTTGCAATTATGAATATAACTGCTATATTTGCATTGAATGGCACATATAAACTTAGTCTTCTTGTTAAAATATACAACCCTAATATTATTGGAAGAGAAATCTTCTAGTGGTTAATCTAAGTATATTTACAAATTCTGCCTTCTAAATTGATCCTAAAATTCACATTCCAAGTTTTGCAAGATAGTCAAGCGTGCAGAATGTAAAGTCATTATGTTGATGTCTCTCTGTTGATATACATGATGAAAATGCCTCCTTAAGACCATCTCCACAGTCCATGCTGAGTATGGATGCAAGCTTGGTGCAGTTTATTCTTCTGCTGCAGGGTTTCTCAAGATAGAGGAATTTTAAAAGAGATTATGTGGAGTTTAAGAAAAACATTCAGCATATTGAAAGAGACATTGGGTTTTTAAAAACCTGAGATATATGGTTTTCCTGAATGATTGTGGCCATTTTCTACTACTTTGTTTGTTTCAGACAACATAGTTTTCATAAAAATAAGGTATTTTTGTTAAGTTGTAATAGGTATAATATTGTTTCTAAATGAAAAAAGAAATATTTAAATATTTTTCTCATTCTTAATTTCCAATATGGAAAATATTAATAGATAAAACTCACATAAACAAAAGTCTTTGGGGATCCTCAAATTTTACAAAGTGGAAAGAGGTCCTGAAACCAAAAGTTTGCGTTGTTGCTCTATAAGAGATCAGGAAGCAGATATGATATTTCTTAGTGTCTCCATTGCCATGTATATTTTAAGATTTCAATAAATGTTAATTGTGGAAGTGTGGAAATTTTGGGCACAGATGACAATAAGTGAAAGTAATTTTTTAGGGGGAACATTCTGTTCTCTTAAATGTTACATTTTTATTTCCTAGGTGCAACTCCCAAGCTATGATAACCTTAACCTATTTCATCTGCTGCATGTTTGTGAACGTAAAAACAGCACTTTACTGAACCTGAGGGTGCTCCCGGGCTGTCATCATAGGGGAGAAGAAATTTGTTCAGAAAAATCTGAAGCCTATAAAACTTTTGGTGGGAATGTTAATTTGCAAATGCCCCCACCATAGAATGAGAAAGCTTTAGGAGGGGAAATAGTGTCATAAAAAATACCCGAGATTAAGGGGAAACAGCTGCACTAAAGAGCATCATGGCACAAAGTATTTGGTTTTTATTGCATGGAAGATAATTGGCTCCAGTTGGTTTGTGAAAGATTCAGAAACAAAAGAACAGCAAGGAAAAACAAATAATGGTTCAAGAACTGTTTTAAGGCAAGACAATGAGGTTCATTTCAACCTAAATTATTCCTTAAGGCACATTTTCCACAAAGTGGGAAAATATTTCAATTAAAGTTTTCTAACCCTGCCTTGGAGCTTTAGTTAAGAAGCTGTAAATATATTAGACTTTTAAAAAATGGTCTCCAATACAACCTAAACCCTCTTCTTTTTCAGAGGATTTTGTATTTCTCTATTCTTCAACTTAAGATTCTCATCATCTAAGTATGAAATCTTTTGAAAATGCCTTAAATCTTGGATCAGTCTTGCCATACAGTCTTTGATTAAACTGGTACAATCTTTCCTTAAAATTCCACTTTCATCAAGTCTTTGATCTCAGGGACCAACTTTTTATAAAGGTTTTGTAGGCCGTAACGTTTCTGTAACAGAAAGAAGAGATTAAGAAGAGGTGGCAAGAAGGCACATAAGAACTATACAAAAAAGATCTTAATGACCCGGATAACCACAATAGTGGGGTCACTCACCTAGAGCCAGACATCCCGAGATGTGAAGTCAAGTGGGCCTTAGGAAGCATTACTTTGAACAAAGCTAATGGAGGTGATGGAATTCCAGCTTAGCTATTTCATATCATAAAAAGCTGTTGAAGTGTTGCACTTAGTATGCCAGAAAATTTGGAAAATTCAGCAGTGGCCACAGGACTGGAAAAGTCAGTTTTCATTCCAATCCCCAAAAAAGGTAATGCCAAAGAATGTTCAGATTACCGTACAGTTGCATTCATTTCACATGCTAGCAAGATTATACTCAAAATCCTTCAAGCGAGGCTTCAGCAGCACATGAACCAAGAAGTTCTAGATGTTCAAGCTGGATTTAGAAAAGGCAGAGGAACCAGAGATCAAATTGCCAACGTCCTCTGGATCACAGTAAAAGCAAGGGGATTCCAAAAAAACCCATCTACTTCTGCTTTGTTGTCTACGCTAAAGACTTTGACTGTGTGGATCACAACAAACTGCGGAAAATTCTTAAAGAGATGGGAACACCAGACCACCTTACCTGCCTCCTGAGAAACCTGTATTCAGGACAAGAAGTGATAGTTAGAACTGGACGTGTAACAACGAACTGGTTCAGAATTGGGAAAGGAGTACATCAAGGCTATATATTGTCACCCTGATTATTTAACTTATATGCAGAGTATATTATGTGAAATGCCAGGCTGGATGACTCACAGGCTAGAATCAAGATTGCTGGGAGAAATATCAACAACCTCAGATATGCAGGCTTCCCTGGTGGCTTAGAGGTTAAAGCGTCTGCCTCTAATGCGGGAGACCTGGGTTCAATCCCTGGGTCAGGAAGATCCCCTGGAGAAGGAAATGGCAATCCACTCCAGTATTCCTGCCTGAAGGATCCCATGGGCAGAGAAGCCTAGTTGGTTACAGTCCACGGGGTCACAAAGAGTCGGACACGACTGAGTGACTTCACCTCACCTCAGATATACAAATGATGCCACTTTAATGGCAGAAAGTGAAGAGGAACTAAAGAGTTTCTTGATGAAGATGGTGCTTTCGAAGTGTGGTGTTGGAGAAGACTCTTGAGAGTCCCTTGGACAGCAAGGAGATCAAACCACTCAATCCTAAAGGAAATCAACTCTGAATATTCCTTAGAAGAACTGATGCTGAAGCTGAAGCTCCAGTACTCTGGCCACCTGATGTGAAGAGCTGACTCACTGGAGAGGACCCTGATGCTGGGAAAGATTGAAGACAGGAGGGGAAGGGGATGACAAAGGATGAGATGGTTGGATGGCATCACTGACTCAATGGACATGGGTTCAAGTAAACTCCAGGAGATAGTGAAGAACAAGGAAGCCTGGCATGCTGCAGTTCATGGGGCCACTGTCTAGGTTTGTCATAATTTTTCTTCCAAGGAGCAAGCTAATTTTTATACAATATATATTTTTAAAATTTTGTGCTGTATTCAAAAACAAGAAGAGAAAGATATTCAAGGATCAACAAATGGGGAAATTTCCCTCAACAATTACCCAGGAATCCACAGTACCAAAAGTCTCAGAAGCCATAGGAATTAGGACTGAACACAAACCATGGGCAAACAGAAGCAAAAGCAGAATACACTGTGGTGAAAGCCAGAGGCTCAGTTAGCATTGCCCACTCATGAACAGAATCTCAAAAGAAAGGTACATACTCAGAGCTTGGGCAGAGACAAAATCACCTACCTAATGACTCTCAGTTCAGTTCAGTAGCTCAGTCATGTCCGACTTTTTGCAACTCAATGGACTGCAGCACACCAGGCTTCCCTGTTCATCACCAACTCCCGGAGCTTGCTCAAACTCATGTCCATCGAGTCAGTAATGCCATCCAACCACCTCATCCTCTGTCGTCCCCTTCTCCTCCTAATAACTTTTTTAGGAAGAAAACAGAATAAAGTAGTGAGATAGACTGTAGGGGTGAGGAGGGACAAATTAGATTGAGTATTTAGGAAGGGCTAAATGATATTTGACTTGATGATAAGAAGTTGCCTGCCAAGTGAAGATTTAGGGGCAGAGGAAAGAACTATTTGAAAGGCCCTAAGGCAGAAAAGAAATCAGTGTGGCTAAAATTTACTGAGAGAATAAAGGAGTAATAAGAGGTGAGACTGGAGAAAGAGACAGGGACTTAGCATACATATAACTTTTGGTCAGTTTGGCAGTCTAAACTGAGGCAGGAAGTCTCCTCCACGTTTCTAAGCACAGGGAAGTAATGGATAAAATACAAAAATACATTTAAAATCTATGGTTGAATTCTAAAACAAGAGCAAAAAATCTCCAGTGCTAAAAATGAATGTCAGAATAGTAAGAAAAACTTGATGCCAGAGCTGAAACCAGATAGCTCCTGCAGTAGCATTGTTAAAATTACAGTGTACAACCTACAACTGGTTCCAATAACTCCATGACTTAAGTTCTTTCTTCACACTGTAGCTTAGGTGTTAGCAAACTGCAGTCCATAGGTCAAATCTGGCCCACCATCTTTTTTTTTTCTTTGTAAAGTTTTGTTGGAATGCAGCCATGCTCATTCATTTTCATCTTGTCCATGGCTGCTTTTATTCTACAGTTGTTATGTTTAACAGCTTTGTTGAGATATAATTTATCTACCATAAGGTTCACCAGTTTAAAGTGTACAATTCAATGGTTTTTAGTATATCTACAGTTTTGCAACAATCACCATAATCTAGTTTTAGAATATTTTTATCACCCCCAAAAGATAATAATACTTTATACCTATAAATAAATATTCTCATCCTCCTCACCTTTCTGTCCACTCCTCAGCTGTAAGCAATCACTAATCTACTTTTGGTCTCTGTAGATTTGTCTATTTTGTATATTTCATAAAAATGAAATCATACAACATGGCACATAGCCTTTATGTCTGGACACTTTAACTTACCATAATTTTCAAGATTCATCAATGTTAGCATAAATCAGTACTTATTTCTTTTTATGGCAGAATAATATTGTATATCGATTTATCAGTTGGTGAAATCTGAGTTGCTTCTACTTTTTTAGATTTATGAATAATGTTCCTATGCACATTCATGTACAATTTTTTGTGTGGGCATGTGTTTTCACTTCTCTTGGGTAGATACCTAGGCATAGAATTGTTGGTTCATATGATAACTGTATATTTAACATTTTGAGGAGTTGCTAAACTGTTTTTCAAGGTAGCCATACCTGTATCTCTTTATTCTGATACCTTAGGTTCACAAGGAAATTATGGCTTATTTGAAAAGACCTTGATGCTGGGAAAGATGGAGGGCAGGAGGAGAAGGGGACGACAGAGGATGAGATGGTTGGATGGCATTACCAACTCAATGGACATGAGTTTGGGTAAACTCCTGGAGTTGGTGATGAACAGGGAGGCCTGGTGTGCTGTGGTCCATGGAGTCACAAAGAGTCGGACATGACTGAGCTACTAAACTGAACTGAACTGACTCAGGACTATGGATAGAATTCAATGGACATGAGTTTGGGTAAACTCCTGGAGTTGGTGATGAACAGGGAGGCCTGGTGTGCTGTGGTCCATGGAGTCACAAAGAGTCGGACATGACTGAGCTACTAAACTGAACTGAACTGACTCAGGACTATGGATAGAAAATAGATACTGCAGAGAAACTAGATCTCCAAGTTTGCATTGAATTAGCCATATGGTTCATATTCATATTACCCATGTAGTTCAGGACCATTGAACTGAGAAACATAAAGGAGGTTCAGAATTGATAGAATCCAGAGGGCTCCATGGACTGGGTGAACCTAAAAGGCTATAACTAGATAAACTATACTTTAGGAGTTAAAGTGTCTTTAATGAAGAACATCTCCATTTCAAAGTATCACTTGAAATGAAACAGACATTCTATTAGAGTGTTTCTCAGAGTGTGGTCTGAAGAACAACTGCATGGGGAGGGGG
The DNA here is from genome assembly GCA_006410635.1 of Cephalophus harveyi. Lineage (NCBI taxonomy): Eukaryota > Metazoa > Chordata > Mammalia > Artiodactyla > Bovidae > Cephalophus > Cephalophus harveyi. The sequence goes on along the minus strand of SJYT01068688.1, from coordinate 3,818 downwards.
ATGCTTAGTGGGTGAGAACAGGCAAGGATAGAAGAGATTAATGTTGCATTTTCTTGGATCCCACACATCAGATCTGCTAAGTTAGAATCTCTGGGATGGGGCCTGAAACCTAAATATTTTACAGATGTTCCAGGTAATTTTTAAAATGTTTTACTATGGAAAACTTCAATCCAATACAAAACTACTATCATGCTTAATAATTCTTGGTTACACTAAAGATCTGTCTATTTCAGTTGCTGGCAACTATGAACTTATGCACACATTTCCATCCAAGGTTCCAAGGCTGTATGTATCTCACTGATATATCATTCCCCCAAAGTTTCACATGTTAGTGTTAACATTTTACATTAGTATAAACAAGGGCAGATAGGTGTTTTAAATTGTGAATGGGTGTGGAATTTAATTTTTTGATACATATGCAGTAAACTTTTTAATGTAGAAACATTTCTGTGATAAAAAATTCTTTTTGGTAGTGAAATTTTATTCTTTTTATATTTAATTTGTGATTTTTGCACCTATGTTTGTAAGATTGGCCTGTAATTTTTCTTCTGTTACTGTCCTTGTTGGATTTTAGTTTCAAGGGTATGGTAGGCAGTCTCATAAACTAGCACAATTTATCAACATGTTTTAGCAACTTTTTTTTTTCACCATTGCTTCTTATATCCCCGTTTCCTTCTTAGTTCATTATTTTGTTTTGTTGTTGTTTTATTTTTATTTTAAAAAATTCATTCCCTATGTTTTTTTTTTTTAGATTTTTTTAAACATAAATTTATTTATTTTAATTGGAGGTTAATTACTTTACAATATTGTCCCCCCAGCTTTGGCAAACACCAGTCTGTTCTCTGTATGTATGAGCTTCTTCTTGTTGTTTTTAGATCCCACATATAAGAGAGTTCATAAGGTATTTGTCTTTCTCTGTCTGACTTATTTCACTTAGCATAATGCCCTTGATGTCTACCCATGTTATCACAAAATGGCAAGATTTCACTCTTTTTTATGGCTAAACAATATTTTTGTGTGTGTGCTTCCCTGGTAGCTCAGTGGTAAAGAATCCGCCTATAATGCAGGAGATGCAGGTTCAATCTCCAGGCTAGGGAGAACCCCTGGAGAAGGAAATGGCAACCCACTCCACTATTCTTGCCTGGGAAATCCCATGGACAGAGGAGCCTGGCAGGCTGCAATCCATGGAATCGCAAAAGAGCTGGACACAACTTAGCAACTGAACAACAATGTGTGTTTATCACAATTTCTTTATCCATTCACCCATTGATGGAAACTTGGTTAATTTTTTTTTTTTTGGTTTGAATACATTCCTCTTTCAGCAAGATTATTTTGATGGTAAATGTTCTAAATCTCTGCAGTTCTTTAAATGCATTTACTTTGCTTTTACTCCTTTGTTGTTATTGTTGTTCAATGAAATGAGTGAAAGAGAAATGGGTAAAAGAAGTCGAAAGATAAATAGAAAAAAATAATGGAAGTGATACTTTAAATGATTTACCACTGTACTGTCAGAACTAAACTGTGCTTTTCATAGTAGGTGAGCAAACAATATTTGCTGAATGAATCAGCTAGGCAACTCTTTAAAAGAGTTTTTGTTTAAAAAAACAACAAAACAAAACCAAATAAAAGTGAACCAAGAAGGCAACAGAGGGATATAAGAAGCAATGGTGAAAAAAAAAGTTGCTAAAACATGTCGCTAAACTGTGCTACTTTATGTGACTACCATACCCTTGAAGCTAAAATCCAACAAGGACAGTAACGGAAGAAGAAAAATTACAGGCCAATCTTATTCATGAACATAGGTGCAAAAATCCCAAATAAATATAAAAAGAATTAAATTTCACTAACAAAAAGAATTTTTATCACAGGAGCGTTTCTACATTAAAAACTTTACTGCATATGTATCAATATGTATCAAAAAATTAAATTCCGCACCCATTCACAATTTAAAACACCTGTCATTGTTTATATTAGTGTAAAATGTTAACACTAACGTGTGAAACTTTGGGAGGATGATGTATCAGTGAGATACATACAGCCTTGGAACCTTCGATGGAAATGTGTGCATAAGTTCATAATTTCCCAGCAACTGAAATAGATAGGTTTTTAATGTAACCAAGAATTATTAAGCGTGATAATGGTTTTGTATTGAAGTTTTCCATAGTAAAACATTTTTTTAATTACCTGGAACATTTGTAAAATATTTAGATTTCTGGCCCCATCCCAGAGATTCTAACTTAGCAGATTGATGTGGAGGATCCAAGAAAATGCAACATTAATCTCTTCTATCCTTGCCTGTTCTCACCGCCTAAGCATCCCCCTCCCCATGCAGTTGTTCTTCAGACCACACTCTGAGAAACACTCTAATAGAATATCTGTTTCATTTCAAATGATACTTTCAAATGCAGATGTTCTTCGTTAAGGACACTTAATTTGTTATTAGACATTTTGCTTTGATTTCAAAATAACATCCTCAGAGGGAACACTACTGCTCTCTAAAGATGACTGTTAGTTATAGCTCCCTCCCAGTGCTCCAGAGCTAATTAAATTTCCAAGAAATTTGTCAACGGACACATTTAGAGTGCATCCTATCCACTGTCCACACTTAGGGTTTGAGAAAAACACAGGGGTTTTGGCTATATTAATTACATTCTGTGCATTTCTGAAATGTGTATAACCTCCTCTTGAGCACTCTTCACATTCTGTCCCCTTCCTTCACTCTTACATACTACTTTTTTCAATTCCCTTCCTCAGGAAAAATCCCATGCCCCAAATCCAAGGCAGGGATATACCTAGAGAGTCTGGGAACATGGTTTTTTATAAAAAAGGAGGACCTATTAGGATATACCTTCTCCTATTTTTCAAATCTGCTTTAAAGTTTTCAGCAGATAAAGTCTTCAGAAGATTCAGTTCAGTTCAGTTCAGTTGCTCAGTCATGTCCAACTCTTTGCGACCCCATGAATTGCAGTACGCCAGGCCTCCCTGTCCATCACCAACTCCCAGAGTTCACCCAAACTCATGTCCATCAAGTTGGTGATGCCATCCAGCCATCTCATCCTCTGTTGTCCCCTTCTCCTCCTGCCCCCAATCCCTCCCAGCATCAGAGTCTTTTCCAGTAAGTCAATTCTTTGCACGAGGTGGCCAAAGTATTGGAGTTTCAGCTTTAGCATCCGCCCTTCCAAACAACACCCAGGACTGATCTCCTTCAGAATGGACTGGTTGGATCTCCTTGCAGTCCAAGGGACTCTCAAGAGTCTTCTTCAACACCACAGTTTAAAAGCATCAATTCTTCAGTGCTCAGCTTTCTTCTCAGTCCAACTCTCACATCCATACATGACCACAGGAAAAACGACAGCCTTGACTAGACGGACCTTTGTTGGCAAAGTAATGTCTCTGCTTTTCAATATGCTGTCTAGGTTGGTCACAATTTTCATTCCAAGAAGTAAGCGTCTTTTAATTTCATGGCTGCAATCACCATCTACAGTGATTCTGGAGCCCAGAAAAATAAAGTCTGACACTGTTTCCCCATCTATTTGCCATGAAGTGATGGGACCAGATGCCATGATCTTCATTTTCTGAATGTTGAGCTTTAAGCCAACATTTTCACTCTCCTCTTTCACTTTCATCAAGAGGCTTTTTAGTTGCTCTTCACTTTCTGGCATAAGGGTGGTGTCATCTGCATATCTGAGGTTATTGATATTTCTCCCGACAATCTTGATTCCAGCTTGTGTTTCTTCTAGTCCAGCGTTTCTCATGATGTACTCTGCATAGAAGTTAAATAAGCAGAGTGACAATATACAGCCTTGATGTACTCCTTT
>SJYT01068685.1:0-62955 GCA_006410635.1 Cephalophus harveyi | reverse complement strand
TTTTACTGAAGGTAAAAATAACAAAGTAAAATAACATGGTAGGGGGTTGCCTAAAATGTGCTTTTTTGTTTCTAACTTCAACTATAATTCATAAAACACTTTAAACCTTATATTATTTAAATATTAAGAATCAAGTTACCATAATTGAAAATCTACAGCAATTTTTTTGTATACATAAATAGTATCAGAAGATATGTTAATCTTTTATCTTCTACGTCTCCCCTTTATTAATAGCAACTTAAAGTATGGAAGTATGCCACTGGTCAATGGAGAAGTACATTTAAGATGCTTTAGATTTATGCTAAATAATGTGTAATTTTGATTTTTCTTCAAAGTAATCTTAAGGAGGCATCATGGAAGTAATCTACAGCCTAAGGGGGCTAGGATTATCAGATGATTTATCTTTTCCTTTGACATTTTTGATTTGGTCGGCCCAAGATTTGTTCTCTTTCAAGCATAAATGTTAATTGTTTCATTTACTTTATTTATCAGGACTTTTAAAACTGTAATTTCAAACTGCACTCAATTTTACCATTCCTTAATGTATATATGCAGAATATTTACTAATACACTAATAATAAAGTAGTAAAATAAATGAATTTGAGGAATACTTTTGTTTTATTTCTTATTCCCAAACATGTTGTTTTTATATTGGGCATGTGCCTTGACTTGGCACTGCTGCTGCTGCAGCAGCTAATGTCAGTATATTTTAAAGATTTTTATAAATCTGAAGAGGAATTGTTATTGAATTAAAAAAAAAAAAAAGCTGCACACAGTTCTGTTTTTGATTCTTCCATCTGTAGCTAAAAGGCACAAAAATATGTTGCTCATTGCAATACAGAAATTATTCCCTTTCAAATGGAGCTCCTGCAGTGTATCTTTTCAGTTCTAAAATCAGTAGTTATGACCCTTGACTGGTGATGGGCTAAAAGGGGACTTAGGATACATGTTTGATTGCACACCATAATGAGTTGTCCATTTTCTTTTTTTAACCTTACATAGTCATTTGTGTTATCTTATACTCTTGCTTTTTTTCACCTCATTTATTAGTTATCTCTGTGTTTTCATTCTATTTCTTAAGCACCATTATATTTTTGACTTTGTTTTTTAAATTTTATTTTCTTTTTACCTTTAGTGAGTGGTATGTAGTTGGTCTCTTGATGTAGCTGGTCATCCTTCCTACTGATCCTAATTTCCTGAACTTTACTGGACCTATACTATTTATTCTAGAATCATGTGCAGTAGGCTTCACTATCACACTTCTAGGAAAGGAGTGGAGTTGATCTGCCTTGTGAGAAGCTCTCTGTTATAGCTTCCAGTTCTGTTAAATTTGGAAACTACCGGCAAGAGTTTTATATGTTGGATTGAAGTAACTCCCTTAGTAGTGGCCTATCATTGGCTAAGAGCCCCATTCGGAAGGGACAGGCAGTACTGCAATAGTGAGAATTTGCCTTTAAAAAGAAATGTAGTTTGTTAGAACTAAGCAATGATAATGTTCTAGTTGAACAGCTCATATCATCATAAGGATTAAAAAGTTATTGTATTTTTGTACATATGTCTTCATGACTAGTCCATCTAGCTCAGGGTTAATTCTGCTTCCTGGTTAAATAAATTTGGAAAATGCTGGGGTAAAAAATTAAGTACATTTTTAATTATAGAATGTCTTTGAGTCAGTAGCAGGTTAATATGTATTTTAAATTTCCAAGAGAGAGACATTTGTAGTGTCTATTGATTCACAAACTTACTTGGTCATGGAGCCCTCCTCTTTTTTTCCTGTTTAAAATCTGTTATATAAAGTCTACAAGAGGTACTTTGAAAAACATCATAGCTCTTCTTTCTAGTTTTCAGATTTTCCATATAAAATAGATGGAAGACTTATCTTAAGAAACATTGTTTTGGATTTTCCAGACTTCTTAATAACATAATAGTATATTTTTAAATTACAGATAGAATAAAAGGCAAATTCTCTTTAACCTTACTATGAATAGAGGACAAAATATATCTCTGAAATTTTATTTCCCTTCTAAGCACATATGCTTTTAGTAGTAGTGTTTTATTACATAATGATAAAATTGAGATCCTTTTTTACATGTCATTATACACAACTCACTGGTCTTTTAATTTTATTTTAACTTAATTCTAATTCTAGAAACTTTCATGTGCTAAGTTAAAGACTTTCTAAAATTATCATTTATGAAAACTCACATTGTAGCTTTTATAATATTGCTGGGTTTTCTTTTTCTATAATTTTTGCCTAATAACCCACATGATATTTTTATGTTCCAGCAGTAAGGCATTTTCATCATTTGTTTATTTGTTACTCTCCAATAAGCTAAAGCAAAATCTGAAATCCCTGTTTTTATGAAGCTGACAGTTGGCTACTGAATCAAAAGAAAGTATCAAAGCAAGTTAATTCCACTGAGCATGTAGACATTAAGTGACGAAGAAGACTCCTGAAAGATGAACAATTCTGTTTTGTTTCAACATTTGGATTGCTCCTCTACTAATAGGCTTAAAATAACGTGGAGAAGGGTATTCTCATGTATTTTCTTATAAAGTGATCAGGTGATATAAATCTTATTTAAAAATTCCTGAATTTGATCATCAGTATTCAAATTAATTACAGATCAAGAACTTATGAGTATTAGTTCAGAAAGGCTCTAAAAGCTTTGGTCACAAGTAAAGATATCCCTGATCTTTTTATGTGCCCTTATTAGTATTAATGCTTAGTAAGAACTTGGCTTTACTGATAGTTGTTCTCATAAGTAGAAAACCTGTTAGAGACTGAGATGTAGTGGAGCTAATTACAAAATGATCTAGAAATGCTAAAACATTGGTCACATACCCAGTCCATTTAAATCATATGCTTTTATTCTTAGGAAATAAGCAATACAAAGAAAAAATTTTCACTGACCGTGTTTTAAACTTAAATGTAAACAGTCCAGATGAGAAGTTAAATATATAATTCCCTAAGAAAAATTAAAGAGAAATATAAGAAACTTGAGGCTGAGAACTCTAAATTTTGTTATTGAAGATTTCTTATAAAAGGCTACAATAAAATCATTTTAGATATAATTTAGAAATGAATGTAAGATTTATATTTCAAGAAGATATGCATATTTTCCCATTGATTCATTGAAAACACTTAAAATTGGCTATGAAAAGCTGAATATTGTATTAATTCTAATGTGTAGAATTGATATAATGATAGTAGTGACTGAGGGAAGATATTTAAGGTGGGAAAAAAAGTGGCCACAGAGATGGTAAAATGTAGATTTGGTATCTTGGTTCTCAAACATTTTTCAAAATAGTTTTCAAAATAGTTTTCATAATAGTTTCAAAGGTTTGACTGAAACAAAAAACTTTTGAACAAGACAATTTTAAATGATCTCAATTATAAAAATAAGTTTTGCTTTCTGAAATGAGAATTGCTATGCTTTGAAGTTCTAATAAATTTCACATAAATGGCAAACTTCAGCCAAAAATATTTCTGACATTGTTTACTGCCGATTGCCATTCTTGGACCCAAGGTTGAGAAACATTTTCAGATTCTGAGTGGTTTATCCTGAAAGAATTTGATGTGAAGGGGTCCCTGAGAGAGTCATATGTCGGTTCAGCATGGCCTTTGAAAGAAGGGGAGAGGGCAGAGCTGGTCTTGGGCAGATCACTCCCACCTCCCTTTTTGCCCTGCTCCAGCTCCAGGGGAGCTGGAGATGCACAGAAGTCAGAAGGCCTGTGTCAGCCCCAGCTCTGCCTCTTACTTCCTGTGAGTGACTTTGGGTAAGTTGTTTCCTGTCTCTGGGTCTCAGTTTTAGTGCAATTATAGTGAGGATTAGGTAATATGATCACTGGACGTGTGCTTTGTAAACTCCATAGGTCTATAGAAACTGAAAATTTTATTATCATAACCTGGCCTTCTTCTTCACAGTTCTTCTATAGTCTAGTATCCTTGCCTCTGCATTTTTAAAGCAGCCAAAAATGACAGCTCCTTTTGCTTTTCCCTATGTCCTCTCCATATTGGAACTCTCATTCCTATCCTCTGCATTCTTCAGAGTTAAGTATTCTAAGACTATAAAACCAGACTGGTTAAATTAATTTTCACTGTAGAGTGTGGGTTATGCTACCCCCTTTCATCCTTCCCACTCTCACCTTTCTTCTTTAATCTCAGAATTATGTGCTTAGAAATGTCAAAGAAACTCCAGTGCGTGGCAGTTTGGAGACAGTGTTGGCAGAAGGAAGTCCCTTAAATTACATTACCCAGATCACTTCTCTGTTAGTAAGGTTGACTGAGTACATGAGAGTATGATTGTGCCTCTTGTCCTCTTCTTCTCTATGGGAAAGAAGATGGAAATAGTTCAAAGATCTTCAGAAACATCACTGAACTCCTAGATCCTAACTTGAAGAGTAATCATAGGGAAGAGACAAGGGATTTAGTGGCCATTTCTTTGGTTAGCTCTTGGAGTTCACATCGTCTTTGATTTTCAGTAAACTCTAGCCTCCCTCAGCCAAACTAAATTTATAACACCTGTTATCTTTACTGGGTGCTCAGTTGATAGAGGCTGCATGGAGCTAAGAGGAAGGAGAATTTGCCTTCTGTGTGACATCTGATTTAGAGGGCATGAGAGCTTCTAATCTGATCCAACCTTCCCCATAATCTAAGAATGCTTGATTTGGCTATGTGTCAATAATAGTAATAATAGCCCCTTTTGTGAACTGCTTGCCATTAATACCTAATTACCATGGAGCACAATAACCATTACTCCTATTGTGATTAGATTAAGTGTCTTAAAAATTGTATTTATTTTTATAACCTTGAACCATTGACTTATGCTTAACATGGTTTCTTGCTGAAGTAGCAGTGTCATCTTTCATAACTAAAAATTAAAAATATTGAATTCTGGTATGAATTCAAATGCAAATTGAAACAGTTAAGTACAGTGTTAAATGTGTGAATTAATGGGGAAAAATTTTAAATGATAGTGTTCATGCTGTCAAAGAAGAAGTGATGTGAGTACTCTTACACATTGCTGATGGCAGTGTAAATTTATGTAATCTTTCTGATTTTTTCGTCTTAAAAGTGTTTATGCTCTTTAAACTAATAGTCTCACAGTTGTTAATCTCTGCTAGGAAAAGAGAAAAGGAATAAGTGCATTTCTGAGAGATGATCATTGCAGCAATATGATAATAGGAGAAACTAGAATCTTCCTAAAGGACTGGAAAATATACTCAAAGTAGTAATAGTGTATGTAATAGAATTATGTACAGACTCTGGATATGTGTATATACTTATTTTTCAGTTTTATAACCTTTTCATAATTTTGTAGTACATTTCTTTATTTGAAAGAGTAACAGCAAGCAAAATAAAATTAGCATGAATAAATTTGATCATGAGTAGGGAATTTTAGTCTAAAATCGTTAAAATTTGCAAAAAGGATCTGAAAATAATGGGAGTTTAAAAGAGTAGGATGAATAAAAACATAAATTCTTTCTAGTTATGCCTTCATTGATGTTAAACAGCAACATGATTATGGTTTTCCATGATAAATTACCATGATCTTTGAGCTTGTTTCTATCTATAATTAATACATGAAATACTCCTACAACTAAACTAGTGCAAATTACCACCTTCATTCAGTTTGTCCTTACAGCCTACTTTCCAATTCATTTCAAAATTCTCTCTTGATAACACTATTCCCAGAACACTTAAACACCTTCAGAATTCTGTCTCCCACGTGCTTTCAAATGCTTAGAAAAATACATTTCTTCTATGAAATGTTTATTTAATCAATACAGGCATACCTTTTATTGCACTTCACTTTATCTGCTTTGCAGATACTACATTTTTTTTCCACAAATTGAAGGTTTGTGACAACCCTGTTCAAGCAAGTCTGTTGTTGTTCTATTGCCAAGTTGTGTCTGACTCTTTGTGACCCCAGGGACTTCAGCATGCCAGGCTTCCCTGTCCCTCACCATCTCCTGGAGTTTGTCCAAGTTCATGTCCAATAAATCAGTGATGCCATCCAACCATCTCATCTTCTGTCCCCCACTTCTGCCTTCAATCTTTCCCAGCATCAGGGTCTTTTCCAGTGAGTCAGCTGTTCCCATCAGGTAGCTGAAGTATTGGAGCTTCAGCTTCAGCATCAGTCCTTCCAAAGAGGATTCAGGGTTGATTTCCTTTTAAGATTGACTGGTTTGATCACCTTATTTTCCTCAGGACTCTGAAGAGTATTCTCCAACACCACAGTTCGAAAGCATCAATTCTTCGGCACTCTGCCTTTTCTACTGTCCAGCGCTCACATCTGTACATGACTACTGGAAAGACCATGAAGTGAAGTGAAGTGAAGTCGCTCAGTCATGTCTGACTGTTTGCGATCCCATGGACTGTAGCCTATCAGGGTTCTCTATCTATGGGATTTTCCAGGCAAGAGTGCTGGAGTGGATTGTCATTTCCTTCTCCAGGGGATCCTTCCGACCCAGGAATCGAACCTGGGTCTCCCGCATTGCAGGCAGACGCTTTACTGTCTGAGCCACCAGGGAAGCCCTAAAAGACCATAGGAGTTTTGTTGGCAAAGTGATGTCTTTGCTTTTTAACACAGTCTAGGTTTGTGATAGTTTTCTTGCCAAGAAGCAGTTGTCGTCTAATTTCATGGCTGCAGTCACTATCCACAGTGATTTTAGAACCTTGGAAGAGGAAATCTGTCACTATTTCTACCTTTTCCCCTTCTTTTGCCAGGAAGTGATGGGACCAGATCCCATGATCTTCTTTTTTTTTAATACCGAAGTTTTAAGCCAGCTTTTTCACTCTCCTCCTTCACTCTTATCAAGAGGTTCTTTAGTTCCTCTTCACTTTCTGCCACTAGAGTGGTATCATCTGCAACCTCAGATATGCGGATGATGCAATATTTCTCCCAGCAGTCTGATTCCAAGTTGTAACTTACCCAGCCCAGCATTTCCCATGATGTGCTTGGAGTATAAGTATAAAACAGGGTGACAATAAACACCCTTGTTTTACTCCTTTCTCAATCCTGAACCAGTCGTTCCATACAGGGTTCTGTCTCTTGCTTCTTGATCTGCATACAGGTTTCTCAGGAGACAGGTAAGATGGTTTGGTATTCCCATCTACCCAAGAGTTTTCCACAGTTTGCTATAATCCACATAGTCAAAGGCTTTAGCGTAGTCAATGAAACAGAGGTAGATGTTTTTCTTTGATTCCCTTGCTTTCTCTATGATCCAACAAATGTTGGCAATTTGATCTCTGATTCCTCTGCCTTTTCTCAATGTAATGCTAAAGCCTAGCTTGAAGGATTTTGAACATAACCTTACTGGTATGGGAGATGAGCGCAATTATCTGGTGGTTTGAACATTCTTTAGTACTGCCCTTCTTGGGAATTGGGATGAAGATTGACCTTTTCCAGTCCTGAGGCCATTGCTGACTTTTCCAAGTTTGCTGACATACTGAGTGCAACACTTTAATAGAATCATCTTTTAGGATATTAAATGACTCTACTGGAATTCCATTACCTTCACTAGCTTCATAGTCAGTAGTGCCCTCTGAGGTCCACTTGACTTCACACTCCAGAATGTCTGGCTCTAGGTGAGTGACCACACCATTGTGGTTATCCAGGTCATTAAAATCTTTCTTGTGCAATTCTTCTATGTATTCTTTCCATCTCTTCTTAATCTCTTTTGCTTCTATTAGGTCTTTATGGTTTCTGTCCTTTGTATTGCCCATCTTTGGATATGAACTGTTCCTTTGATAATTCTAATTTTCTTGATGAGATCTCTAGTCTTACCCTTTCTGATTTTTTTCCCTCTATTTCTTTTTGTTGTTCATTGAAGAAGGCCTTCTTGTCTCTCCTTGCTGTTCTCTGGAAGTCTTCATTTAGTTGGGTGTACCTTTCCTTTTCTCCCTTGCTTTTCACTTCTCTCCTTTCCTCTGCTATTTGTAAAGTCTCCTCAGACAACCACTTTGCCTTCTTACATTTCTTTTTCTTTGGGATGATTTTATTCACTTCCCTGTAAAATATTATGGACCTCTGTCCATAGTTCTCCAGGCACTCTTGTTTACTACATCTAATTCCTTGAATATATTCATCACCTCCACTGTATATTCACAGGGGATATGATTTAAGTCAAACCTGACTGGCCTAGTGGTTTTTGCCGCTTTCTTTGTTTTAACCCTGAATTTAGCTGTGAGGAGCTGATGATCTGAGCCACAGTCAGCTCCAGATCTTGTTTTTGCTGACTGTATACAGCTTCTTCATCTTCAGCTATAAAGAATGTAATCAGTCTGATTTCACATTTGACCATTTGGTGATGTTCATCTGTAAAGTTGTATCTTGTGTTGTTGAAAAAGGTGTTTGCTATGACCAGTGCAGTCTCTTGGCAGAATTCTGTTAGCCTTTGCCCTGCTTCATTTTGTACTCTGAGGCCAAACTTGCCTGTTACTCCAGGTATCTCTTGACTTCCTACTTTTGCGTTCCAGTCCCCTGTGATGAAAAGGACATCTTTTTTTTTGGTATTAGTTCTAGAAGGTCTTGTAGGTCTTCATAGGACTGATCAGCTTCAGCTTCTTCAGCATCAGTGGTTGGGGCATAAACTTGAATTACTATGATGTTGAATGGTTTGCCTTGGAAATGAACTGAAATCATTCTGTCATTTTGAAGATTGCACCCAAGTACTGCATTTCAGACTCTTGTTGACTATGATGGCTTCTCCATTTCTTGTAAGGGATTCTTACCCACATTAGTAGATATAATGGTCATCTGAGTTAAATTCACCCATTCCAGTCCATTTTAGTTCATTGATTCCTTAGATGTTCACCCTTGCCATCTCCTGCTTGACCACATCCGATTTATCTTGATTCGGGGACCTAATATTTCAGGTTCCTATGCAATACTGTTCTTTACAGCATCAGATTTTACTTTCATCACCAGACACATCCATAACTGAGTGTCGTTTCTACTTTGGCCTGGCCACTTTGTTCTTTTTGAAGCTGTTAGTAGTTGTCCTCCGCTTTTCCCCAGTAGCACATTGGACACCTTCTGACCTGGGGGCTCATCTTCCGGTGTCACATCTTTTGCCTTTTTATACAGTTTATGGGGTTCTCATGGCTAGTACCTGGAGTGGTTTGCCATTCCCTCCTCCGGTGGACCATCTTTTGCCCGAACTGTGCGCTATCCTGTGTGTCTTGGGTGTCCCTGCATGGCATAGCTCATAGCTTCGTTGAGTTATGCAAACCCCTCTGCCTTGACAAGACAGTGGCCCATGAAGGGGTGAGCAAGTCTCCTGGCGCCACTTTCCCACCAGCACTGCTCAGTTTGTGTCTCTCTGTCACATTTTGATAATTCATAAAATAATTCAAACTTTACTAATACTATTATATTTGTTGTGGTGATCTTTGATGTTGCTATTGCAAAAAGATTTCAACTCACTGAAGGCTCAGATGATAGCATATTTTAGCAACAAAGTAAGGTATGTGCTTTGGTTTTTTTAGACATAATGCTATTGCACGTTTAAAGACATATTACAATATATGTATAAATATAAGTTTTAATTGCACTGGGAAAGCAAAAGTTATATGACCCTTTATTGTGATATTCGCTTTATTACAGTGGTCTGGAACCAAACCTGCAGTACCTCAGAGGTCTGCCAGTACTTAGTTGCCATTCTTCATTTTGGAAATATGTAATAATGATACTTTGACTTTTTGTCTCTCTTTTAGTTTCTGATACATTATTAAAATATTAAGTGTAAAACAAAATTTTTATATTGGATATTTTTTTATTAACTTACCATTCCAAATATGTATTAATCTATTTCAGAAAGCTTTTTGAGCACTTATTATATGACTTTCTCTCTCCACCCTGAACAGTGCCCAGCACAGCACATTTCCTTAGAATGATTATGTGTTAAACAATGGGAATGCGTAGATGAGCAGTCTGCACTAAGAGAGTCAGACTAGCAAAGGAGCCCGGCAAGTAAAGCACCATCAGTTCACTGTAAACAGAACAGAAATAAATGGAAAATACTTAACTCGGTCAACAACTGACTTATAGAAGAGGCTGGGCCTTCCCCAATTGTCGTATTATAAAACAACAGTGAATCATCACACAGACCCTCTGTCTGCTTTGCCCTGCTTTATTTTCTGTATATCCTGCCCCTGCCTCCAACTCCTAAGTGAAACCTCTATGAGAACAGGGACTTTGTGTCAGCTAGTACTTCAGCATTCCAAACAGTCCCTGAAACATAAGGCTTTCAATAAATGCTTGTTAAATCTGAATGAATGAAGTTTAATGTAAAAGTTGAAAGTTTTGAAGGACTTAGCTTGGGGAAGAAATGGAATCAAGTGTGAGAGAACAGCAAAGAGTGTAGGAGAACATGGGAGGGTGGGGTATCTTGGTAGCAGTGTAGGCTGGGTGTAGCAAGTATCAGTAGATAAGGCTGAGCACAGAGGCAGGTAGGGCTGAAGGATGAAGAGTCAGGTGGGTTACAGTAAGTATCTGGAATGTTCTATCTCAGGAGAGGGACCAGTGGAGAAGTTTAGGTAGAGAAATGTCATGATGTGATTTTACTTTAAGAGATTATTTCCTGTGGTGTAGAAAATGGACTTGAGTGAAAGCAGAGAGCATGGAAACTTGTTATTGCAATAATTAAGGCAAGAGATGGGGACTTTGGAGTCATCAGAGTCTAGGCAAAAATAAAGAGTATGGGTGAGATTGCCTAAAGAAAGCGTGTAAAAAGAGAAAAGGCAAAGACAGGGGTCAGCTTCGGAGGAATCTCACAGGTGAGGGGTGGGAGGAACATTGAGAAGCAATGGTAGCTTGGGAGGACGGAGGCTGGGCGGTGAGGAAGCGCACCTAATCCACAGTATAGAACACTAGGGAGGCCGAGGGGGTGGGATCGGAAAGTGCTGTTGGATTTGGCAGTCAGCAGGTACCGATGATTGTTGGAATGCACTTTCAGTAGAATGCTAGATGTGCAAGGCAATTTGTGGTTTTTTGAGAGGAAGTGGGAAATAAGAAAATGAGGTATAAGCTTCTTATAAGAGCTTGGTTATGAAGATAAAGAGGATAGAAGATGAGAAGAAGTAGTAAAGGAACTTACAGTAAAAATCCAAAGATGTTTATATCAAAGGCAAAGTGAAGAAAAGAAGGAAATTTTGTAAAATAGGGGTAGGTAAGGATTTTAAAAAGTCCAGGCTGTGATGAAAAGGTGGGATACGACCACTTTAGGTGTGGATGATGTTATCAGCTGGGTTTCCAGGAAGGAAAGTGAATAATTCTTCACTAATACACTTGTCTCTCAAGTAAAAGCAGGTCATCTATTCAAAGTAAGAAGGTCAGAATAGAAGAATTTCAAAGAGAGATGTAAAGATATATATTTTTAAAATTTTTGTTTGAGTATAGGTGCTTTACAATGTTGTGTTTTGACTGTACAGCAAATTGAGTCAGAGAAGGCAATGGCACCCCACTCCAGTACTCTTGCTTGGAAAATCCCATGGGCAGAGGAGCCTGGAAGGCTGCAGTCCATGGGGTTGCTGAGGGTCAGGCACGACTGAATGACTTCCCTTTCACTTTTCACTTTCCTGCATTGGAAAAGGAAATGGCAACCCACTCCAGTGTTCTTGCCTGGAGAAACCCAGGGACGGGGGAGCCTGGTGGGCTGCCCACTATGAGGTCGCACAGTCGGACACAACTGAAGTGCCTTAGCATACATGTGTATATATATCTCCTCTTTTTTGGATTTCCTTTTCGTTAAGTCACCACAGAACATCGAATTCCCTGTTAACTATATAGTATGTTCTCATTAGTTATCTATTTTATAGATAGTATCAATAGTGTACAGGCGTCCCTGGTGGCTCAGTGGTTAAGAATCTGCCTGCCAGTGCAAGAGATGAGGAACTGATCCCTGGGTCGGGAAGATCTCCTGGAGAAGGAAATGGCAACCCACTTCAGTATTCTTGCCTAGGAAATCCCATGGACAGAGGAGCCTGGTTGGCTATAGTCCATGGGGTCACAAAAGCGACTAAACAACAATAACAGCAATCTATAGTGTATATATGTCAATTCCAATCTCCCAACTCCTCTTACACTCCCTTCCCCCTTGGAATCCATGCAGTTGTTCTCTGTATCTGTGTGAAAGAGATATAAAGATTAGACACTACCCAGGAGAGTGGGAGAAGAAGCTAACCAAGAATGTTTTTATTTTCACAGCAGGAGTTTTCTGTGACAGTTGATCCTTTATTTCTAGTCTTAGTAGCTGCAAGAAAAGTTTGTTAAGTGGATGTACTGAGAAAACTTTACATGTTTATTAATCAGACACTAACAAGTTAACTACTCAGCCGATTTTCAGTAGAGATTCTCATTAGAGATCTGATATTTGAAATTCTGTACAGTCGTTGTGATTATATTATTGCCCTAGGACCTCAGCAGAGTTCAGCATTGGAAAGTGCCCCGAGAAGATGATTTTAAGCTCTTGCTGGTAACATTAGTATAATCCTAGGAATGCTAACAAAGTTTCAGCTCTTTTTGACTTCATCTTCATGCCAGGTAGTAATACGTTGAATAGATAAGAATGTTAATTGGGTATTTGAGCATTCTAAGACACTGATTCTGTGTGTGTTTGGGTGTGAACACGTGCAAGCATGTGAGATATTGTTTTAAAAACCATGATAGTTACTAAACATTAATTTAGAGTGGGTTATCTAAGCAAGGAGAGAAGAAAATAAGATAGAAAGTTTTAAAACTGCTGCTCAGTCTCTCAGAACTTAATCTATTGACTTTTCTATCTCTTAACAGACCTATTTACAGAGACCAGTTTTAAATAAGGAAAATGTTTTCTAAATGCTCATCATAATTTTTGCATGACAAAGAGTTGTCTAGCTATGGAATTATAAAACAAAATTCAAATATGAAACCAGTTAAGAACATATGCTATTCACAATCAGAGTTAATTTCTAAGCTTCCATGGAATATTCTTGTTCCACCATTGAAGTGAACAGCCCTTTTTCATTGCTTCTATACCAAAATATTGATAAATGTTTCTGAAAAAAAACAGCCTCAGCTACTTATTTTCAACTTTTCCTAAGAGAGCTTAGGGAAGTAATCTGTCTCTGTGTTTATGCCATGGAATGTGATGGCACTCATTAAACAGAAATGATTACTATGAGATTTACCAAATTATGAAATTGATGAACATCCCTTATTTAAAATGTATTATAATCATAAATTCTTAGACAAATTTAGGAACTTGCCAATTATATATGCAACACAAAATTATTTATATTCATCTAAGCCTCTGAGGAGAAATGTCTTGAAACATGTAATAGTTAATGTGAAGAATCTTGTATGGAGATATTTGTATTGGTGAATTTTACTGCATTATTAAATTTTCCTTCTCATTAATAATATTTTCAGGGGAGATTCCATGTCTCTAGATGCCAACGTGGGGAGGGAGAACTTTAAGTTGAATGAATTTTATAAAGATAATTACAGTGAGCCCTCTGTATCCACATGTTTCACCAACCATGAATCAAAAATATTTGAAGAAAATTACAGAAAGTTCCTAAAAGCAAAACTTAACTTTGCTGCATGCAGGCAACTATTCACATAGCATTTATATTGTAATAGATAGTATAAGCACTCTAGAGATGATTTAAAGTCTACAGAAGGGTGTGGGTCAGTTTTATAAGGGACTTGAGCTCCCATAGATTTTTATATGAAGGAGCAATCCTGAACCAGTCCCCCATGGGTACTGAAAAACAGATGTACTGTGTTTGGTAAGCTGGTAGGATTTGTGTCAGTAGAGAAGATTGCCTCTGGGTTCATTTTTTTCTACAAAAGGAAAATGAACACGTTGCCAATTGATCAGATTCTCAGCCTCACTTTGGTATTACATTGGTATTAATGCCAATAATTGTAAAATCACTTTGTAAATGTAAAGTGCCACATAAAGGCTTATTTAGGCTTATGTATTTTCAGCATCTATAACTCACTAGGATAATACTATCAAATTACTTGACTCAAACCAGTAAAAGAAAAGCTGTGTTGTATATGGCATTATAAAGAATAGAACTTTACACTTGTGAAGCAGTAATCAGAGCTAACTTTCAGTTCAGTTCAGTTGCTTAGTCATGTGCAACTCTTTGCAACCCATGGATGCCAGGCTTCCCTGTCCATCACCAACTCCTGGAGCTTGCTCAGACTCATGTCCATCGAGCTGGTGATGCCATCCAACCATCTCATCCTCTGTCATCCCCTTCTCCTCCCGCCTTCAATCTTTGCTAGCTTCAGGGTCTTTTCTAGCGAGTCAGTTCTTTGCACAGTATTGGAGCTTCAGCTTCAGCATCAGTCCTTCAATGAATATTCAGGACTGATTTCCTTTAGGACTGTCTAGTTTGATCTTCTTGTAGTCCAAGGGACTCTCAAGAGTCTTCTCCAACACCACAGTTCAAAAGCACCAATTCTTCAGCACTCAGCTTTCTTTATGGTCCAAATCTTACATTCATGCATACCTACTGGAAAAAAAACCACAGTTTTGACTATATGCACCTTTGTTAGCAAAGAAATATCTCTGCTTTTTAATATGCTGTCTAGGTTGGTCATAGTTTTTCTTCCAAGGAGCGAGCATCTTTTAATTTCATGGCTGCAGTCACCATCTGCAGTGATTTTGGAGCCCCAAAAAATAAAGTCTGTCACTGTTTCCATTGTTTCCCCATCTATTTGCCATGTGGTGATGGGACTGGATGCCATGATCTTCGTTTTTTGAATGTTGAGTTTTAAGCCAGCTTTTTCACTCTCTTCTTTCACTTTCATCAAGAAGCTCTTTAGTTCCTCTTGGCTTTCTGCCATAAGGGTGGTGTCATCTGCATGTTTATGGAGTTAACATTAATGAACTAACTTTATTGAACACTTAGGTTGTACCCAGCATTATTCTAAGTTCTTTACTTAACACTAATTCATTTAAAGTATAGTAGCTGCTTATCCATAGTGTAGCCATTAGAAAGTAATTCATTCTCTCATTGAGTCATTTATAGTAGGTAGTGCTCAGAGTAGATAGCATTGTAGATAATTTATGTTTTACATTAAGACCTATAGCACCTAAATGATTACATTCATTTTGTTTTATTAATTTCATGATGTATTTAAAACGTAATTGAGACTTGATTTTGATCTATTTATATAAGCCTTTAAAAGTTTAACATAATCTCTCCTTTGTCCTCTGCGTCCACTGGGATATGTGGAAAGAGCATGGATTTTAGAGTACAGCATAACTTGGGCAAGATACATAATCTTTTGATTGTCATAAAGAACAGAGTAGCTGCTCAATAAACATTTTGTTCATTGATTAAATGATTGAAATGCTTGACATATAGATTCTTAATTACTGTTGGTCCCATTTCTCTCGTTTTTCTTCAAGAATTTAGAGCTAGCAGCCTCCCTTATTGTTCATATCCTCAAAGTGATGAATTACTGACTGCAGCAGCAATTACTTTCTGATTGGAGCTTCCAGATCAGGAGTTGGATATCTGTCCCAAACTATTGCTCTTGAAAGCAAACTCAGACTGCTTCCTTGTACCATCTTTTTCTTCAAATTAATTTTTTTCCTTTTATGTTTTCTGTTAAAATTTTCTGTTTGAATATTAGTAGTAAAATGAACTTTTGTCTTAATCTTACAATATAGCCCTAATATAAAAATCCACAAGCCTTTTAAAGTAAACTAGTTTTTCTTACAAAGTATAAGAACTGCAGTCTTTTAAGCCAGTAGTGTTGACTGCAAAGTTATAAAAATTTCCATCATTTTCTTTCACACTTTTCCAATCCGGTGGTTTGTAACTGCCTTCATAAATTGGCGACTTCTGTCCCAGCTCTGACACAGCTTTTCAGCCTGTCCTGCCGTCAGGGTACCTGCCACTTGATATTGACAAGATTCTTATCAAAACTGAGGTTTTGCATAAATTAGTGTTTAACCCTGGACAGGTTGTTCCTCCTCATTTCAGTGCAACTTTTAAGAGACCATCTTACTCTTACCCATAGATGATGAAAGTGAAATTTGACTAATATATCATACATTTTGTACTCTTGAGGGAGTACCATAAACTTTTTACTAGTCTTACTGATTTTTCATTAAGCCTTAATTAGTAATCCTCAGTTTTACCAATTTTTGAACAATATATTAATAGGTATCATCACTGTTACCCTACTATCCTGTCCTTCTCGTCCAGAGGATCTATTTTCCTTACTTTTTTACTTTAATAAGCAGCTTAGTGAGAGGAAGGGGAAGGTGTTTCAAGTTGCCTAAAGGAGTAAACTTCAAATAATCTTATGAATTTCTTTAAAAAATTATTTTATTTTTTTTTAACTTTTAACTTTTAATTTTTTATTAATTTTTTATTTTTTAATATAAATTTATTTTAATTGGAGGTTAATTACAAGATGGGGAACACGTGTATACCTATGGTGGATTCATGTTTATGTATGGCAAAAGAATTATTTTAAATTTAGAATTTTTTGTTTGTTTTACCTTAATACTTTCCAGAAGGTACATACTAAGCTTTGTGGGTAATTTGTGTTTTACAGGAAGAACTGAAGCACCTAAGTGATACTAGATCAATTGTTTTATTATATGATATATTTAAAATGTAAATAAGATGGAAAGCACTTGATTTGATCTATTTGTATCAGCACTTGATTTTGATCTATTTCTTGGCATTTAAAATATGCAAAAAGATCTTTTGACTCTGTAATGTGGAGAGTTTATACCTTCCTAATTTGTTCTTAACCATCATTGTTTCAGCCATGGTTGGATGGAGAATGAGAAAAACTTCATTCTTGAACTATAGGGATATTTGCATATTTGGTAGGAACAAACATTTATTATGCTTTTAATTTGGGTCTGATAATGAGCAGATTACTCTCCAAGAGTATATTATCAGTTCCCTTGGCCTCTGTTGAACATCTCAGATGTTTCGGGTGTGAAATTACATGTGACTAGAAACACAGCTTCTAAATTTCATTAAACCTAGAAATAATATTATTATAGCAAAATAGGGCTTCCCTGGATTCTCAGATGGTAAAGAATTCACCTGCAGTGCAGGAGACTAGGGTTTGATCCCTGGGTCAGAAAGATCCCCTGGAGAAGGGAATGGCTACCCACTCCAGCATTCTTGCCTGGAGAATTCCATGGACAGAGGAGCCTAGTGGGCTACAATCATGGGGTCTCAAAGAGTCAGACACGACTGAGCAACTAACACTTTTCACTTTCATAATATGTTTCCTAGCCTTAATTAAATCAGATGATATATACTGTCTAATTTTTCTTTACCTAAGTTGATGGAAATGTTTGTCACCTTATTATTCTTGGAAAATATCTTTGTGATGCCTTTTTCTTTCTTCAACAATCAAAATGATTGTTCATCCAAAATGATTGAGAAGAGAAGCTAAGCTTGAACAGAGAATGATTTCTTTTTTTTCTTATTTTTAAAAAGCTGACTCTCATTTACCTAACATTATGAAATCTCAACATGAGGGGAAAAAGCTCATAAATTCAAGCACACTAAGAGTAATTTATACTTAGTTATGGCAAAGTTATTATGTTTTATCTTTACCACCTTAATGAAATAAATTTGAATGAATGATAAGAGAATGTGAAGATTGAGGTCCCCTCTATACGAAACCCGCATATAATTGGAAATATACACTAGGTACCATAGAGAAAACTAGACTTTTGTTAGCTGATTTAATAACTACAGGGACCTATGATATAATTATTAGTATTCCCATTTTACACACATTGAAAAACTACAAATCCAAGTTCAGAGCTATTAAGAAAGAACCTTGCCTGAAATCTTTGGGCTGGTTGACATTATAGCACATGATTTACGCTTTACCTGTAAAAGGAGGTAAATGATACCAACCTTACTTGAAGGTTTTTGTATAATGTATATAAAAATTTATCATAGCAGTGTTTGTACTCAATATGTGATATACTGTTTTGATAAAGTATCTTTCAGTCATTTAGTTCATTCAGTCTTAATTCTCACAAATTTAGAAAATTTTAAATTGTGAAGCAAAGATTATATGTAAGATGTATCAGCTAGTATCTCTCAAGGGGCTAGAAAATATTTTACAAAGGGTATTAATAGAAAAAAACCCAACCTATTCCTTTAATCTAACAGTTCTATTCCTAAAAGAGCTTAATCTTATAATGTGACTCTCTTTTTAGCTTCTAAAATTCACTGGAATCTAGTTTCAGGATTAAAATGTATTTTAGCCACCCATGTACATTTTAGGTGGTAGTCCTCCAGTTCATGGGAAATAGATGGGGAAACAGTGGAAACAGTGCCAGACTTCATTTTTTTGGGCTCCAAAATCACTGCTGATGGTGACTGCAGCCATGAAATTAGAAGACGCTTACTCCTTGGAAGAAAAGTTATGTCCAACCTAGATAGCATATTCAAAAGCAGAGACATTACTTTGCCGACTAAGGTCCGTTTAGTCAAGGCTATGGTTTTTCCTGTGGTCATGTATGGATGTGAGAGTTGGACTGTGAAGAAGGCTGAGCGCCGAAGAATTGATGCTTTTGAACTGTGATGTTGGAGAAGACTCTTGAGAGTCCCTTGGATTGCAAGGAGATCCAACCAGTCCATTCTGAAGGAGATCAACCCTGGGATTTCTTTGGAAGGAATGATGCTAAAGCTGAAATTCCAGTACTTTGGCCACCTCATGTGAAGAGTTGACTCATTGCAAAAGACTCTGATGCTGGGAGGGATTGGGGGCAGGAGGAGAAGGGGACGACCGAGGATGAGATGGCTGGATGGCATCACGGACTCGATGGATGTGAGTCTGAGTGAACTCCGAGAGATGGTGATGAACAGGGAGGCCTGGCGTGCTGCGATTCATGGGGTCGCAAAAAGTCGGACATGACTGAGCGACTGAACTGAACTGAACTGAACTGAAAGGAAAAAAAAAAAAACACTGACAAATTACCAAGGTAACTTTTCAGAGAAACAGACTTAATATTATATAGTTATTCAGAACACACCAATGATAACACTGGATCAAAGTAGTATTTTTCAGTAATGCATAGACTTAAGTTGCAGTCAAATTTAAAGAAAATAATCCTCTTCAAATATATAACGAAATAGACCTGGGAATGCGTTGTAGACATTTTGCTTGATGACAAATACAGTATGAGCAAACAGTAATCAAGTAGCTGCAAAATACATTGAAGCAGGGTCAGATTGCACTAATGATTTTCTGGAGTTAACTCTTCATGGGAAATAGTATTATGTTCCAAGCAGACCTTACTTGCAACATTATTCTGAATACTAGGTTATATTGAATAGTAAATATTAAAATGCATAAAGTAAAAGATGATCAAGATGATGGGAAATTCAGGAAATAATGGTATTTGACAAATAATTCCAGGAACTTAGTCTTTTGATTTTAGAAAATAGAAGACTAAAGAAAGGTATAGTACATATTTTAAAATAATTTAAAATCTTTCATGCAGCAAAGGAAATAGACTTAACTAGAAAGCCCAGGTAGTTTATACTTTCTAGAGAAGGAAACAGGCTGCCTGAGAACGCCTGAGTGTCCTTCTCCAGCAGTTTGAAGGAGACAGGACCATCACACCATCTGCATGTGATGTGAGGGGATGAGTTTTGTACCTCAAAGATGAGATCATTGACTCCTGGGGCACCTCACATTGCTAAAGCTATGGCTTTTATTAACTAGCCTGATAACTGGTAAGGACTCTTAAGCATCTGTTATCTTTATGTTCACCGAAGAAAAGTAATTTTAGTTCATTATGTAAATATTGTTAATAAGGGTAGCTGGGTATATATGGGATTTAAATGTAAAAATGATGTTTGTTACTTTGTAATCTTACAGATGACTGCTGTAAGTTTCAAATTTTTATTCTTTTCCTGGTTATATTCCGTAACTTTCACTGAGAGGGTGAAAACATTGGCAAATGATTTTATTTCTATACTGTTAGGTATTGCAACTTTTTTCTTACATAAAGCATGTCAAGTAATCTTCTTTTCCTATTCCAACACTCAATATTTTTTAATGGCAAAGATCTGGCCTGTATTTTATCAATTTGACATGGAGTTTTTTTTTTTTTTTTTTCTAATTTCTGTTTCTTTAGTCTGCATTACAGGTCATTGAAGCACACCATATCTCTTTGTCTTGAGTAGTCAGTTACATAAAATGTACCGGGCTGACTGCTGTGGAATAAAAAGGAGTCTGGCATTATGATGTGGTAATTATGGGCTTCTCTGGTGGTTCAGATGATAAAGAATATGTCTGCAATCCACGAGACCCAGGTTCGATCCCTGGATTGGGATGATCCCCTGGAGAAGGGCATGGCAGTCCACTCCAGTATTTTTGCCTGGCAAACTCCATGGACAGAGGACCCTGGTAGGCTACAGTCCATGGGTCGCAAAGAGTTGGACATGACTGAGCGACTGATACTTTCAATTAATTACTTTTAGAAAAAGAATTAGTTAATCCATTCTTAAAAGTATGTTACGTTAGCTACCAGTTTAAGATGTAAAAATGATAAATTCTGAGGAACTGAAATGATTAACCATTCGTGATTAGTGCTCATAAGTTTTAACTATAAAATATTCTAAAACATATTTGCTCAATTAGCATATTTGGAAAAGCACTTGCTTTTGCAAGAATAATTTATAGGCACTGTCTTGAAAACATATCACCAGAAATAGCCATTTTTCATTATTAATCATCATTACTATACTTCTACTTTTTAAATAGTCTTCTAACTGGTTTCTTTTTATGGCATTTGATAAAATTTTAAGGATATGGTATTGATATTTAAGGCAAGATGTTCAAAGAAGTTAATCATGTTAGTTTATTTCTAGCTTTTTTTAAAGCACTCATATTTTATGTGAATAGTGTCTTTAACTTTTGATTGATCATTTTTAGCAATGTGTCTTTGCTAATTTCCTCCTTCTCTTTGTTCTGTTTGCCCTTTTTATCTATAATTAAGAAAGAAAATGACCTCTTCCTAAAAGAAAAAACAGAGTTAACAATGGAATGATTTATACTGTGAAAACACTAGTTTTTGTGTATAGATATTTTGTAAATTTCTGAAGAAATGAAAGGTAGGCAGGTGACAGGAGTCTCCTTGCATTGGCTCTTTCATTTTCTACAATGGCTTCACTTTCCTTATCTGACCAAAGCAGTTTTAGAAATACTGTTACAAAAAACTCTCTGACTTTTAGCAAAATCTGTGTCTTGATTGTTTAATTGAAGTGGGCATGTATATATAATTGTCAAAGAATTACTTAATTCCAAATAATAGATAACATAGATGGTTTACTTGCTGAACTCTTTATAGGTATTATATCATGTAATTCTCCTTGTAAACCTGTGAGTTGATTACTGTTGTCTATATGAGAAAACAGATATAGAGAAGTAGAGTAATATATCTGGTAGAGTCTAAATTCAGATCTGAACTAATAGACTGAGGTCTTAAATACCAATGCCATGTTAAAGTATCTCTTAAGGAAATCTGGGTAGATTGGCATCTTTTGAAGCAGAAATACGCTTCCTACCCTGACTTCTAGACAAGTTTTTGGAGTCTAACCTTTAACTTTAAAAGAGGAAATGAGTTAGAGAGGGATATACGTTTATACAAATCATATGTTCATTCTTTGGATTTCACTATAGCATTTTAACAAAAATGCTGGCCATTAAGTGATGTTTATACTAGCCTCAGGGCAGAAGCCATCTGTTTATTTTAAATTAATCTTAAACTAGCTATTAGAAAAAAAATAAGCAAAACTACACAAAGCAGTGTAAAACAAACACTGTGATGCCATGGCAAGAGCTTTGCAGCAGATAGCCCAGGATCTTACTGAAGCACAGCCACTTACGTAACTTTGGGTACGTTACTTCTAAGCCTTAGATTTTTCATCTGTAGAGAGATTGTTTTTGTTCAGTTGCTAAGTCATGTCTGACTCTTTGTGACCCCCGTGGACTGCAACACGGCAGGCTTCCATGTCCTTCACCATCTCCTGAAGTTTGCTCAAACTCATGTCTATTGAATTGTCGATGCCATCCAACCACCTCATCCTCTGTTGTCCCCTCCTCCTCCCGCCTTCAATCTTTCCCAGCATCAGCGTCTTTTCCAATGAGTTAGCTCTTTGCATCAGGTGGCCAAAGTATTGGAGCTTCAGATGGGATTAAGTATTTCAGAGCATTGTTGCAAGGATGAAATGGGATAAAATGCCAGACATATAGTAGAACAATCATTCATTCCCCTTTTTCTATTCCAAGTTTTAAATAAAATTGGATGTATTTTTTAATGGAAGAGTATCTATATTTCTGTATCAGACTTGAAGTTTTCTAAGGGTATCATGTTTCCTCCTCTCTTAGTTGAAATATGGATGCAGCCTTTTGATATTCAGTTGCATTTTCTTGAGTGTGTAAGCAGCCAAAAATAGCTTGTTTACTTTGTATTAAAAGGTAGAAGATCTTAATGATGTTAGAAGAAAAACAATGGTGATTAGCATTATATTTGTTGCATGCATGTATGCACAATCATGTCCAACACTTTGCAACCCCACGGACTGTAACCCTCCAAGCTCCTCTGTCCACAAAATTCTCTAGGCAAAAATACTGGCGTGGGTTGCTGTTTTCTCCTCCAGAGGATCTTTCTACTATCATTTAAACATTCAGTTTTCTTCCATGTTGAAATTTAAATGTCTTATTTAGGTAGTACTTTAATTGGCAGAATATAGAATAAAACCCTTGAGCTAAATAATCAGATGATTTACTAATATCTAATGGAATCATCAATAATTCTTATATAATTTTATATATCTTTAGAGAATATACTCTTTTCTAAAAAGAGAATGTCAGAACACAGTGAAAGTTATCCTGAAATTCTACATGATATAGGAATGAAAATATTATGTCAGCAATGTATCTAAGACCAGTTGGTTAGTAACTAGACTTTGAATCAGATTTTGTTTTTTGTTTGAATGAGTGTGTTTTTTTTTTCCTGCCATGAAATGTTTGGTTAAAATAATTACTGGACATGGTATATTAAAGAGGTGATCTTAGAACTGCTCTGAGGGAAAGAGAGATTTATGATTCTGCATTATACTTTATTCTAAAATGTTTTCTTATTTCATTCAAAGTTTCAAAAACAAATTAGTTTATTATAAAATTTGCTTATTTTGCTTTTATACAATGAAGACTGAGATTTTTTTTTTTCCGTTTAGGTATAGAAGGTGAGTTTTTATTGTCAGATGAGAAATTTAATTCATGGAAGTTTAAATTTTGTCTGTGATAATATCCAAAGGACTCTGAAGTGAGCCAGAGACCCATGTTCCCCTTCCTTTTCTTTCACTAGCTCATTTTCTTATATTAATCAAGTCGTTCAACCTAGTTGGTTCCTAGTATACAGCCGAAGGTGAAGTTGGGTTTTTAGTTTCTGTGCTTTAGTTTTACAGAACTTGGAAGGACTAAAGAAGAGAAAGCCAGGGAGATACTGCTCGTATACACGTTTTAAAAGACCTACTGTAACCTGATCCATCAATTTTGTTTGGAATTCATATGAAATTTCACTTGACAGTAGAGTACCTGTTTACCCCAGAAGTGATGGTGGTGAAAAATGGCAGTTTGTAAAATTTAAATCTGCTCAACTAGATTATCCCCAAATCCTCTTCCAGTTCTGACATTGGCTGTTTGTGTTTCTTGCCCTCATTGCCAGCATAGTCTGAAGGGCAGACAGGACTATTAATCAGAAGACCCACATTTTAACTCAGGTTATTGTGCTGATTATTTGAGCAAATAATAGCTTCTTAGTTATTTGGACTAACTGTCCTTTACATAAACTATCTGTTTTGTAGTCTGTGGTTCCAGACTACTACAGACCCAGTTTATTTTGTGCTAGAGTTGTAAATATTGAATTGGAATATATTTTTTAAATAAGAATAATTGGTAAACTAAGGGTCATTGTTAATGATGATATATGGCCTCTGTAGGCAAAACTGTTACCTATAATCTTCAATCACTATTCAATTTTAAGTTACTCTAATAGAATATTAGTATAATTGATCTAAAATAGATTACTTAAAACAGTTTAAGTTCTACTTTTGGAATCCATTGCGTGACTTTTTGTTTTTGCTTTTGAATGGAGCAGAAATACTTTATTTTAAATACTAGAACTAAAAAGTAAAATCAAAGGTCAAAATTTTCCAGTGGAAATCAAGAGGTATAATCCAAAATTAAATATAAACTTGAGCCAATTCAGAAAGCTCAGTAATCTTCAAAGTGATTTTAATACATTAATTACTCCTCATGGCATCCCAAGGATGAAAGAAATTTAATTATCATATTCTTAGTTACTGATAACCACAGGAAGAGTCTGAATGATTGAGATGAGCCATTTTAATAAGGCAGGTTGACAAATATTTCATCAAATATTAAGGATCTACCACATCAGCTATATATGAGGCACAAAGTATCCCACTGAGGCGGCCTACTTTAAAGCCTTTTTTTTTTTTTTTTCTTTTTAAAGACTTTATTTTTTAGAGGAGTTTTAGACTCCCAACAAAGCTGTGAGAAGGTATGGGATTTGCCATATACTTTTCATCTCCACACATACATAGCCTTTCCCAGTTACTAACATCCCCCACTAGAGAAGTACATTTGGTACAATTGATAGACCTACATTAACTCAATAGTTTCCAGAGTCCTTAGTTTACATTAGGATTCATTCATGGTGTACACTGAATGGGTTTGCACAAATGTATAGTGACTTGTATCTACCATCACATTATCATGAAGAGTAGTTTCACTGCCCTGAAAAATCTGTGCTCTGTGTATTCATCCCTCCATCCCCACATCCCTTGGCAACTAGTGATCTTTTTACTGTCTCTTTTAATTTTGCCTTTATTACGTGATGTTTTGGGAAAGCTAGTTGTCTTTAAAATTACTGTTTGCTTAGGTATTTTATTAAAATTAGTTTCTATTTCTAAAAACTAACTACACAAGCTAACCAGACAGGTAAAGGTAATCTAGAAATTCATAAAGTAGTTCATATGTGAATCACTCAAGGAGACAAGTACTTATTAATATTTCAGTTCAAAAGTCAAAACCATATGTCTATATATTTTTAAAATAAATTTCTTATTAAAGGAAAAAAAATATTTCAGTGTTCAAAATGCTCAGAGTCCAGGGATTATTTTTGAGACTACTTGGTATATATTTCATAAGCTGACTTGTATTTTTGTGAGTGCTGTGCAAATTGTTACAATGAACAGACTAGAAAAAATTATTTTAAATTACACACAAAATAGCTATTAGGCATGAGTATTAGTAAGTTTTTCTTGTGAAGAGAATTGCTATCCCTGTTTCCTACCCCCACCATTAATCAAGAATCATTTTCTCCTAATAAAGTCATGGCTTTGTGAAAATGCTGAAGAAATGGTAATCTAAGATAAGGCAATTCAGTAAGTTAATATGAACCTGTTGCTGAAGCAAAAGAAAACAAAGTATTATCAGCAAATAGAGCTCTCATCACAGAAGTTCCATAAAGGCAGCTTTTAGGCATTAGAGACAGAGGCAGAAGAAATACCAAAAAGAAAAAGGGAAAGGGTAGCAAACCCAAACTTCCTGAATTTCATAGTTATTTTCCAGGCTACCCTGGCACTTAGGAGTAGGAATTTCCTCCTCCTTTGCCTAGCCCGGGGTTTCTCAACTGTTGATGTTAGAACTGGTTGATTCTTTGTTGCATGGGCTGTCCTATGCATTACAGGATATTTAGAATAGCTTCTACCTATTAGACCTAGTAACAACTCCCCCAACCCTACTACTTCAGCATGTAACAACCAAAAATGTCTCTTGACCCGCTAACTGCCAGTAGCACCCCTCAGATATCAGTTCAGTTCAGTTCAGTCGCTCAGTCGTGTCCGACTCTTTGCGACCCCATGAATCGCAGCACGCCAGGCCTCCCTGTTCATCACCATCTCCTGGAGTTCACTCAGACTCATGTCCATTGAGTCCGTGATGCCATCCAGCCATCTCATCCTCGGTTGTCCCCTTCTCCTCCTGCCCCCAGTCCCTCCCAGCCTCAGAGTCTTTTCCAATGAGTCAACTCTTCACATGAGGTGGCCAAAGTACTGGACTTTCAGCTTTAGCATCATTCCTTCCAGAGAAATCCCAGGGTTGATCTCCTTCAGAATGGACTGGTTGGATCTCCTTGCAGTCCAAGGGACTCTCGAGAGTCTTCTCCAACACCACAGTTCAAAAGCATCAATTCTTCGGCGCTCAGCTTTTCAGCTTTAGCATCATTCCTTCCAGAGAAATCCCAGGGTTGATCTCCTTCAGAATGGACTGGTTGGATCTCCTTGCAGTCCAAGGGACTCTCGAGAGTCTTCTCCAACACCACAGTTCAAAAGCATCAATTCTTCGGCGCTCAGCCTCCTTCACAGTCCAACTCTCACATCCATACATGACCACTGGAAAAACCATAGCCTTGACTAGACGGACCTTAGTCGGCAAAGTAATGTCTCTGTTTTTGAAAATACTATCTAGGTTGGACATAACTTTTCTTCCAAGGAGTAAGCGTCTTCTAATTTTATGGCTGCAGTCAACATCTGCAGTGATTTTGGAGCCCCAAAAAATAAAGTCTGACACTGTTTCCCCATCTATTTCCCATGAAGTGAACCAAAAATGTTTCTAGACATTGGCTTCCCACCCACACTCCGCCTGGTGGAGCAGGGAAATCCCTACCAGTCAGAGAACTGAGAGTCCAGGACCACCCCCTTTTGTATGTAGAATACTGGTTTATATGCCTAGCTGCACAGACCTTAACTTGTGGAGCAAAGAACCTGACCTGTATTTACTTGTGTTTCACATTTCCTTCTGAAGTATGTTCCAGGTTCCAAGTAACTGATTTATAGTGAACTTTTCTAAACCAGCTCATTTATAAATGAGGAAATAATGTATTTGTCTATATTCTCATTTGAGATGTAGTTTGTGCTAGTAAAAGGCTAAAAATGATAACGCAGGAAGGATGTAGTTGTGACCTGTCAAGCATGTTTTACAGGTGAAGTTGTGCATCTCCTTTTTGCATTGGTTCTCTTTTTCCTTTCAGAATTATCAGTTCATTCATGTTGGTGTCACAATGACTATTGCATTATGTATCTTTTCCTTAAAAGGAGTAATGTTTAGCAGTTTAAATATTGGCATAAGAAGAGGGTACATTTTGAATATTAAGTATTTTAAAACCAGGTAAATCTGATAGCATGGCTCAGGTGAGCAAAAATATGAGTTCCAATAAAATGGCTCTAAATCTCAAAAGCTTCAGTGAAGATGGCCTGGGCCAGTTCTATTTTTATGAAAATTGTCACCAGTCTTTTAAAGAGCCTTGTCTGGGTCAGAAATAAAATGATCCTGGTCTGGACTCTTCCTCTAGTGAGCTCTGTGAATTGGCAGAATCACCTCTCTGGGTTTAGAGATTTTCATGTCTGTCAAGTCTAGGGGGACAGACCAGATAGCTTTCCAGGAATGTTCCAGCTCAAAATAGTGTCAGATGTTTTTTCAAAGTCATGAACTATGAAATTAATTTTTTTTTTTTTTTTAGTTTTAAAGCTGTTACAGACTAATGAAACTAAAATAAAAGAAGATGATGTTATAAATTTCATCCAAAGAAACTGATCTATTAAATTGATCTGTGTGTTTTATGGAAAGAGTTGCTCATTAAATGCTAAAAATTACTAGCTCTAGACTATATGAAATGATTTTTGTGGGTAACCAGTTTTTCCCCCAACTACTGTGTGGGAGGAATATTTAAAAGTTAAATAAGCAAGATTGTGCCTTTGATAAAAACTGAGAACCAAGCTATCAGAATCTATTTTATTTTTTGCTTCCTTTTTGTATAAAATGATTGTGAAGACATCAAATAATGAAAGAAATACCATGGTTGGTCATCTCTATAAAATCATTTAATTGGCTGTGGCTAGTATAGTCTGAGAATCTTTTAAACGATAGAGACAATTTTTCAAATAGCGGTGCCATATTTATTATATAAATCTGGCTCACTCAGCAAATGTAGTGTCCTACCTGATAAACTGTATAAATTTTTAGACCTAACCAATTCTACAGTTCTGGATGTGGAGAATAATAATATGCCATTCTAATTCCTGAAACAATTACTTCACCTGCTACAGCAGCAAATATATTTTCATCCTTCTCAGTTAATATGCAGAGTTTCACATATCATATGTCATAAAAATAAATAGTTTCTTTTCAAATTTAGCTATAATATTTGAAAATAATCATTCAGAGCAGCAACCATATTAATAAAAAATAATTCTCTCCTGAACACTTTAATTTTCCTTACTGTATTTTAATTGCTTTACTAAATTATAAATGTTTATCTAATGCTTCTTGCCATTTTGAGGTTAATTATTAATGAAAGGGACATAGAGGATATAAAACTAATCTGGAAGTTTGTCTGTAAAATGTTGTTATTGTGTTAGTTATTCCAGATGTATTGTCAGATTTCTTTATTCTCTTATTTAGGTGATGATAGTGCCTTAAGGGTGATCATTAATTTTTGGCTCATGGTTTATTTCTTTTACATGCAGACTAACACTTAAAGTAGCAGTGTCTGAATCAAAACTCAGATTTATCTTTGAAGTATTAGGGCAAAGTCACAAAGCTTTCCAGGACTTCAGTGTCCTATATATAAAATGGAAAAATGTTTCTTAAGAATACTGCGGATAATGCCTATTAATGAGGGATTTGTTCATGCCAAATATTAAATATCATTTCTAAATAATAGGATTTGGTCGGATTATCTTAGCATCTTTCTACTTGCATCAAGTAAAATTGCAATAGTTTGATTTGTAAAAATAAAGAATAGAACTCAGTCTTTCATGCAACTCCATTTAGTGTTAGGGTCAAAGGGAAGCTATCCTTGGGGATGGAAAATTCAGTGATAAAGTAAGGAGGAGGAGGAAATAATAGCATAAATTTCCTAAATCATGCAAATTATTGTGCTCAGATAATTCAGAGAGCCATTTTTTTTTTGTCTGTCTCCAAAAGGAACATACTTCATAGCTGCATTAATTTAAAACACTAAGATAACAGGGTGGCAGCACTCAGTAAGAAACCAGTGTGACTTTTGGCTACATTTCTGTTGCTACTAAATCCTTTTCAAATATTGTAATTAATTATACTCTTTCTGCTATTTATTTTGCTTATCCTAATTTATCCTTGCTATTCCTTGAACTGCTGGTTCTATACCCTTAGTAAGAAAGATGAGAAGAAAATAGTTTGTGTCTTATTGTGGTGATTGCTGTGTCTCACATGTTTTCTTTATATGTAAATTATATTTCTCTCTTCATTCCGATCTATTATTTTTTCTTGTCTCTAGATATAAGGTTCTTAATGATGTTGGACCTTTCATCAGATGAGGACTAACAGCTGGTGAATGTTCTCTGGCTCCTCAATCCCTTTTCCATATCTTGCCAAGACCCCCTTCCATGATAAATGCCCAGAAGCCCAAATAATCAATTAAAATTGTATTATAATGTTGCTTTTCTTTGTTTTTACCACATCATGTCATGTCACTTGGGGAGATAACCATAATATTATGTGGAAATAGTTTCCTTTTCTAGATTAAATTTGATTCTGATGTTACCACTATAAATTTCATTCTTCTATTAATAACAACCAAAAGTTTTTACAGTGTCCTTGCCTTCTTTTTCCTCTTTTTCCATACTGTCCTCTATTATAAAAGTTGACAAATGTACATCCCAGGGCAGCTTTATTAAAGCTGCAAAATGGAGACTGTGAAATGTATTTAATGTAGGAAGCATGGAACTGTTTTGAACATATTAAATCACTATTCTTTGCAAACAGGAGGAAGAAGGCACCTATGATCAAACTCTTGAGTTCCGTAGAGGAGGTGACGGCCAGCCAAGACGATCCACTCGACCAACTCAGCAGTTCTACCAGCCTCCCCGGGCTCGGAACTAATGCAACAAGGTACATTTGACTTTGTGAGGAGCTTTCCACGTACAGAAAGATACTATTCGTGTTAAATATATAAGCACAGTTATTAATATTTCATGATAACATACAGGCATACTTCATTTTATTGTGCTTCTCCTGATTACACTTCACAGATATTTGCATTTTTTTACAAATTGGAAGTTTCTGGCAACACAGTGTCAGGGAAGTCTGTCAGTGCCATTTTTTCTAGCAGCATTTGCTCCCTTTCTTTCTTTGTGTCACATTTTGGTAATCCTTAAAATATTTCAAACTTCATCATTATTATATTTGTTATAGTGATCTATGATCAGTCGTCTTTGATGTTAGTATTGCGAAATGGTTATGACTCACTGAAGGTTCAGGTGATGGTTAACATTTTTTAGCAATAAAGTATTTTTAATTAAGGTGTGTACATTGGTTCTTAGACATAATGCTATTGCACACTCATTCAGTTCAGTTCAGTCGCTCAGTCGTGTCCGACTCTTTGTGACCCCATGAATTGCAGCACGCCAGGCCTCCCTGTTCATTACCATCTCTCGGAGTTCACTCAGACTCACGTCCATCGAGTCCGTGATGCCATCCAGCCATCTCATCTTCAGTCGTCCCCTTCTCCTCCTGCCCCCAATCCCTCCCAGCATCAGAGTCTTTTCCAATGAGTCAACTCTTCGCATGAGGTGGCCAAAGTACTGGAGTTTCAGCTTTAGCATCATTCCTTCCAGAGAAATCCCAGGGTTGATCTCCTTCAGAATGGACTGGTTGGATCTCCTTGCAGTCCAAGGGACTCTCTCCCCTTCTCCTCCTGCCCCCAATCCCTCCCAGCATCAGAGTCCTTTTCCAATGAGTCAACTCTTCGCATGAGGTGGCCAAAGTACTGGAGTTTCAGCTTTAGCATCATTCCTTCCAAAGAAATCCCAGGGTTGATCTCCTTTAGAATGGACTGGTTGGATCTCCTTGCAGTCCAAGGGACTCTCGAGTCTTCTCCAACACCACAGTTCATATTCTTAGTTATATCCTTCAGGTCTCGTAAACATGTTTCTGAGATAAATATCAGAAGTACCCAAGAAGCTTTAAAAAGTCACTGATGCCTGTGGACCCACTTTCAGAGAGTCTGGATGGAACTGGTCTGTGATCAGGATATCCGTGTTTTTAGAAAGCATCTCAGATGATTCTAGTGTGCACACAGGGTTGAGAAACATTGGTCTTTTCTCTAAGATTCCATCTTTGTCCTTTTGCTCTATATCTTAAAAGATATCTTTTGATGAAGTTTCTAGATCACCTTTTGTTTGTCAGCCATGTCCACTGTTGTCACTTAATTTGTTCAAAGGATTTTTAAAAAGAATGTTTATTTCTGTATACTCTTATTATCTGATTGCTCATTTTTGCTTAGCATGTCCTTACTTTATGGATGCAATTACCTCCCAAATGTTTCTGAAGATTCTTAGAATAAAATGGGACACCCCGGTGGCTCAGAGGTTAAAGCATCTGCCTGGAATGCTGGAGACACTGAGTTCGATCCCTGGGTCGGGAAGATCCCCTGGAGAAGGAAATGGCAACCCACTCCAGTATTCTTGCCTGGAGAATCCCATTGACGGAGGAGCCTGGTAGGCTACAGTCCGTGGGGTCGCAAAGATTTGGACACGACTGAGCAACTTCACTTTCTTTCTTTAACTTACAGCTAAATTAATATGGCTAAATAAAAGTAAGGTTTTCCTCAAGAGGAATGTTTAAATGAAAATTGACAAATTCATACCATAAGAATATTATGCAGTCTTTGAAAAGGATGAGATAAATCTAAAGAGAATATTGAGCTAAGAGTCTAAACATCAAAAACATCAAAACAAATGAATTGAGAAAGGATTTTGTAGATGTCCATCCATTAAAAAAGAATACTACTGGTAATAAATGAAATGTGTTGTTACAATGCATAGTGCCCAATGATTTGGTTCTCTGGGCTGTAAACAAAACCATAGTCACGTGATGATGTCAAAAGGGGACAATATATGTGGTACAGACAATGTGGTATATCACAATTACTTGCAGTAACCAACTATGGTTCCCAGTATAGATTTGGTGTGTACAATCATTTTAGAGAACTGGATTACAATTATGCAAATATTACATATTACATACCAAAATGTCTTTTTCATCATTGTTCTTCCCTAGAGTTAAGACAACTAAACTCTAAAAATATTACTGGAAACAGGTGAGGTCTTAGCTATTCTAGATAAAGTGAAAGGCACTCAGTCATGTCCACTGTTGTGGACTCTTTGCGACCACATGGATGATACAGTCTGTGGAATTCTCCAGGCCAGAATACTGAAGTGGGAGGCCTTTCCCTTCTCCAGGGGATCTTACCAACCCAGGGATTGAACCCAGGACTCCTGCACTGCAGTTCAGTTCAGTTGCTCAGTCACGTCCAACTCCTTGCAACCCCATGAATCGCAGCACGCCAGGCCTCCCTGTTCATCACCATCTCTCGGAGTTCACTCAGACTCACGTCCATCGAGTCCATGATGCCATCCAGCCATCTCATCCTCTGTCGTCCCCTTCTCCTCCTGCCCCCAATCTCTCCCAGCATCAGAGTCTTTTCCAATGAGTCAATTCTTCGCATCAGGTGGCCAAAGTACTGGAGTTTCAGCTTTAGCATCATTCCTTCCAAAGAAATCCCAGGGTTGATCTCCTTCAGAATGGACTGGTTGGATCTCCTTGCAGTCCAAGGGACTTGGAATGCCCACTTGACTTCACATTCCAAGATGTCTGGCTCTAGATTAGTGATCACATCATCATGATTATCTGGGTCGTGAAGATCTTTTTTGTACAGTTCTTCTGTGTATTCTTGCCACCTCTTCTTAATATCTTCTGCTTCTGTTAGGTCCATACCATTTCTGTCCTTTATCGAGCCCATCCTTGCATGAAATGTTCCCTTGGTATCTCTAATTTTCTTGAAGAGATCTCTAGTCTTTCCCATTCTGTTGTTTTCCTCTATTTCTTTGCATTGATCGCTGAAGAAGGCTTTCTTATCTCTTCTTGCTATTCTTTGGAACTCTGCATTCAGGTGCTTATATCTTTCCTTTTCTCCTTTGCTTTTCGCCTCTCTTCTTTTCACAGCTATTTGTAAGGCCTCCCCAGACAGCCATTTTGCTTTTTTGCATTTCTTTTCCATGGGGATGGTCTTGATCCCTGTCTCCCGTACAATGTCACGAACCTCATTCCATAGTTCATCAGGCACTCTGTCTTATCACACTCATTAGACAACAGTTTAGTGTGAATAAAATTTTTATATGCACTGGAAAACCAAAAACTTAGTGTGACTGGCTTTGTTACAATATTCACTTTATTGTGGTGGTCTGGAACCGAACCCTCAATATCTCTGAGGTTTGCCTGTAACAGAAGAAAACTGATATTTTAAAACTACTTTCAGTTATAAAATATTTAAGGTAATACCATAGTTACAAACTTCTTTTCCTCCAGACCTTTCCCCACAGATACTATCCTTAATCCCCTTTTTTCTCTATACCAACTCTTTTCTATTGAAGGTGATGACAATCAGTGAAATGACTATAAGTTTGAAAGTAGGAAAAAGATAAAAGAAAACAAAGGACCAGATACTTATCAATCTAGATAACTGAATTTATTTTTTGTTGTTTGATTAATTTCCATCCTTTTTAAGAAAGAGGAAGTGTTTCATATATATCTTTAGGAATTCAGTGAAGACAGCTTTACTGCTTATTGAGATGTAATTTAGGAGCCTTATGCTATTGATCCAGATTCTTTCATCCTAGAGTTTCAGAAAGAAGGTTACTAAAATCATCTTCATTAACAAGGAAGATGTAACAAAGAAGTCAGCAAATTATGGGACCAATCTAAGGCATTTCATTTTGATGAACAGAGACCTTGTTTCTTAGTACGTTCTTAGAAAGAAATACTTTTGCCATCTTTGATAACATTTCTATTTTTTCCTTATGCCAGGACTCTTGAATATTTCTTTTAATACTTAGAGTTTTCACATTACAGCTTTTGCTATATATCACATAAACACTCTTTTAGACTTTATATCTTTTTTCTTAGTCTCTTCTCAGTAGAAAGACTACTGAGAATTTTTGAGAAATTGTCCCCAATTCCTTATTTCAGCTGTTCATTCTGACAAAGCTGTTATCTACATTGTGTGTGTCCCCTACTCAGTGACTCTCTCAGTTCCTCACAGCAGCCAGGACTGTTTAGCACTGGAAATGCAGCTAGCCTGAATTGAGATGTGCTATAAATAAAGAATGAATACCATATTTCAAAGACTTAGTTTGAAAAAAAAACTCAGTAACTTGTATTGATTATATGTCAAAATGATAATATTTTAATAGATTGAGCTAAATAAAAAGTTACAATCAATTTCACCTATTTAATTTTACTTTTTAAAGTGACTACTAGAAAATTAAAAATCACATATGTTTCACGTTATATTTCTGGACACCATTGTTCCAAGATCTTCTCCAGCTTCCCAAAGCTTTCATTGGTTCAAAATTAGTTGTGTCATCCTAAGTGAAGAAATATTTTCTTATATTTTCTAGCCCTTTTCTCCTTATGTAATAGTTTGCCTGGAGCAAAAGCCTAATGCTGTTTGATTTCTGATTTACCCCAGTGAGCCAAGATAGCACCTTTTCCCTTTTATTATTCATTTTTCTTTGCACTTATTACAAGACCGTCAAGTAGACAGATGTGCCCATGGTATCACAGAAGAGCTAATTCTTGACTTTGGGCATTTTTCTGTAGCATTAAAGAACTGACCAAAGCACAATCAAAGTACACATAAGGACTTCAGCAGCATTACATTGTGCGCAGTCAAGCATGCACTTTTAACATAAGCTCAGTGTGCTTATAATTAAATCTTATTTAAGGTAAATGAAAACTGAGACTTCCCTGTTAGCTTTCCAGTGTCTTCTGAACTGTTTAAAACAGGATTTAAAAGGCAGCCAAAGGTTCTCAACCCCCCGATTACTGTAGGACAGGAGATGCAGGACTCTAGGACGTGAAGAGTCAGACACGACTAAGCGACTACCCTTTCACTTTTCAATTTCATGCATTGGAGAAGGAAATGGCAACCCACTCCAGTGTTCTTGTCTGGAGAATCCCAGGGATGGGGGAGCCTGGTGGGCTGTCATCTATGGGGTCACACAGAGTCGGACACGACTGAAGTGACTTAGCAGCAGCAGGACGCTTCAAGGATGCCTGGGGCTTTTGAAAGCAAGGCTGAGTAGAGAGAAGATGTGAGATGAGGAAGGGTGCAGCCGATGATAGAACTCATAAGTCCTCTGGGCCCTTCTTTAGTGTCTTTCATGTTTTCTACATTCAGTTCAGTTCAGTCGCTCAGTCATGCCAACTCTTTGCGACCCGATGGACTACAGCCCGCCAGACTTGCCTGTCCATCACCATCTCCCGGAGTTTACTCAAACTCATGTCCATTGAGTCGGTGATGCCATCTAGCCATCTCATCCTCTGTTGTCCTTCTCCTCCTGCCTTCAGTCTTTGCTAGCATCAGGGTCTTCTCAAATGAGTCAGCTCTTCACATCAGGTGGCCAGATTACTGGAGTTTCAGCTTCAGCATCAGTCCTTCCAGTGAATATTCAGGACTGGTCTCCTTTAGGATGGACTGGTTGGATCTTCTTGCCGTCCAAGGAACTCTCAAGAGTCTTCTCCAACACCACAGTTCAAAAGCATCAATTCTTCAGCTCTCAGCTTTCTTTATAGTCCAACCGTCACATTCATACATGACCACTGGAAAAACCATAGCTTTGACTTGACAGACCTTTGTTGGCAAAATAATGTCTCTGCTTTTTAATATGATAAGTTGGTCATAATTTTCCTTCCAAGGAGTGAGCGTCTTTTAATTTCATGGCTGCAGTCACCATCTGCAGTGATTTTGGAGCCCCCAAAAATAAAGTCTGTCACTGTTTCCACTGTTTCCCCATCTATTTTCTATGAAGTGATGGGACCAGATGCCATGATTTAGTTTTCTGAATGTTGAGCTTTAAGCCAACCTTTTCACTCTCCTCTTTCACTTTCAAGAGGCTCTTTAGTTCTTCTTCACTTTCTGCCATAAGGGTGGTGTCATCTGCATATCTGAGGTTATTGATATTTCTCCCAGCAATCTTGATTCCCTCTTGTGCTTCTTCCAGCCAAGCGTTTCTCATAATGTATTCTGCATATAAGTTAAATAAGCAAGGTGACAATATACAGACTTAACGTACTACTTTTCCTATGTGGAACCAGTCTGTTGTTCCATGTCCAGTTCTAACTGTTGCTTCCTGACCTGCATACAGGTTTCTCAAAAGGCAGGTCAGGTGGTCTGGTATCCCCATCTCTTTAAGAATTTTCCAGAGTTTGTTGTGGTTCACACAGTCAAAGGCTTTGACATAGTCAATAAAGCAGAAGTAGATGTTTTTCTGGAGTGCTCTTGCTTTTTTGATGATCCAACGGTTGTTGGCAATTTGATCTCTGGTTCCTCTGCCTTTTCTAAATCTAGCTTTAACATCTGGAAGTTCACAGTTCACATATTGCTGAAGGCTGGCTTGGAGAATTTTGAGCATTACTTTACTAGTGTGTGAGATGAGTGCAATTGTGCAGTAGTTTGAACATTCTTTAGCATTGCCTTTCTTTGGGATTGGAATGAAAACTGACCTTTTTCATTACCTTTTCCTAATGTTTTCTACATTAGGGGCTCCATCAAAAATTTCTTTTGAAAAAGAGTACACTGCTTAAAAGTAAATTATGAATGGTAGCCCTGGGGTAATCATAGCTTACTTGTATCAGAATGTACAATGCAGGCTGTTCCTAGTCAACTAAAACGTTACAGTCTTCCTGGTTCTCTATGTATCCTGAGTTAAAACTCCTATCTTTCCCAGATGCTCTTTTTGGATTGTACTATTGACATGGAAAATCCTCACAGTAAGAAAATTAATTTTGGCAGAGAACAATCCCATAATGTTGTCAGTAAAAAAAACCTGCCTGCAAAATGTATCCTAAAAATTAATTAAGCAGGACACATGTGATCTTAGTTGAAAAACTTTATTCATTTTTTAAAATTTATTTTTCTTTATTGAAGGATAATTACTTTACACAATTTTGTTGTATTCTGTCAAACCGCAACAGTATACATATATCCCCTCCCTTTTGAAGCTCCCTCCCATCTCCCCCCTTCCCCCGCCACCCCACCCCTCTAGATTGATACAGAGCCCCTGTTTGAGTTTCCTGAGCCATCCAGCAAATTCCCATTGGTTATCTATTTTACATATGGTAATATAAGTTTCCATGTTGTACTTAGTTCAGACATGTTATAGAAGATTATGAAGTAGAATTAAATATACTCTCTTTGAATGCGAAGTTCAGTAACAAGGATTATACTTTTTGCTTTTGTCACACAACTGAATATATTATTTTCTTCTTCAGTGAAAAGATACTTTATTATTTCCTTATTCCTAGTTTCCATTTAACTTAATAATTTAAAAACAAGGTATATATTGTATCCAACCATTTGACTTGACTTCCAGCAAAGATAAACATGAACTTTTTATCACTTTTTTTTTTAAGTTCATGGTTGTCTTTCTTTTTATGTTTTGAGTACTTTGCTAGATGATGAATGCTATAGTAGCTCCTCAGTAAGTGTTTTTTTAAGTCAGTATATTTTGATAAAGTTGTTTATGTGTAATTTACATATTCTTCGATTGTCCTAAGGAGTTTTTTTACAAGTCTCCTACACCAACCCCCAACCCCTACACATTCGTATACTTCCCCAGAGGTTCAAAGGGAGTTGGATTCTGCTTGAGGCTGGTACTAAGACAATATCAGTGATTAGCAAAAGCAAGGGATACCTGGGAGTTAGGACTCAGTGAGAGGAGCAGGTCTCAAGAGAGCATATGGGAAATAGGCCTAGGTCTGAGAAAAAAGTGATTGCAAGTTAAATCCAAGCCCTGAGGGAGGAGAGGGCCCAAACCTCTATTATCTGGACTTGTCATTATTACAGACAAGTTAGAAGTAAGAGCAGTTGTGGATAGGGTGTCCATAGTTCTTTAATCAGTGAAAGGGACCAAACTATGTGCCTTTGAAAAGGTTTCTGGCATGATTGGTGTCCTAGAAATTAGATACCAGTTAGTAGGGGCAGGATTTAGACAGTTTTTTGTTTTTTGTTTTAAGTAGAGTTGATTTAGTTTTCTTTCACAATACTTTGGCCAGGTGATGCGAGGAACTGACTCGTTTGAAAAGACCCTGATGCTGGGAAAGACTGAAGGTGGGAGAAGAAAGGGACAACAAAGGATGAGATGGTTGGATGGCATCACCGACTCTATGGACATGAGTTTGAGTAAACTCCAGGAGTTAGCGATGGACAGGGAGGCCTGACATGCCACAGTCCATGTGGTCACAAAGAGTCAGACACAACTGAGCAACTGAACTGAACTGATTTAGTTTTACAGATGAATTTTAAAGCTTCACTTTCGTGGTGGAGTAGAGTCCTCTGAAGATAATCTAAAACCTGAGGAAGATTTGAAGAAGGGAAGAGGCAGTCGCTACAAGAGAATGTGTGAACCAAAACAGCATTACTGGTGGTGGCAGAAGAGTATCACTTTAGACTCCTTAAGAGTTTGACCTTGATGTGTTCAGTGCTATCATGAACTTCTGAATAAGAATGATATGATCAAAATTAAGCTTAAGAAATACTGCTGTTGGATGTAGGATGTATTAAGCACCAGAAGGGAAAGAATCTAGGAAGCTATTGCATTGGTCTAGCTGAAGAGTAGTAGAGCTTCAAGTTTTGCTGTGAAAAGAGAGAAATGGCAGACCTGTGTAAACTTTGACACATCAGAGGAGGTTCACTACTGCCATGGAGGTTAAGGCTCAGTATGTAGAATGGTTTAGTGAATGGTGACTCAGTTTTAATTTCACTTCTAGTTTCTTTGATGAAAGAATAATCTTCATAGTTTTACATATTAACCAAAACCTTGAAGCTGATCGCTGAGCGTAGTTGTTTAGTTGTCCGACTCTTTTGTGACCCCGTAGACTGTAGCCCTCGAGGCACCGCTGTCCATGAGATTCTGGAGTGGGTTGCCACTTCCCTCTCCAGGGGATCTTCCTGACCCAGGGTTTGAGCCCACGTCTCCTGCATTGCAGGCGGATTCTTTAGTGCTGAGCCACCAGGGAAGCCCCTTTGAAACCAATAGCTAAGCATACATTACTATATAAATACATGACCTTGTTTATTTTCCAAGGTCCAGGTTTTAACACCACTTTTAGCTAGTAGAAGATGTATTTTTAGATGGCTTTCTGTTTGTTTATGGGTTTGTTTTCTTTCTTTTTTTTTTTTTTTTTGAACAATCTAGACCAGCATCTTTTTACAAGATTTTTCAAATCAAGGTCAGGGAAGTGATCACTATAAAGATAGATGTTATAAACTCCATGAAGCCAGCAGGAGAGGCATCATGTGAGGATCAGTTCAGTTCAGTTCAGTCACTCAGTCGTGTCTGACTCTTTGCGACCCCATGAATCGCAGCACACCAGGCCTCCCTGTTCATCACCATCCCCCGGAGTTCACTCAGACTCATGACCATCGAGTCCGTGATGCCATCCATCCATCTCATCCTCTGTTGTCCCCTTCTTCTCCTGCCCTCAATCCCTCCCAGCATCAGAGTCTTTCCAAAGAGTCAACTGTTCCCATGAGGTGGCCAAAGTACTGGAGTTTCAGCTTCAGCATCATTCCCTCCAAAGAAATCCCAGGGCTGATCTCCTTCAGAATGGACTGGTTGGATCTCCTCGCAGTCCAAGAGATTCTCAAGAGTCTTCTCCAACACCACAGTTCAAAAGCATCAGTTCTTTGGCGCTCAGCTTTCTTCACAGTCCAACTCTCACATCCATACATGACCACTGGAAAAACCATAGCCTTGACTAGACGGACCTTTGTTGGCAAAGTAATGTCTCTGGTTTTGAATATGCTATCTAGGTAGGTCATAACTTTTCTTCCAAGGAGTAAGCATCCTTTAATTTCATGGCTGCAATCACCATCTGCAGTGATTTTTGGGCCCCCAAAAACAAAGTCTGACACTGTTTCCACTGTTTCCCCATCTATTTCCTATGAAGTGATGGGACCAGTTGCCATGATCTTCGTTTTCTGAATGTTGAGCTTTAAACCAACTTTTTCACTCTCCTCTTTCACTTTCATCAGAGGCTTTTAGTTCCTCTTCACTTTCTGCCATAAGGTTGGCGTCATCTGCATATCTGAGGTTATCGATATTTCTCCCAGCAATCTTGATTCCAGCTTGTGCTTCTTTCAGCCCAGGGTTTCTCATGATGTACTCTACATATAGGTTAAACAAGCAGGGTGACAATATACAGCCTTGGCGTACTCCTTTTCCTATTTGGAACCAGTCTGTTGTTTCATGTCCAGTTCTAACTGTTGCTTCCTGACCTGCATACAGGCTTCTCAAGAGGCAGGTCAGGTGTTCTGATATTCCCATCTCTTTCAGAATATTCCACAGTTTATTGTGATCCACACAGTCAAAAGCTTTGGCATAGTCAATAAAGCAGAAGTAGATGTTTTTCTGGAACTTTCTTGCTTTTTTGATGATCCAGCAGATGTTGGCAATTTGATCTCTGGTTCCTCTGCCTTTTCTAAATCCAGCTTGAACATCTAGAAGTTTACGGCTCATGTATTGCTGAAGCCTGGCTTGGAGAATTTTGAGCATTACTTTACTAGCATTTGAGATGAGTGCAATTGTGCGGTAGTTTGAGCATTCTTTGGCATTGCTTTTCTTTGGGATTGGAATGAAAACTGACCTTTTCCAGGCCTGTGGCCACTGCTGAGTGT
The DNA here is from genome assembly GCA_006410635.1 of Cephalophus harveyi. Taxonomy (NCBI): domain Eukaryota; kingdom Metazoa; phylum Chordata; class Mammalia; order Artiodactyla; family Bovidae; genus Cephalophus; species Cephalophus harveyi. The sequence continues at coordinate 22,065 of SJYT01068685.1, read as the reverse complement.
TTGAAATTTGCTGGCATATTGAGTGCAGCACTTTCACAGCATCATATGAACCCCTCTGAGCTGGTTCAGTCTCACGGGTAATTTACCTAAGCCTGTGGCTTCCCCTGCCTGCTCCCCACCTTTATCAGATGCCATTCTAGCAGATACGCTCTGGGTGGCAACAACAGAGAAGGCTGAGAGAGGCAGTGAGAGAGGCCCTATTTGCTCCAGTCCTGTTTCAGCTTCATGGAGGAAAGAAACTGGGTGGGCAGAGACGGGAAGCATTCCCATGGCTGCATTCAAATGGCTCATAAGTCCTCTGAAGTAAATAGTCTCCTGATTAGAAAATAGAGATTTGGGTACTATTTTCCTTGTGAGGATAATAGTGAGGAAAATAGTACCCGATAATAGTGAGGATAATAGTACTTCAGAGGACTTCTGAGCCGTTTGAATGCAGCCATGGGAATGCTTCCTGTCCCTGCCCACCCAGTTTCTTTCCACCATGAAGCTGAAACAGGACTGGAGCAAATAGGGCCTCTCTCAGCACCTCTCTCAGCCTTCTCTGTTGTTGCCACCCAGAGCATATCTGCTAGAGTGGCATCTGATAAAAGTGGGGAGCAGGCACAGGGGAAGCAACAGGCTTAAGTAAATTACCTGTGAGACTGAACCAGCTCAGAGGGGTTCATAGGGGAAATGGAGGTGGGTAGGATGGGGGTAGATGCGATTCAGTGGCAGACTGCATCTTTTTTAGGTCGCCCTCTGTTAAACTCTGCTCAGTTAATCCATTCGTGAAACAATGTGCTAGCAATAGAGGGACTAACAGTGACAGAGATGTACTTTAAAAATTTCTAGAAGGAAAAATTATTTTTCAAAGACTTTGTTTTTTATGTACTGATTTATAGAAATTATGTTTATAAATTAGCAGTGTCCAGTTTGCTCTGCTTGTGATCTATTGATATTTGTATAAACACTTCACAGTTACAGGTAGGTTTCAGCAGTGTATGTATGAAGAAGTCAAGTTGAGGTGCCAATTTCACTCTCTTCTTCTCTTCTTAAATAGAGTCTTTATGAAGAAAGGAGCTCTTGACTGAATCATCCTGGTCAGAACCTGTTGATAGACCTCCTGCTTTCCCTTCGGAGTAAGATGCAGACTTGGTGGATATTATTATTTGGAGAACTAAAAGGCAGATTTTAGGGGGAAAAAAAATTTCAACCCACATAAAGAATGGGGAAAAAATACAAAGTTAAATAAAGCAACTTTTACAAGTGGAAGAATTTTTTTCTTCTGCCATCAATAAAACCAATGCACTATTAAATACATTGTTTTGCTATATGTTTTATTTGCTGAATGTTATTTTTCTTTTTCATCTCTTATTAACAGCATACTGATTGCCTCCTGTAGAATGGCAGTTACAGCATACTGAAGCTCCACTGTAATTACAGAATAAATTGACTAACACAGTTTGCCACATTTCTCAACAAAACAACCTGAAGCCAAATAGCAGTTCTTAGTATGGTAACACTGCTAAATATGATAGCAAAAAAATATTCAGAACCCAGATATGTTATTTTAGCAGGCTATTAATGTAATTCAATCAAAAAACAGGCATTCCCTTCCTTATGAAATGTGCAGTGGATCTTTTAAGATGCATCTGGTTGCAGATAACAGAAAACCCAGCTCTAACTGGTTAAACACTAAAGTGCTAGCTTATTTCACTTACCAGAAGCACATTAAGTTTCCGTTGGTTTAATTCAGTGACTCAGAATTGTCATGAAAGATCCTGACCCTTATTCTTTTCATCTCATTTCTGCTTTCTGTGACATAAGCTTCATTCTTCAGCTCCGTATGATCCCACGATGGCTATAGCTTCCTGAGCTGTTCAGTGCAGGGATGGGGTTGGGGTCCCTTCCAGAAGTACACTCAGAAGAGGAGAGAAGCTTTCCCTCTTAGGCTGCATTTACCTGTGTTGTGTGACTTTTCAGCCTTTGAACCAGAAACTTCAGCAAGGGTCTGTGGGTGAGTTTAGGCCTGATTCAAGTGGGGGCAATCTGCTTTCCTGAAAACATATTCAATCTGAGGGAGAGGATATATATGTGAAAGTCAAGGTACTTGCCAAAATGAAAGTGAGAGGGATTGGCAGAAGCAACCAGAATCTTCATTACAGAGAACCAATATGTCTAAGCTATAGATTCTTAATAGGACAAAATAATAGCCCCATAGTCTCAGTCTTATGAAGTCAGAAATGAGTGGTTAAAAAATAAGGAGAAAGAGGGATGAAGGAAGGGAGGGAGGGAGGGGAAAATAGAATTCTCTGGTTAAAATAGTTGACAAAAATTAGTACTTTGCTTTGATAGAGAAGGCCTTGGGCATTTTCTCAGGGCCTATTAACTCTAAGTTTTGTTTATTTGTTAGCCCACAGTCAATTGTTTGTTTCTACAGTATCTTAATAAGTGAAAGAGTACAGGTGAGAAAAACATGGCTGATAGTATGGGGTTTTCTTATTTTTTTACCATCCCTATGCTTCGTAACAAGAAATGGAGTGGCCTGGGCATTGGTTGCTTTCTTAAAAAAGATCTCCAAGTAATTCTAATTCATATCCTGGGTTGAAAACCAGAGGAAGGACCATGTTGACTTTGACCACTAATAAGTTAGCCAGTAAAGGAAGAGGCAGAAAAACGTAAACCGAGGTCTAAGAGTAGCTTAAAGGACTGATTCTCTCCACTTTCTTGTTGGTAGGTGAGGACAGTAGTCCCTAGGACAAAGCTAAGCATAGAAGAATCTCTAAAGTGGATGGCACTAGTGTTGCCTAGTGATTGTCATGGTAACAATCCCTGAGGATAGTTCTGTGCGCTAGTATGTGACATATATTATTTGACCTGAAGGCATCAAGGAAAAGTTTAGGTTGGAAGGCAAGTGAGGCCAACCTATCTGCCCTGGTGGCTGCTGGGGCACTGAAGGTGACAGCAAGATGTACTTGACCAAGTAAAAACTAAGCTCCACCATGACTTTCTGTTACTAAGGACAGCTGCAGGCCTTGGTGTGCAATTATAATTACTAGTTTGGTGAGGTTCTTCTAAGAGCAAGCTGGTAAGTATTTTTCATTCGTTATCTTTGTCATCTTCACAACTCTAGGACTTCTTCCCCCTTTTCCCTTCTTACTCTTTGTTTTTGTTTTGGTTTGGTTTTTGTTATGGTTATATTCTGTCAAGTTAATCATCCCCTTAGGTTTGTTTCACAGTTTGTCATCGCCATGACGTGTGACGTTCATTTGCATTGTTTGCTCCCAGTTCGATGACAGAGCCATCCCTTCCCCTTTTGTGGCCTCTTCCTCTCCCTTACCTCATTCCTTCCGCTCCATCCTTTTCTCTCTTCCTCTTGTTTCAAACCTTACTTTTCTTTGACTTTTCATGTTTATTACTCTTAGCTCAAGTTCTTAGTTTTTTTCCTTTCAAAAAGTGGTTCTATTTATAGTTCAAAAATTATTCAGTAAATAGTATGGAGTACTAACTGTGTTCTAGGTGCTATGCTGTAAATAAGACCAGCGTGATCTCAAATCTCGCCAAGCTTTAGGTGTAGCTCCTTTTATCAGTTTGTTTCAGTATCTAATATATTATCCTCTTCATGTTCCTTTTCTTTATTATCAACTTCCTTTCTTAAATGTATTTCATTGACTTTTACTTTTGCTAGACTTCTAATAATTATCAATTTTTAGTCTTGATATTTTACCTTCAATTCTGCTTTTCAAAATGTTAATTTTAAAAATGTTTTTTTTACCCCTGAGCCGTGGACATCAGTTTCTGAAGAAAGTCCTCGAGTTACAGGGAAGCACCTGAAGTTGTCTCCAAACTTTGGCCACTTCTCCGGAGCAGACCTGACCTGAAGGTCCGTTAGAACTGATAACCACTTTTCCCCACCCTATACGCAATCCACTTATTAAGATTCTACAGAAATAACTGTGGCCTAACTGAAGAAAGCTGAGAGGTAACAGGCTCCAAGGGAACTCCTAAGACACACTCCTTCAAAGCAAATAGTAAATTTTGTCAGTTATTTTGGCCAAAGGATTCCCTCCTCCCTCCCTCCAACATTTCCTCCCTCCTTTGCTCTTTCTTTTCTTCTCTCTCTCTCTCTTTCCTTTCACTTCTAGCTTCACAGGACTAAGAGTGAAGATACTGTTTCTGTAACATTAAATGGTTTGTCGTTCACTGGACCATCCAGGTTTAGGCCATGATGACAACCCCTACCCCCCTCCATGGCATTATGTGATTCTCTACTATTTTTATATAGATTCATCTCTCAGAGGCCTTTCTTTGTGACTCTACTCATCATGGCTAACCCCACTGCCCACAAGGAGTAAACATGGATGGAGCAAAGAAGGAAAATATGACTGACAAGTGCTAAGAGGGGTGCTTCCACCGTGATCAGGCTGGAGCGTCCATCAAACTTACCAGCACTGACCCGTCACTGGAACGTATGGGAAAACAAGACCTTGTCCCGTGTTTGAGCAAGCTGGTGTGTCAGTGCATGACACAGAGGACCTTTAATAGGCCCTGTCTGTAGCCCCATTTTAGGTAGATAAATTATGCTATTTTTCAAAAGTGTGTAGAAATGTTCATCACTCTTTTCTATCTCACATTTTATCTTTCCAAAGCAACTGAAAGGATGGTAATATCATTTACTAAGATGAAAAATACTGCAATAAACCAGGTTTTGTGTTAGGGGGCAGAAATCTTACTATTATCCTAGCTTTGTCACCTGGATAACCACACGAGTAGTTTAATACATGGAAGTCACATTTATTTATGTGTTTTTTCAAAGTATCAATTCTTGACGTGAAATGCTATAGAAAGTTACCTTCAATAAAGTAGCAAACTTTGGGCATGTGATGCAAAGAAAAGACCCTTATGACTCCTTAGAAAAAGATCCTGATGCTGGGAAAGATTGAAGGCAGGTGGAGAAGGGAACCACACATGATAGCTTATGGTGAATGACATTGGATTTGTGATCTCCGCAGAAGATTCAGCCTCAGGACCAGGGACCAGGCTTGAGCTCTTGTGTAGCAGAGTTTTATTAAAGTGAACAAGGGACAGAGAAAGCTTCTGACATAGACATCAGAAGGGGACTGAGAATGCCCACTCGCTAGTGTTAGCAAAGGAGCTTTATATGTTTTCAATTAGTTATTACAGGAAATCAAAAGAATGTCTCAAGGTTGTCAAGATCTTACTAGACCCACTCCCACAATTTACCTTTGAAAATAACAGGATTAGTCAGAAGGTTCTTAAGAAGGAGAAGAAACACATCCTCAAGCAAGATACATTGTTATCAGTTCAGTTCAGTTCAGTCGCTCAGTCGTGTCCGACTCTTTGCGACCCCATGAATCGCAGCACGCCAGGCCTCCCTGTTCATCACCATCTCTCGGAGTTCACTCAGACTCACATCCATTGAGTCAGTGATGCCATCCAGCCATCTCATCCTCGGTCGTCCCCTTCTCCTCCTGCCCCCAATCCCTCCCAGCATCAGAGTCTTTTCCAATGAGTCAACTCTTTGCATGAGGTGGCCAAAGTACTGGAGTTTCAGCTTTAGCATCATTCCTTCCAAAGAAATCCCAGGGTTGATCTCCTTCAGAATGGACTGGTTGGATCTCCTTGCAGTCCAAGGGACCCTCAAGAGTCTTCTCCAACACCACACTTCAAAAGCATCAATTCTTTGGCACTCAGCCTTCTTCACAGTCCAACTCTCACATCCATACATGACCACAGGAAAAACCATAGCCTTGACTAGATGGACCTTAGTCGGCAAAGTAATGTCTCTGCTTTTGAAAATGCTATCTAGGTTGGACATAACTTTTCTTCCAAGGAGTAAGCGTCTTCTAATTTCATGGCTGCAGTCACCATCAGCAGTGATTTTGGAGCCCAAAAAAATAAAGTCTGGCACTGTTTCCACTGTTTCCCCATCTATTTCCCATGAAGTGATGGGACCAGATGCCATGATCTTCGTTGTTATATAATCCTTAATACAGAGTTTAAGCTGAGTTGTTTTGTTGTGTAATTATTAGCTCTGGGCTTAAAGAAAAAAAAGTTTGTCCTTATCTTCTCCTTGAAAACCCAAGACCCCTATCTACTCCTTGAGAGCCCCAGACCCCATTCTCCTCAAGGACCTCGGACTTCTTATCAACCTGTCTAGGAATTGACTCTTTCACAGAGGATGAGATGGTTGGATGGCATCATTGACTCTATGGACATGAGTTTGAACGAGCTCCAGGAGTTGGTGATAGACAGGGAAGCCTGGCATGCTGCAGTCCATGGGGTCGCAAAGAGTCAGACACAACTGATTGACTGAACTGAAGATAGCATAATATGCTTGCATAAAGGATAAGACAGGGCCAGAGACATCAGAAATGATTTTATAAGAATAGGAAAGAGAACACATCTATGGTTAAAATTGTGGAAACCTTGAATTTGGTGAATCATTTCAGTTCAGTTCAGTCGCTCAGTCATGTCCAACTCTGCAGCCCCATGAATCGCAGCATGCCAGGCCTCCCTGTCCATCACCAACTCCTGGAGTTCACCCAAACTCATGGACTGATTGGATCTCCTTGCAGTCCAAGGGACTCTCAAGAGTCTTCTCCAACACCACAGTTCAAAAGCATCAATTCTTCAGTGCTCAGCTTTCTTTACAGTCCAACTCTCATATCCATACATGACCACTGGAAAAACCATAACCTTGGCTAGACAGACCTTTGTTGGCAAAGTAATATCTCTGCCTTTTAATATTCTATCTAGGTTGGTCATAACTAATAGTTTATATAAAATACCAGACCACCTGGCCTGCCTCCTGAGAAATCTGTATACAGGTCAGGAATAGTTAGGACTGGACATGGAACAACAGATTGGTTTCAAATCAGGAAAGGAGTATGTCAAGGCTGTATATTGTCATCCTGCTTATTAAACTTATATGCAGAGTACATCATGAGAAACTCTGGGCTGGAAAAAGCACAAGCTGGAATCAAGATTGCTGGGAGAAATATCAATAATGTCAGATATGCAGATGACACCACCCTTATGGCAGAAAGTGAAGAAGAACTAAAGAGCCTCTTGATGAAAGTAAAAGGAGCGTGAAAAAGTTGGCTTAAAACTCAACATTCAGAAAACCAAGATCGTGGCATCTGGTCCCATCACTTCATACAGAATAGATGGGGAAACAGTGGAAACAGTGAAAGACTGTTTTTTTGGGCTCCAAAATCATTGCAGATGGTGGCACGCCATAAAATTAAAAGACGCTTGCTCCTTGGAAAAAAAGTTATGACCAACCTAGACAGCATATTCAAAAGCAGAGACATTATTTTTCCAACAAAGGTCTGTCTAGTCAAAGCTATGGTTTTTCCAATAGTCATGTATGGATGTGTGAGTTGGAGTATAAAGGAAGCTGGGCACCAAAGAACTGATGCTTTTCAACTGTGGTGTTGGCAAAGACTCTTGAGAGTCCCTTGGACAGCAAGGAGATCCAACCAGTCCATTCTAAAGGAGATCAGTCCTGGGTGTTCTTTGGAAGGACTGATGCTAAAGCTGAAACTCCAATACTTTGGCCAACTTATGTGAAGAATTGACTCATTAAAAGACTCTGATGCTGGGAGGGATTGGAGGCAGGAGGAGAAGGGGACAACAGAGGATGAGATGGTTGGATGGCATCACCAACTCGATGGACATGATCTGAGTAAACTTTGGGAGTTGGTGATGGACAACGAGACCCAGTCTGCTGCAGTCCATGGGGTTGCAAAGAGTTGGGCACAACTCTGCAACTGAACTGACTGCCTTACATACAATTGGAAGAAGATTATACAATCAAGAGGAGCAGGTGTTCAGCGTGAGGAATAGATTCCATGTACTGAGATAGGTCCTTCTCTCTGGGATTCAAACATACTCAGGACTGTCTGTTTCTTAGTGCCAGTGAGTGCCTGGCAGACAGCAGGTGGGTGGCAGCACAGGGCTAGTTCCAAGACAGATGTGGACAAGATGGTCACACAGCACCCACAGGGTCCAACACTGGAAGAAATGCCCAGCTCAAGATGCAGACTTGAGTCAGGCACAAGAACTCAATCTTCTAAGATCTCCCTTTTGCCACCTTTGACAAGCAGTGCATAGAGAGGGCCTGACATATTACTTAAAATAAGGTCACTAATGAAGATTTCAAGGTGATGGTTATAAAGATGTTCAAGTAATGAGGAATGAGAAAGGATATACAAGTGAAAAATATAAAGAAGAATTTAAACAGAGTTGAAGATACAACACCTGAAATAAAAAATATACTACAGAAAAATCAACAGTAGGTTAGATGACATAATGGAATGGCTCAGTGAACTGGAAAAGTAGTAACAATTACCCAAGCTTAATTAAAAAAAAAAAAAAAAGAATTTTTTAAAATAAGGGAAGTAGAGTGTCGGAAGAAGATGGCAGAAGAGTAAGATGGAGATGGCCAACCTTCCCACAAATACATCAAAAACTTATCAAGATATGGAACAACTCCTACAAAGCAACCTTTTAAATGACAGCAGAAGACCCCAGGCTTCCAAAGAAGCAAGCTAAATTCCCTGGAATGAGGTAGGGGAAAAGATAGACATTAAAAAGTACATGTGCTAGAGAAAACTTCAGGACAGGAGCTTGTGCCCAAGGGAGGGAGAGAGTTGTGAAGTTCATGCACTGGGAAATCCTTCACAGGCAGGAACAAGGGGAAGCTGTGAAACCTCAGAGAGCCATGCAAATTGGGGGCCCAAAAGGCAAAATACAGAGAGGGCTGCACTTCTCAGCACATGAACAGCTCACAAGTCTTAGCCCTGCCATGAGGGTTGGAGCAGGGAGATTAGAGATAGGCACACAAGCCTCCGCTGAGCAGAAGGCGGACTTTGTGCCAAGAGAAGCACACAGGAGCCTCCACCAAACGGTGGGCTAGGGGAGCCAAGAGACCCACATAGAAGCCTCCAGCTAGCAAGCTATGGCCTGCAGCACAGTGTGAGACCAGGGGGTGGAGGCTCTGGGAAAGACCCTGGAGAGACATAGGGGGCTGGCAACAGTGAAGATGTGCTGAGGGGCTATTTTGACATGGTTGTGGAAATAGATGTGTCTATCATTGCAAATGGCACCCCACTCCAATACTCTTGCCTGGAAAAATCCCGTGGACGAAGGAGCCTGGTGGGTTGCAGTCCATGGGGTCGCTAAGAGTTGGACACGACTGAGCAACTTCACTTTGACTTTTCACTTTCATGCATTGAAGAAGGAAATGGCAACCCACTCCAGTATTCTTGCCTAGAGAATCCCAGGGATGGGGGAACCCAGTGGGCTGGTGTCTATGGGGTCACACAGAGGTGGACACGACTGAAGCGACTTAGCAGCAGCAGCAGCAGCAGCATCACTGTCAAAGCTGAGAGGGCTGCCCAAAGCCATACTGAACCTATAGACACCCCAAACAAAACCTTCTACTGGACACTGCATTGCCCTTCAGAGAGACAGGATCCAGCTCCATTGACAAGAACACAGGCACAAGTCCCCCTAATGAGGAAACCATCACAAAACTTTAGACCTACCCCATTCACAGAGGGCAGACACCAAAACTAAGAACTATGATCTAGGACCTGGAGAAACTTTTTTCTTTTTTTTTTTTAAATTACACTTTTTATCCCCCCTACATACCTTTGTATTGACTTTTTGCAATTCTGTGGAGTTTTCCTTTTTTTCTCTCTCTCTTTTGTAAAACTTTCTTTAAAGATTGTTTTTCTTCCTTTACTTGTGACTTTAAAAATTTTGTTTTTGTTCTGTTTAACTGTTTTCTTATTGTTCTTTTCCTACTACTTGTGTTCTTAGTTGCTCAGTCCTGTATGACTCTTTGCAGCCCCATGGACTGTAGGCTGCCAGGCTCCTCTGTCCATGGAATTCTCCAGGCAAGAATACTGGAATGGGTTGCCATGCAGCTTCTCCAGGGGGATCTTCCCAACCCAGGGTTTGAACCCAGGTCTCCCACATTATAGGCAGATTCTTTACCATCTGAGCCATAGATGGTAAAGAATCCCTTAATATATATAAATATTTTTCACAAACGTCTGTTTACCTTTGCTTTTCTGTTTTTTTTTTTTTCCTTTTCTCCTACTTTTTTCACCATATATGTTAGTTTATTATATTTTCTTTGCTATATTCTGCAGTTGGAACTCTGCTCTGGCTCAGCTTTCTGGTCTGTAAAGCCTGGGAAAAGGACACCTCAAATGGAGTAAGTGGGGGTGGGGAATGAAAAGACAGAGAAATATACCACAAATGAATGAACAAAGTAGAAAATCACTAGGCCAAATAAACAAAGAGGAAATTACATGAAAAAGAATTCAGAATAATGATAGTAAAGATGTTCCAAAGTAAAGATGTTTCAAAATGATAGTAAAGATGTTTCAAAATGATAGTAAAGATGTTTCAAAGCCTTGAAAACAGAATGGAGAAAATGCAAGAACCAATTAACACAGTTAATGAAATTAATAAGGATATAGAAGAAATAAATAATAAACAGATGAATAACACAATACTGAAATTAAAAACACTCTAGAAGGAACCCATAGTAGGATAACTGAGGCAGAAGAATGGATAAATGAACTGTAAGATAGAATGATGGAAATAACTGATGAAGAGCAGAATAAAGGAAAAAAGAATGAAAAGAATTGAGGATAGCCTCAGAGACCTCTGGGACAATATTAAATGCAGCAACATATGAGTTATAGGTGTCCCAGAGGAAGAAGAGAAAAACAAAGGCACTGAGACAATTTTTGAAGAGATTATGGTTGAAAACATCCCCAACATGGGAAAGGAAATAATCAAGTCCAAGAAGCTCAAAGAGTTCCATACAGGATAAACCCAAGGAGAAACATGTTCAGACACATACTAATCAAGCTAACAGAGATTAAACACAAGGAAAGAATATTAAAAGCAGCAAGGAGAAAGCAACAACATACATAGGAAAACCCATACGATTAACAGCTGATCTTTCAGCAGAAATTCTGCAGGCCAGAATAGAATGGCAGGATATATTTAAAGTACTGAAAGAAAGAAAAAAAAAAAAAATCTACAACCAAGATTGCTCTACCCAGCAAGGATCTCATTCAAAATTGATGGACAAATCAAAAGATTTAGAGACACACAAAAGTTAAGAGAATTTAGCACCACCAAGCTAGTTTTACAGCAAATACTAAAAGTTGTTATAAAGGCAGTAAACAGAAAAGAAAGACCTACAAAAACCAAAAACAATTGAGAAAATGCCAATAGGAAATATATATAAAAAATTACTTTCAAGGTAAATGGATTAAATGCTCCAACCAAAGACACAGACAGGCTGAATGGATAGAAAACAAGACCTATATATATGCTGTTTACTAAGAGACCCACTTCAGACCTAGAGATATATACAGACTGAAAGTAAAAGGGTGGAAAAAGATATTCCATGCAAATGGAAATCAAAAGAAACCCAAGCGGCAATTCTCATTTCAGACAAAACAGACTTTAAAATAAATAATATTACAAGAGATAAAGACACTACATAATAATCAAGGGATCAAGCCAAGAAGAAGATACAACAATTGTAAATATGTATACACCCAACACAGGATCACCTCAGTACATAAAGCAAATAATAACAGACATAAAATGGGAGACTGCCAATATCACAATAATATTAGAGGACTTCAACACCCCACTTACACCAATGGACAGATCATCAAAACAGAAAATCAATAAGGAAACACAACCTTAAATGAAACATTAGATCAAATGGACCTAATTGATATCTTCAGGACTTTCCATTCACATGCAAAAGAATACACTTTCTTCTCAAGTGTACATGGAGCATTCTACAGGATAGACCACATGTTGGGTCACAAATGAAGCCTTAGTAAATTTAATAAAATTGAATTTGTATCAAACATCTTCTCTGACCACAGTGCTATGAGACTAGATATCAATTACAGGGAAAATAAAAAACTTCAAAAAACACAAACACATGGAGATTAAACAATATATTTCTAAGTAATGAAGAGGTTACTGAAGAAATAAGGAAAATCAAAAGATCCCCCCAAAACAAATGACAATGAAAACACTATGACCCAAAACCTATGGCATGCAGCAAAAGCAGTTCTAAGAGAGAAGTTTATAGCAATACAATCCTACCTCAAGAAACAAGAAAACCATCAAATAGACAACCTGACTCTATACCTGAAGCATCTGGAAAAAGAAAAAACAAAACAAACAAACAAAAACAAACAGTAGAAGGAAAGAAAGATCAGAGCAGAAATAAATGAAAAAGAAATGAAGGAAGATCCATAAAACTAAAAGCTGGTTCTTTGAGAAGATAAACAAAATTGACAAACTATTAGCCAGACTCATCAAGAAAAAATGGGAGAAAAATGAAATCAACAAAATTAGGAATGAAATAGGAGAGGTTACAACAGAAATACAAAGGATCATAAGAGACTATTACAAACAGCTCTATGCTAATAAACTGGACAACCTAGAGGAAATGGACAGATTCTTAGAAAAGTTCAACCTTCCAAGACTGTGGTGATTTAGTCGCTAAGTCATGTTTGACTTGCAACTCCATGGACTATAGCCTGAAAGACTCCTCTGTCCATGGGATTCTTGAGGCAAGAATACTGGAGTGGTTTGCCATTTCCTTCTCCAGGGGATCTTCCTGACCCAGGGATTGAACCCGGACTTCCTGCATTGCAGGCAGATTCTTTACCAACTGAGCCACGAGGGAAGCCCAATTATGAATAAGCCAGTTACAGACACTGAAATCAAAACTCTGATTTTAAAAATCTCCCTAAAAACAAACGCCCAGGGCCAGATGCCTTCAAAGGTTTATTCTATCAAATTAGAGAAGAGCTAATGCCTATCCTTCTGAAACTCTTCCAAACAATTTCAGAAAAGGTACACTTCCAAAGTCATTCTATGAGGTCACAATCACCATGATATCAAAACCAGACAAAGATATAATGAAAAAAAATTACAGACCAATATCACTGATGAACATAGATGCAAAAATTCTCAACAAAATTCTATCAAAGAGAATTCAAGAGCACTTTAAAAAGATCATACCATGATCAACTTGGGTTTTTCCCAGGGTTGCAAGGATTCTTCAATATATGCAGTTCAATCAATGTGATACATCATATTAACAAGTTGAAGGATAAAAAACATATGATAACTTCAATAGATGCATGAAAGCCTTTTGATAAAATTCAGCACCCATTTATGATAAAAAAAAAAACCTCTTAAAAATGAGCATAGAAGGACCCTATTTTAACATAATACAGGTCATATACAACAGACACACAGCAAACATTATTTTCAATGGTGAAAAACTGAAAACATTCCCTCTAATAGGAACAAGACAAGGGTGCCCATTCTCACCACTATTATTCAACATAGTTTTGAAAGCCCTAGCCACAGTAATCAGAAGAGAAAGAAATATAAGGAATTCAGATTGGAAAGGAAGAAGTAAAATTTTCACTCTTTGCAGATGACATGATACTATAATAGAAAACCCTAAATAAACTATCAGAAAGTTACTAATCAGTGAATTTAGTAAAGTCAGGCAGGATACAAAATTAATACACAGAAAGCACTTTTATTCCTTTATACTAATAATGAAAAGTCAGAGAAATTAAAGAATCAATCCCATTTACCATTGCAACAAAAAGAATAAAAATACCTAGGAATAAATTTACCTAAGGAGACAAAAGAGCTGTATACAGAAAACAATAAGACACTGATGAAAGAAATCAAAGATGACATAAACAGATGGAGGGATAGTTTATGATCCTGGGTTGGAAGAATGAATATTGTGAAAATGACTGTTCTACCAAACACAATCTACAGATTCAATGCAATCCCTATCAAATTACCAATGGCATTTTTCACAGAACTAGAACAAAAAATTTCAAAGTTAGTATGGAAACATAAAAGACCCCAAGTAGCCAAAGCAATCTTGAGAAAGAAGAATGGAGCTGCAGGAATCAATTTACCTAATTTCAGACTATAGTACAAAGTTACAGTCATTAAGACAGTATGGCACTGGCACAAAAACACAACTATAGACCAATGGAACAAGGTAGAAAGCCCAGAGATAAACCCATGCACCTATGCACATCTTATCTTTGAAAAAGGAGATAAGAAAAAGATAGTCTCTTCAATAAGTAGTGCTAGGAGAACTGGACAGCTACATGTAAAAGAATGAAATTAGAACACTTCCTAACATCACACATAAAGATAAACTCAAAATGAATTAAAGACCTAAGTTTAAGACCAGAAACTATAAAACTCTTAGAGGAAAACATAGGCAGAACAGTCGATGACATAAACCATAGTAAGATCCTCTATGACCCACCTCCTAGAATAATGGAAATAAAAACAAAAATAAATATGTGGGATCTAATTATACCTGAAAGTTTTTGCACAGCAAAGGAAACTAAAACAAGGTGAAAAGAAAACCCTTAGAATAGGAGAAAATAATAGCAAATAAAACAACTGACAAAGGATTAATTTCCAAAATATACAAGCAGTTCATACAACTCAATACTAGAAAAAGAAACAACAAAATCAAAAAGTGATCAATAGACCCAAACAGACATTCTTCAAAGAAGACATATGGATGGCTAATAAACACATGAAGATATGTTCAACATCACTCATTATTAGAGCAACACAAATCAAAACTACAGTGAGATATCACATCATACCAGTCAGAATGGCCATCATCAAAAATCCACAAACAAGTGCTGGAGAAGGTGTGGAGAAAAGGGAACACTCCTGTATTGCTGGTGGGAATGTAAATTGATACAGCCACTATGGAAGACAGTATGGAAATTCCTTTAAAAACTAGGAATAAAACCACCATGCTGCTGCTGCTGCTGCTGCTAAGTCACTTCAGTCATGTCTGACTCTGTGCGACCCCATAGACGGCAGCCCATCAGGCTCCCTGTCCCTGGGATTCTCCAGGCAAGAACACTGGAGTGGGTAGCCATTTCCTTCTCCAATGCATGAAAGTGAAAAGTCAAAGTGAAGTCGCTCAGTCGTACCCGACTCTTAGCGACCCCATGGATTGCAGCCTTACAGGCTCCTCCGTCCATACAACACAGCAATACCACTTCTAGGCATATACCCTGAAGAAACCAAAACTGAAAAAGGCACATGTACCCCAATGTTCTTTGCAGCACTATTCACAATAGGTTGGACATGAAAGTAACATAGGTGTCCATTGACTGTTGAATGGATAAAGAAGCTATGGTACATATATACGATGGAATAATACTCAGACATTAAAAGGAATGCATTTGAGACAGTTCTAAAGAAGGAGATGAACCTAGAGCCTATTATAGAGAATTAACTAAGCCAAAAAAAGAAAAACAAATATAGAATATTAACACATATATGTGGAATCTAGAAAATGGTACTGATAACCTATTCACAGCATAGAACATGTAAATAGATAACCAATGGAAATTTGCTTTATTATTTGGGGAAATCAGACTGGGGATCTGTAATAACCTAGTTGGGTGGAAAAGGGCAAGAGGTGGGAGGGAGATTCAAGAAGGAGGGGACACATGTACACCTATGGTTAATTCATGTTGATGTATGACAAACCAACGTTGTAAAGATATCATCAATCACTTAAAAAATAATTTTTTTTTAAAGTGTAGAGGTAAAACTGGCAAATATGTCAGAACATTTAAATTCCAACAGTGTTCAAAATTTTAGACAAATATTCGCAACCAATTTCTCTTGCATATGTACACCAAAAAAAGAACTCAAAATAGGTGGGAAAAAGTAAATTTTTGAATCAGTTTAACATCACCAAAAAAAAAAAAAAAGGAAGTTTGACTTCTAGTGCAACATAAGTGTAGTAACGTTCACATTATAAGGGATGGACAAATAAAGCCTGCTCATGGAATGGAGGAATTAATATTGTTAAAATGACCATACTACTCATGGCAATCTACAGATTCAGTGCAGTCTCTGTCAAAATACCAATGACATTTCTCACAGAACTAGAACAAATAATTCTAAAATTTTTATGAAAGCACAAAAGATCTCAGTAGTCAAAACAATATTCAGAAACAACAACAAAGCTAGAGATAACCCCCTTCTTGATTTCAAGCTATACACAAAGCTATTCCAATCAAAACAGTATGGAACTGACACATAACAGGCACACAGATCAGTGCAACAGAATAGAGAGCCCAGAGATTAACACACATCTGTGACAAGAGAGGCAAGAGTATGCATTTGGTAAGACAGCTTCATCAACAAGTGGCGTTGGGAAAACTAGATAGCTACATGCAGAAGAATCAATTTGGACTACTTTCTCCTGCTGTAAAAAAAAAAAAAAACAAATGAATTAAAAATAAATGAATGAGTTAAAGACTTAAGTATGATGCCTTAAACCATATAAAACTTCTGGATAAAAACAGGAAATACATTCTCTGATGTGTGTGTGTTTTGGATTGTGTAACCTGTCAATGGGCTTCCCTGATTGCTTAGTTGGTAAAGAATCTGCCTGCAATGCAGGAGACCTGGGCTCAGTCCCTGTGTTGGGAAGATCCCCTGGAGAAGGGAAAGGCTACCCACTCCAGTATTCTGGCCTGGAGAATCCCATGGACTGTATAGTCCATGGGGTCACAAAGAGTCAGACATGACTGAGTGATTTTCACTTTTTTCAGTCTGTCAGTAATCCATCATTTAATGTACATCCAGATGTGTATAAGAGACAGCACATATATATGCATATATATATACACACATATATATATATATATATAACAATTTTGGAATTTTTTTTTTTGGATCTGTTTCCTCAGGCAAGGGGAAAAAAGCAAAAATAAACAAATGGGACTACATCAAACTGAAGAGTTTTTGCATGGGACTTCTCTGGTGGTCCAATGACAAGCCACATGGTGAGGCCAAAACAATAAATAAAAACTTAACAAATAAAGAGCTTTTGCACAGTGAAGGAGACTATCAATAAAATGAGAAACTATCTTCTACTGAATAGAAGAAGATATTTGCAAGTGATATATATATATATACATATATATATATAGATAGATACATAAGAGTTAAGGCAGGGGGTGGTCCTAAGATGGCAGAGGAATAGGACGGGGAGACCACTTTCTCCCCCACAAATTCATCAAAAGAACATTTGAACGCTGAATAAATTCCACAAAACGACTTCTGAATGCCGGCAGAAGACATCAGGCACCCAGAAAGCAGCCCATTGTCTTTGAAAGGAGGTAGGAAAAAATATAAAAGATAAAAAGAGAGACAAAAGAGGTAGGGACAGAGGTCCGGCCCAGGAAGGGAGTCTTAAAAAAGAGAGAAGTTTTCAAACACCAGGAAACACTCTTACTGGCGAGTCTGTAGTGAGCCTTGGAAACTCAGAGGGCAACATAACCTGGAGGAAAAATAAATAATCAAACCCCACTGATTATGTGCCCAACGGTAACTCCCAGCGGACGAGCAGCGCAGACACCTGCATCCGCTACTAACAAGCGGGCGCTGGACAGGGAGGCGTGGGCTGCATTGCTTAGAGTAAGGACAGGGCCTGAATGCCCCAAGGGCAATCTGAAGGAACTAACTTGAGATAGCAAACCACACTGTGGGACAGCTATCCTGCAAAAAGCCCTAACCTAAGACACCACCAGGCCCGCTCACAGAACAAAGGACTGACTAGAGCTACTTGAAAAGCCCTAATCTAAGACACTGCCAGGCCCGCTCACAGAACAAAGGACTGAGCAGAGCTAGCTGGCTGCGGACCAGCCCATCTCCCACCCCCACCAGAGACAAGCAGGCGAGGGCAGCCAGAGCCAGAAGCGGGCAATCGCGGCCCCAGAGAGGCATTATCTACCAAACTGCAATCAGGCTTTGTTGCTAACCAAGACTTCTTAGGATTCTGGACGGTTGACATCTACCTGAGAAGGTGCTCTGGTTGTACATCCAGAAAACCGAGCAACAGGGACAGGGGAAGTGATAAATTGCAGCAACCGTGCTTGCCAAACACCTGGTCACCTGAGCTGCTCGGACCTGGGAAGGGCACAAAACGCAGGCCCAACTGAGTCTGTGCCTTTGTGGAGTACTTGAGTACGTGAACCTGAGTGGCTTAGACCTGGGAAGTGCATACAAACCAGGGCTGGCCTCAGACAGTTCCCTGCAGAGCAACCTAGAACCTAAGCAGTGTAGACAGGGAAAGTACACTCACCATGAGTGGGGGCAAACCCACTGTGGCTGAGACACTGGGAGAACACCCCACAGATGCCAGTGCTATTTGTTTGCAGTGTTCCTCCTTCCCCACAGCACAACTGAACAAATGAGCCTAAAAACATGCCCAGCACCACCCCATTGTGTCAGGGCAAAATTACACACTGAAGAGACCAGCAAACAGAAGAAGCTAAAACAGAGGGAACCGCCTTTGAAGTGACAGGTGCAATAGATTAAAACCCTGTAGTTAGCACCGATCACATAGGAAGGGGCCTATAGATCTTGAGAAGTATAAGCTGGATCAAGGAACTATCTGAAAGTGAAGTATAGATGAAGAAGTCTTGAGGCTACTGTAAGAATAAGACTGAAAACCAGAGGCAGGAGGCTTAAGTCCAAGTCCTGAGAACACCAGAGAACTCCTGACTCCAGGGAACATTAATCGATAGGAGCTCAACAAATGCCTCCATACCTACACTGAAGCCAATCACCACCCAAGGGCCAACAAGTTCCAGAGCAAGACATACCATGCAAATTCTCCAGCAACACAGGAACATAGCCTTGAGCTTCAACATACAGGCTGCCCAAAGTCACTCCAAACCCACTGACATCTCATAACTCATTACTGGACACTTCATTCATTGCACTCCAGAGAGAAAAACTCCAGCTCCACCCACCAGAACACTGAACAAGCTTCCCTATCCAGGAACCTTGACAAGCCACCTGTCCAACCCCACCCACAACGAGTAAACTCCACAATAAAGAGAACTCCACAAACTGCCAGAATACAGAAAGACCACCCCAAACACAACAGTCTAAACAAGATGAAAAGGCAGAGGAATAACCAGCAGGTAAAGGAACAGGATAAATGCCCACCAAACCAAACAAGAGGAAGAGATAGGGAATCTACCTGATAAAGAAATCCAAATAGTGATAGTGAAAATGGTCCAAAATCTTGAAAACAAAATGTAGTTAGAGATAAATAGCCTGGAGACAAGGATCAAAAAGATGTAAGAAAGGTTTAACAAGGACCTAGAAGAAATAAAAAAGAGTCAATATATAATGAATAATGCAATAAATGAGATCAAAAACACTCTGGAGGGAACCCATAGTAGAATAACAGAGGCAGAAGATAGGATAAATGAGGTAGAAGGTATAATGGTAGAAATAAATGAAACAAAGAGGAAAAAAGAAAAACAAATTAAAAGAAATGAGGACAATCTCAGAGATCTCTGGGACAATGTTAAATGCCCCAACATTCGAATCATAGGAGTCCCAGAAGAAGAAGACAAAAAGAAAGACCATGAGAAAATACTTGAGGAGATAATAGTTAAAAACTTCCCTAAAATGGGGAAGGAAATAATCAATCACCCAAGGCCAAGAAACCCAGAGAGTCCCAAACAGGATAAACCCAAAGCGAAACACCCGAAGACACATATTAATCCAATTAAAAAGATGAAACACAAAGCACAAATATTAAAAGCAGCAAGGGAAAAACAACAAACAACACACAAGGGGATTCCCATAAGGATAACAGCTGATCTTTCAATAGAAACTCTTCAGGCCAGAAGGGGATGGTAGGGCATATTTAACGTGATGAAAGAAAGTAACCTACAGCTCAGATTACTGTACCAAGCAAGGATCTCATTCAAATATGAAGGAGAAGTCAAAAGCTTTATAGACAAGCAAAACCTGAGAGAATTCAGCACCACCAAACCAACTCTCCAACAAATGCCAAAGAATCGTCTCTAGACAAGAAACACAGAAAGGGTGTTTAAAGTCGAACCCAAAACAACAAAGTAAATGGCAATGGGATCATACTTATCAATTATTACCTAAAATGTAAGTGGGTTGAATGCCCCAACCAAAATACAAAGACTGGCTGAATGGATACAAAAACAAGACTCCTATATATGTTGTCTACGAGAGACCCACCTCAAAACAAGGGACACGTACAGATTGAAAGTGAAGGGCTGGAAAACGATATTCCATGAAAATAGCTACCAAAAGAAAGCAGGAGTAGCAATACTCATATCAGATAAAATAGACTTTAAAACAAAGGCTATGAGAAGAGACAAAGGACATAATGATCAAAGGATCAATCCAAGAAGATATAACAATTATCAATATATATGCATCCAATATAGGAGCACTGCAATATGTAAAACAAATGCTAACAAGTATGAAAGGGGAAATTAACAATAACAAATAATAGTGGGAGACTTTAATACCCCATTCGCACCTATGGATCGATCAACTAAACAGAAAATTAACAAGGAAATGCAAACTTTAAATGATACAATAGACCAGTTAGACCTAATTGATATCTGTGGGACATTTCACCCCCAAACAATGAGTTTCACCTTTTTCTCAAGTGCATAGGGACCCTTCTCCAGGATAGATCACATCCTGCGCCATAAATCTAGCCTTGGTAAATTCAAAAAAATTGAAATCATTCCAAGCATCTTTTCTGACCACAATGCAGTAAGATTAGATCTCAATTAAAGGAGAAAACTATTAAAAATTCCAACATATGGAGGCTGAACAACAGGCTGCTGAATACCAGCAAATCACAGAAGAATTTTTAAAAAATCAAAATATGCATAGAAACGAATGAAAATGAAAACACAACAACCCAAAACCTGTGGGACACTGTAAAAGCAATGCTAAGGGGAACGTGCATAGCAATACAGGCATACCTCAAAAAACAAGAAAAAAGTCAAATAAATAACCTAACTCTACACCTAAAGCAACTAGAAAAGGAAGAAATGAAGAACCCCAGGGTTAGTAGAAGGAAAGAAATCTTAAAAATTAGGGCAGAAATAAATGCAAAAGAAACAAAATAGACCGTAGCAAAAATCAACAAAGCCAAAAGCTGGTTCTTTGAGAGGATAAATAAAATTGACAAACCATTAGCCAGACTCATCAAGAAACAAAGGGAGAAAAATCAAATCAATAAAATTAGAAATCAAAATGGAGAGATCACAACAGACAACATAGAAATGCAAAGAATTATAAGGGACTACTATCAGAAACTATACGCCAATAAAATGGACAACTTGGAAGAAACGGACAAATTCTTAGAAAAGTACAACTTTCCAAAACTGAACCAGGAAGAAATAGAAAATATTAACAGGCCCATCACAAGCATGGAAATTGAACTGTAATCAGAAATCTTCCAACAAACAAAAACCCAGGACCATTTGGCTTCACAGCTAAATTCTACCAAAAAATGTGAGAAGAGCTAACACCTATCCTACTCAAACTCTTCCAGAAAATTTCAGAGGAAGGTAAACTTCCTAACTCATTCTATAAGGCCACCATCACCCTAATACCAAAACCTCACAAAGATGCCACAAAAAAAGAAAACTACAGGCCAATATCACTGATGAACATAGATGCAAAAATCTTTAACAAAATTCTAGCAAGCAGAATCCAACAACATATTAAAAAGATCATACATCATGACCAAGTGGGCTTTATCCCAGGGATGCAAGGATTCTTCAATGTCTGCAAATCAATCAATGTAATACACCACATTAACAAATTGAAAAATAAAAACCATATGGTTATCAATAGTTTCAGAGAAAGCATTTGACAAAATTCAACATCCATTTATGATAAAAACTCTCCAGAAAGCAGGAATAGAAGGAACATACCTCAACATAATAAAAGCTATATATGACAAACCCCCAGTAAACATTATCCTCAATGGTGAAAAATTGAAAGCATTTCCCCTAAAGTCAGGAACACGACAAGGGTGCCTGCTCTCACCACTACTATTCAACATAGTTTTGGAATTTTGGCAATAGCAATCAG
>SJYT01068666.1:304095-314689 GCA_006410635.1 Cephalophus harveyi | reverse complement strand
GATTTCTTTGGAGGGAATGATGCTAAACCTGAAACTCCAGCACTTTGGCCACCTCATGGGAAGAGTTGACTCATTGGAATAGACTCTGATGCTGGGAGGGATTGGGGGTAGGAGGAGAAGGGGATGACCGATGATGAGATGGTTGGATGGCACGGACTCAATGGATGTGAGTCTGAATGAACTCTGGGAAATGGTGATGGACAGGGAGGCCTGGCATGCTGCGATTCATGAGGTAGCAAAGAGTTGGACATGACTGAGCAACTGAACTGAACTGAACTTGGATTAACATATATGTACTACTATATATAAAACAGATAACCAATAAGAACCTACTGCATAGCACAGGAAACTCTGCTCAATGTTATGTAACAATGTATATTGGAAAAGAAACTGAAAAAGGATGAACATATGTATATTTATAACTAAATCACTATGCTGTAGACCTGAAACTAACACAACACTGTAAATGAACTATATTCCAATAAAATTTTAAAAAGAGAGACACGCTTACTAGACTAGACCAAGATCTGTAGTGAGCAGACCCATGAGTCATGAAGTACAAAAACTTTACAGAAAACCTCTCAATTACAAGTAATCAGGGAAGCTACATGTGTATTCAGGTCTCTCTTTTAAAAGCAAGTCTTAAAAAATACAAATCATATGGGCTGACTCTGGGTAGTATTTTCTCTGTCTTTTGAAAACAAGGGAGACTGCAAAGCATCAAGAATAAAAAGGACATCTTGATGCCTGAAGAGGAAACAAAAGAGCGGAAAAATAATGGCATTTCTTGGAAGTCAATCATTGAAAAGAGGACAGAACATATAAGAGCTAATACCACAACTGAAAAATATAATTCTATTGGAAAAGGCAGCATTATTACATTCAATATGATTGCCAACACTTATTTAATTTTCAGGAAAAATGATAAAATCCATGAGTTTAAATTAATGAAAATATACCAAATTCAAAATACAATAAAAATGCCATAAGTAGAGAGAATATCTTGATAGTTTTGTTTTTTAACCTCAATTCCCAACCTCTATTTAACCAACAGGAATTATTTTTCAAGAATTATACAAGACAGATATTAGAAATAAACAAGAGAATACATCCTTTTAGTAGCTGCATTCTTTCAATATATCTAAGCATATCATAAAGAAATAAATTCAAGAAAATCATATGAAGCATGACAGAATGGAGTCAGACATACATATGGATTCATGAGTTTGAAATATATCACCTCAATTCCCTGCAAACTGAGTCCTAGATAAAAAAATGTCCTGTTTTAAAATCAAGGGGAAATGAGTCATTTACTGGCTTTAAAGCCACTAAAAATTTTTTAAAGAAAATAATGATGAGTGTAGTCAAGACATTCACTACATTTTCAAGCCATTAGGAGAAGCACTACTATTTGCTCTCCAAATGGCCATTCACTGGACCATAGGCATGTGTGCGTGCTCAGTTCCTAAGTTGTGTCTGACTCTTTGCAGCCCCATGGACCCATGGACAACCCCGTGGTTAGAAAGACAGTAAAATTAAAACTAATGCATTTATTTTGCATAATATATATATATTTTAACTTGCAAATTATTAGTAGACCATATATTTTTTCACATGCAAGCCCTTATCCAGTTACATAATATAATTCAGTATGATATTTTCTATTTATTGTTCACAGGCTACTAAATCTCAATGCATAACCACTATTAAGCTCAGACTCATTCCTGTAAAAGTGAAAGGTTCAATATGCACCAGCACACCACAGAGGTTCAGCTTATTAGGGCTGGCAAAGCAGCACGGTGGCTGCAATGGTGCAAGAGCACAGTAGCTGCAACAGCACAGGAGCACGGCTGAGAGGAACTACCCCACGTCCAAGGTCAGGGGCAGTGGCTGAGAGGAGCTACCACACATCCAAGGTCAGGGGCAGTGGCTGAGAGGAGCTACCTAATTTCAAGGTTAGGGGCAGCAGCTGAGAGGAGCTACCACATGTCCAAGGTAAGGAGCAGTGGCTGCACTTTGCGGAGCATCCGTGAAGAGATACCCAATGTCCAAGGTAAGAGAAACCCAAGTAAGATGGTAGGCGCTGAGAGAGGGCATCAGAGGGCAGACAGACTGAAACCATACTCACAGACAACTAGCCAATCTGATCACACGGACGACATCCTTGTCTAACTCAGTGAAACTAAGTGATGCCATGTGGGGCCATCCAAGACGAACATGTCATGGTGGAGAGGTCTGACAGAATGTAGTCCACTGGAGAAGGGAATGGCAAACCACTTCAGTATTCTTGCCTTGAGAACCCCATGAACAGTATGAAAAGGCAAAAACATAGGACACTGAAACATGAATTCCCCAGGTCAGTAGGTGCCCAATATGCTACTGGAGATCAGTGGAGAAATAACTCCAGAAAGAATGAAGGGATGGAGCCAAAGCAAAAACAACACCCAGTTGTGGACAGGACTGGTAATAGAAGCAAGGTTCAATGCTGTAAAGAGCAATATTGCATAGGAACCTGGAATGTTAGGTCCATGAATCAAGGCAAATTGGAAGTGGTCAAACAGGCGATAGCAAGAATGAACATCAACATTCTAGGAATCAGTGAAATAAGATGGACTGGAATGGGGGTGAATTTAACTCAGATGATCATTATATCTGCTACTGTGGGCAGGAAAACCCTAGAAAAAATGGAGTAGCCATCATAATCAACAAGAGTCTGAAATGCAGTACTTGGATGCAATCTTGAAAACGACAGAATGATCTCTGTTCGTTTCCAAGGCAAACCATTCAATATCATGGTAATCCAAGTCTATGCCCCAACCAGTAATGCTGAAGAAGCTGAAGTTGAAAAGTTCTGTGAAGACCCACAAGACCTTCTAGAACTAATAAGCCCAAAAGATATCCTTTTCATTATAGGGGACTGGAAGGCAAAAGTAGGAAGTCAAGAAACACCTGGAGTAACAGGCAAATTTGGCCTTGGAGTACGGAATGAAGCAGGGAAAAGGCTAATAGAGTTCTGCCAAGAGAACTCACTGGTCATAGAAAACACCCTCTTCCAACAACACAAGAGAAGACTCGACACATGGACATCACCAGATGGTCAACACTGAAATCATATTGGTTATGTCCTTTGCAGCCAAAGATGGAGAAGCTCTATAAAGTCAGCAAAAACAAAACCGGGAGCTGACTGTGGCTCAGACCATGAACTCTTTATTGCCGAATTCAGACATAAATTGAAGAAAGTGGGGAAAACCAATAAACCATTCAGCTATGACCTAAATCAAATCCCTTATGACTATACAGTGGAAGTGAGAAATGGATTTAAGGGACTAGATCTGATAGACAGAGTGCCTGATGAACTATGGACGGAGGTTCGTGACACTGTACAGGAGACAGGGAGCAAGACCATTCCCAAGAAAAAAGAAATGCAAAAAACCAAAATGGCTGTCTAAGGAGGCCTTACAAATAGCTGTAAAAACAATAGAGGTGAAAGGCAAAGAAGAAAAGGAAAGATATACCCCTTTGGATGCAGAGTTCCAAAGAATTTCAAGGAGAGATAAGAAAGCCTTCCTCAGCTATCAATGCAAAGAAATAGAGGAAAAGAACAGAATGGGAAAGAATAGAGATCTCTTCAAGAAAATTAGAGATACCAAGGGAAAATTTCATGCAAAGATGGGCTTAATAAAGGACAGAAATAGTATGGACCTAAGAGAAGCAGAAGATATTAAGAAGAGGTGGCGAGAATACACAGAAGAACTGTACAAAAAAGATCTTCATGACCCAGATAATCAGGAAGGTGTGATCACTCACACTCACCTAGAACTGGACATCCTGGAATGTGAAGTCAGGTGGGATTTAGGAATCATCACTGTGAACAAACTAGTGGAAGTGATGGAATTCCAGTTGAGCTATTTCAAATCATCAAAGATGATTCTGTGAAAGTACTGCACTCAATATGTCAGCAAATTTGGAAAACTCAGTAGTGGCCACAGGACTGGAAAAGGTCAGTTTTCATTCCAATGCCAAAGAATGCTGAAACTACTGCACAATTGCGCTCATCTCACACGCTAGTACAATAATGCTTAAAATTCTCCCAGCCAGGCTTCAGCAACACGTGAACCATGAACTTCCAGGTGTTCAAGCTGGTTTTAGAAAAGGCAAATGAACTAGAGATCAAATTGCCAACATCCGCTGGATCATCGAAAAAGCAAGAGAGTTTCAGAAAAACATCTATTTCTGCTTTATTGACTATGCCAAAGCCTTTGACTGTGTGGGTCACAACAAACTGTGGAAAATTCTGAAAGAGATAGGAATACCAGACCACCTGACCTGCTTCTTGAGAAATCTGTATGCAAGTCAGGAAGCAACAGTTAGAACTGGACATGGAACAACAGACTGGTTCCAAATAGAAAAAGAAATATATCAAGGCTGTATATTTGCTTATTTAACTTGCTTATTTAACTTATATGCAGAGTACATCATGAGAAATGCTGGGCTGGAGGAAGCACAAGATAGAATTAAGATTGCTGGGAGAAATATCAACAACCTCAGATATGCAGATGACACCACCCTTATGGCAGAAAGTGAAGAGGAACTAAAAAGCCTCTTGATGAAAGTGAAAGAGGAGAGTGAAAAAGTTGGCTTAAAGCTCAACATTCAGAAAACTAAGATCATGGCATCCAGTCCCATCACTTCATGGCAAATGGATGGGGAAACAGTAGAAACAGTGGCTGACTTTATTTTTCTGGGCTCCAAAATCACTGCAGATGGTGATTGCAGCCGTGAAATTAAAAGACGCTTACTCCTTGGAAGGAAAATTATGACCAACCTAGAGAGCATATTAAAATGCAGAGACATTACTTTGTCAACAAAGGTCCATCTAGTTAAGGCTATGGCTTTTTCAGTGTTCATGTATGGATGTGAGTGTTGGACTATTAAGAAAATGAGCACCGAAGAATTGATGGTTTTGAACTGCGGTGTTGGAGAAGACTCTTGAGGGTCCCCTGGACTACAAGGAGATCCAACAAGTTCATCCTAAAGGAGATCAGTCCTGGGTGTTCATTAGTAGGACCGATGTTGAAGCTGAAACTCCAATACTTTGGTCACCTATGTGAAGAGCTGACTCATTTGAACAGACCCTGATGCTGGGAAAGATTGAGAGCAGGAGAAAGAGGGGACAATGGAGGATAAGATGGTTGGATAGCATCACCGACACAATGGATATGGGTTTAGGTGGACTCCGGGAGTTGATGATGGACAGGGAGGCCTGGCGTGCTGCAGTTCATGGGGTCACAAAGAGCAGACATGACTGAGCGACCGAACTGAACTGAAAGCAGCAAAGGTAGCAAAGACTTAAAGCTAAAGAATGTCTGGTACTTTTGGCCTATTTACAGACTTCCATTTCCAAGGCTGATAATCTGATGTGATGAATACATTTGGAAGAAAACAATATATCACTGATGCCTGGCACTGTAAGCAATGTCCATATGTTAAATTTTAAAACTAACTCTTTGAAATTTTATAAAATAATAGTAGCTTCAAACTTATTAACATCAATTTATAGGCATCTATACCTGTGGCAGATTCATGTTGATATATGGCAAAAACCATCACAATATTGCAAAGTAACTGTTCTCCAATTAAAATAAATTAATTACTTTTTTAAGTTTGAATTGTCTACAATTTTGCATTAAGTTGTGAATAGTAGTAATATATATTTTCCCCAGATTTTAGAACAGAAAACAGCACAGATAGGATCTCCAAATAAAGAGTGGAATGAGCTCTTGTTAGATCTGTGGGAAGGCAATTTATCCCTGTGTATTCACAGAAATTTCCTTAGTACTCCCAGCCTAACACTGAACATTACAAAGTAGCTTTCAAAAATGGGTTTCAATTTAAGGAGCCACAAGAACATGTGTTTTTTAAAAGGCTAGAATTTATTATTTCCCAAGCTTTATTAACAGTTCAATTCATATCTGTTTACTTCATGCAGTCTAGATAGTTCAGAAACAATTTCTAAAGTAAGCCTGAAAATTTTAAATTAATGTAGAAAGTGAGATCAGAAGGAACATTCCTGGGGTGTAACTTGCATAAGACTGTAAGAGATGGATGATGATGTAAGATTGATGCCCAAGAGTAATCTAAGAAAAGGACATAGAGATCAGAAACCTTTGATGCCAAGGGAGCAGGTAGCTCCATATATTTGTCTTTATTCCCTCTTCTTTTTCACTGATCAAAGGGATCTAATTTGCAACCATTCAGTTAAATTTAGCATCTAGTATGCAGGTGACAAAGATGAAAGAGACACCTACTCCTTAAGGAGGTCAGAAAGTTCAAAGATAAATCCAATAGCTCTTTTTTTATTTTTCTTTTTATAATATAACTTTATTTATTTTAATTGGAGGTTTAATTACTTTACAATATTGCATTGGTTTTGGAACTAGCTCTTGTACATATGTTTTCAGCTTAATAAAACACACTTGAGTGGTCTATTTTACTATTTTATATTCTAAAGGTTACTCTTATTTGTTTCACTGTTACACTTATGTAAAAATATCTATAGATCATATGTTCAGTTCAGTTCAGTTCAGTCGCTCAGTCGTGTCTGACTCTTTGTGACACCATGAATTGCAGCACGCCAGGCCTTCCTGTCCATCACCAACTCCTGGAGTTCACTCAAACTCATGTCCATCGAGTCACTGATGCCATCCAGCCATCTCATCCTCTGTCATCCCCTTCTCCTGCCCCCAATCCCTCCCAGCATCAGAATCTTTTCCAATGAATCAACTCTTCACATGAGGTGGCCAAAGTACCGGAGTTTCAGCTTGAGCATCATTCCCTCCAAAGAAATCCCAGGGCTGATCTCCTTCAGAATGGACTGGTTGGATGTATCTGAATGTTAAATTTATAAAATGTACTTGTTATGGAATTATTGCTGCTGCTGCTGCTGCTAAGTTGCTTCAGTCATGTCCGACTCTGTGCGACCCCATAGATGGCAGCCCACCAGGCTCCCCCGTCCCTGGTATTCTCCAGGCAAGAACACTGGAGTGGGTTGCCATTACCTTCTCCAATGTATGAAAGTGAAAAGTGAAAGTGAAGTCACTCAGTCATGCCTGACTGTTAGCGACTCCATGGACTGCAGCCTACCACATTCCTCTGCCCATGGGATTTTCTAGGCAAGAATACTGGAGTGGATTGCCATAGCCTTCTCCAGCAATTATTGCTACCAGTCAACAAATGTGTTGATGAAATGAAGTTATGTAAATTTCTGCTACTGATATTTTGTAAATGACATGAAACATGGTCTCATTCTGTCTCATTTTTACGAAGTAAAAAAATTTAATGTTTTGAAACACTGTTTTCTCACTAATATGTTTTCTTTTTGATATTAAGTTCGTTTTACAACTTTATTGTAAAAAAATTTTACAATTTTAAAGCGTATTTTCAGTTTGGCAACATAAACAATAAATATTTCACATTCTGTTATCTGATTGTAAAGAAGAATAAACAATAGTTTGTCTTCGAATAGAGAATGTGTGTACTTTCCTTCAAATGAAAATAGGTCACTTATTATCATAAAATATCATAGCCTGAAAGGATTCATGGCTACAGTGATCAGTAGGAATATAACATCTAAAAATGTATCAGTCATCTGAAATGTGAAAACCTGCACCTTTGTATTTTCTCCTTAAAATATGGGTTATATTTTTTATCATGTACCACCTTCATTATCTATTAAAAAAATATTAACAACTTGCCTCCTCATTCCGGTGCCCAGTTACAAATTCCAAATATTTTATCTCATTTCTTGTGAGCAGTGCCATCTGCCAGAGGTGGCATTTCATGGCTGTTTACCCTAACTCCCTCCAAGATTTCATCTGCCACTATCTAATGCTGCCTGAATAAAGGGGATTAAGACTCTGATGCAACAGAGACTATTGATAATTTGGTATAATTGGGAAGAAATTAAGATAAATGAGGTTGAGGATGCAGAGGCAATTAGTTGTGCTCCCTGTACAGCTGTGTTCTCGGCCTTGCTCCCCTGGCCTTTTCTTCAATGAGGTTGTGCAAATTAACCATAATGACAAACACACACTTCACAAAGCTCTTGTACTTTCTAAAACTTGAGAATTCACTTTTCACTTCTGAAAACTGAGTTGGTTGTTTGGTAAATTTGTTTTAAAACAGTCTCCTAAAGTCCCTATAACACAGGACTACTGCACCTGCTCTATTTCAGGAATCATGTCCCAGCCCTACACACACACACTATATTTTGGTTTTAGTTGATCTCAGGCTACTATTTACAACCTGAGTATATTGAAGACCCAAACCCTTAATTACCTTAATTTTAATCCAGAGTTTAGGACAGAGTGTCAATGTTTTCATTTATAGATGATTAGAAGCCAAGAGAACTCTTTAGTCAATGAAAGAAAGCTTCTCATTATTTTTAGAAAATAGTCTATAAATAAACTCTTTTTGACAGTTTTCAATGAAATGGTAGTGATAGCTTTACAAAGAAGTTCTAAGGGATCTTTAAAGACTGGCAAAACCAGTATTTCTGAGGATAAATTTTACATACTCATATAAAAATAATTATTATCATTATTAATGTTTCCAAAATGAAAAAAAAAATAACACCTTAGTACAAAGTTATCCAATAAAATGTTTAGGCATTAATAAACTTAATTCTAAGATCCCTTTTTCTAACCACAGAAACGGTTATGCAGGGTATTTAGTTAAGGATGCTATCATAGGAACTAAATATTTTGAGGTCCATATTTCTATTGGCAGCTTTTCCTCTATTTTGTTTTTGAAATTATTCTTATTACTCCTTGTTTTAACTGGGAATCATGTCACTGTGTGTCTCTCAGTTGTTACTTGTTACACAAGAATGACAAATCTACACTAATAAATAATAAAGTGTGAGATGATGGATGTCTTTCCTCATTATATATAAAAAATGCATGAAAATAAACACTTCTTCAGAGAGTGGTTCTAAGACAGCAGAGGAATAGGATGGGGAGACCACTTTCTCCCCCACAAATTAAACAAAAGATCATTTGAATGCTGAGCAACTTCCTCAAAACAACTTCTGAATGCTGGCGGAGGACACGAGGCACCCACCCAGAAAGGCAGCCCATTTTCTTCAAAAGGAGGTAGAACAAAATATTAAAGACAAAAGGAGAAATGAAAGAGTTAGGGACAAAGATCCGTCCTGGGCAGGGAGTGTTGAAGGAGGAAAAGTTTCCAAACAGTAGTAAACCTTCTCACAGGTGGGTCTGTGGGGAGTTTTGGAATCTCAGAGGGCAACATTACTGGGAAAAAAAAAAAAAAAAAACAGAAGATGCACCTAATTCCAACTGCCAGCAGAGAAGTAGCCCAGACTCTCACATCCATACAAGCGGGTGGGAGCTGGACAGGGAGGCTCGGGCTGCATCATCAGTGCTATAGGGTAAGGACCCGGCCTAAATGCCATTAAAATCTGAGGGAGCTAACATGAGAGAGCAACACAAACAATGGGATTGCCAGAAAGAAAAAAAAGAGAGAGAGAGAAAACCTCCCTGTGAAAGTCTCTAATGTTCAGCCTGGCCTACTCACAGAACAAAGGATAGAGTGCATACCAAAGGAGAGCTAGCTAGTTTCATACAGGCCCCTCCCCCTTGCTGGAGGGAGAAAGGCAGGCATGAGACAGCCAGAGCCAGAAGGTAAGGGGAAATCTCCACCCAAGAGACCAGCATCCTCCAAGAAACTGTGAGCAGGCTCCCAGTTACTAACCAAGTCTTCCTGGGATCCTGCACGGTTGACATCTGCCAGGAGGGTCACAGCCTGGGATCAGCTCCCCAGGGGAGACACATGGCACACCTGAAATGGTGCTTTCACCACACACCTAGGAAACCAAGCGGCCAGGACTGGGAAGGTGATCAAGATGCAAGGCCCACCTGGGACAGAGTGGTAGCCAAGCACCTGGTCACCTGAGCTGCTCGGACCTGAGAAGGGCACAAAACACACGAGCAACCAAGTCTGTTCCCTTGTGGCATACCAGAGAACCTGAACCTGAGTGGCTTAGACCTGGGAAGTGCACAAAATGCAAGGCCAGCTTTGGATGGTGCCCCTGAAGACCACCCTGGAGCCTGAGGAGTGTGGACCCAAAAAGCACACTCCACGAGCTGGGGCAAACCCAGTGTGGTCTGTACACTGCAAGCACTCCCCACACATGCTAGTGATATTTGCTTGCATTGTTGCTCCTTATATACAACACAACTGAACAAGTGAGCCTAAATAAGTGACCACCTTCACCCCCTTGTGTCAGGGAGGAAATTAGACACTGAAGAGACTTGCAAACAGAGGAAGCCAAAATAAACAAAGAAGAGGGAACCACTCTGGAACTGACAGGTGCAACAGATTGAAACCTATAGCTAACATTCACTAAGAACTGGAGGGGGGCTATAGACCTTGAGAACAAGTATAAGCTGGAACAAGGAACTATTTGAAACTGAACAGAATCCACACTGCCCACAACAGCTGCTGTCTCTTATACACATCTAAGCCTCCTGGGTTGGGTGGAATAGTTTACATTCCTAACAGCAGTTTAACAAAA
>SJYT01068666.1:258853-277250 GCA_006410635.1 Cephalophus harveyi | reverse complement strand
CCAGTCAGAATGGCTGCGATCCAAAAGTCTACAAGCAATAAATGCTGGAGAGGGTGTGGAGAAAAGGGAACCCTCTTACACTGCTGGTGGGAATGCAAACTAGTACAGCCACTATGGAGAACAGTGTGGAGATTCCTTAAAAAACTGCAAATAGAACTGCCTTATGACCCAGCAATCCCACTGCTGGGCATACACACCGAGAAAACCAGAATTGAAAGAGACACATGTACCCCAATGTTCATTGCAGCACTGTTTATAATAGCCAGGACATGGAAACAACCTAGATGTCCATTAGCAGATGAATGGATAAGAAAGCTGTGGTATGTATACACAATGGAATATTGCTTTTTTTTAAAGGTCAACAGTTTCATGGATGTGTAAATTAATAAAAAAAAGCAGTTATTTAGTTTTATTCTATTTCTTGGCAATGCATCCATAATCTGTCTCTCCAACTCTATATATGTAACAATGTTTTAGATGATTAAGTATTCAATCTTGCCTTTATTTTTCTTTAGTATTATAGTTTGAAGTCTATTTCCTTTCTGACTTATATTGCCTTCCTATCTTTAGGAATATCCTAATTCAGTATACTTTGCATAACTGAATTAACTCAGACATGCGATTATCTCAATGCTTCCATAAATGGGTGAAAAATATAGATATGCCTACACTTGTTCTTATTTTTTCCTTGCTTATTTTACTGACCATTCTAACTCAGTATTCCTGAATTTTATTTTATTTGAGCCTCTTTATATTCAATATCATGACTTTTCACAGGTTTCCAGTGATTTCATTTCAACCATCACTTGATTTTTGCTTTTGAGATAGCTAGGCACCACTGGTTTGGTTTAAGTTGTTCCAATTTTGTCTGGCTTTGTATCTACTGGCCTACACCAATTTACTCCTCCATTTACCCTGACACAGGCTATCAAAACTATCAGCAGCAGGTCAAAATATATTAAAATCGTGTGCTCTCTGTGATTTGATTTTTTTTCCAAATTTTTTATGATCAGCTTTTTATATTACATAGTGTTAGTCACTCAGCCATGTCTGATTCTTTGGAATCCCATGGATTGTACAGGCTCCTTTGTCCATGGGATTCGCCAGGCAAGAATACTGGAGTGGGTCACCATTCCATTCTCTAGGGGGTCTTTTCAATCCAGGGATCAAACCTGGGTTTCCTGCATCACAGGCAGATTCTTTATCATATGAGCCACTAAGGAAGTCCTTTTATGTTACCTTCCATGTCTAATACCTATATTTCCCTGTACTAATGCTTCCAATCACCAAGACAAGCTTATCTTTCAAATTGGAAGTGACTCACAATAATTCATTGGTAATCACTCTGTGACTGACTTTGCTTTACTGTGGTTGTTATTTATTTCTTATCTAGTTAATTTATTTTAATTGGAGGCTAATTATTTTACAATATTGTGGTGGCTTTTGCTATACATCGACATGACTTAACTTAAAAAGCTTTTGCACAATGAAGGAAACTATAAGCAAGGTGAAAAGGCAGCCTTCAGAATGGGAAACAATGATAGTAAATGAAACAACTGACAAAGAATTAATCTCCAAAATATACAAGCAGCTCATGACTTTGTTTACAGTAGCAAATCACAGGAACAAATCCAACTTTTCCTTTGAAGTTTCTAAGTTGAAACTAATTACAAAATTGTTCATTATAGCTATTTTACCTTTAAGTATATTTTTTCTGTAGGAAGTTTAGAAGGAAAAATAACATTAGTCATAAAATTTCTATTTAATGTACTTATTTCAGAATTCAAAGGGAAGTGCAATCTTTTGTTTTTATTGACAAAAATACCTTTGTCAATAATGAAGACAGAGCTAGAATGACAATACAGTGTAGTAATCTATAGAACTCCAGTGTAATGTATAAAATATGATGCACATTACGTTATCAGCATTCAGTAAACATTTGGCACTATTCAGTAAACCTACTATGTGCTAGGAATATATATTAAGTTTGATATAATTGATCTTTTATATATTTATCATACCAGCTTTATATTAAGATATTATTTTAGGCTAATGAATATAAACAGGAAAATTAGACAATTGCTGTATTGCTGCATAAGTTAAAAAAGTTTTCTCATATTTTATAATGTAGCAGCTCAAATCCCTACAGACAATTTGTATTTTGGAGCTCAAACAGGTCATTTTATTAGCCCTTATAGCTTGCTGACTATGTGCACAAATAACAAATAAATTGATTTTAAAAATAGGAAAAGAAAATCAAATTAAAACCTCCAATGCATATATGTTGGTGTTTGCAATAAATTGCAATAGGAGTGGCAAAGTGCACATGCTTTATTTTTAATCTTATGAAACAAGCATTTTATAATTGCTGCTTTGCCACTGATATGATCTTTAATTTCTTTTGCAAGTAATGAGTCAGCAATCTAGTGGTGATCCTATGTTTCATGCAAAAAATGCTAGTTATCATAACAAATAAAGTATTTTGTTCATCAACAGCAAACTAAATCCACTCTATCACTTTGAAATGTGAGCAGAGTTATGAACCCACCTTTTGGGGGTATTCCAATTCTAATTACACTGTGTTCTTATTCATGATGGAGTCACCAAGATCTATTAACCTGTATATTGATGGAACCATATGCATTCTCAGTGCATTCTCAATTTTATTTTTTCACAGTGAGTTATTTTACCAAGGAAAAATGTTGGCTTTGGCATTAAAAGTAATGTATTTAACAGTATACTATCTGCTTGAACTTAACCAAATCTTTGAGCCTTTTGTGGCTCTGGTTTCTTTAACTAACAAAAAAGGGATAATGATAATACCTGCTCTGCTTACTTTATAGGAATTTTGTGATAACCAAAGGAAATAAATAAATATGAAAACTGCTTTGTAAACTAAATTGCTATACAAATTTGAGCTTCTGAGGAAATGATCCACTATATTTTTCCTCTTTTGCAAAGTCTTAGATCTACTGAGTCCAACATATGAATTAGAAAGCAAAGGAATGCAGTAACACCTCAACTGATGAACGTATACTATCGAGTACATATTAGTCAGGGCTTCCCAGGTGGCACTAGTGGTAAAGAATCCACCTGCAGATGCAGGAGACACAAGAGACTCTGGTTTGATCCCTGGGTCAGGAAGATACCCTGGAGAAGGGCATGGAAATCCACTTCAGTATTCTTGCCTGGAGAATCCCATGGAAAGAAGAGTCTAATGGTCTATAGTCCATAGGATTGAAAAGAATTGGACACAACTGAGTGACTTAGCACACACAGACATACTAATCAAAATCTCCAAGAAAGTGTCTGGTTGTACTTACTATTATAAATGTCAATAACACACGTGTTTGAAGAGACAATGAACCCTATCCATGACAAAACTAATTTATTTGTATGTATTTTTTTGGTTCTTGGAATCCATTTAGCATCAAATGTAAAAACATCTAATATCTACAAACACTACTAAATTTTCAGTGTCCAGTATGATTTGTGACAGTAGCATTTACTGACAATGAATAATATGATGTACAGAAGAGCTGTTGCTTTCACTTTGCCCACTCTTTAAATTCTTTGTATAAATCTAAAATTTGTGTTTTTTAAAGATGATATTATTTTGTATATTTATCCTGACACCAAAGATATGCTGCAATGATATGATCTCTGTCACTTAATCAAACTTCTCTACCTAGTCTTTGCAATAACATTCAAAGATCATTATCAGGAACAAAACAACAAACCTAAAACTCTTGTTCCCTAAAATTAAAAACAAGTTACATGCTCTTTCCCTCCCTTGCTGCAATATGTTGAAAATAAAACTAAAATATTTAGATTGAAAGTTTTGATTAGATCTTATTTTCTTTTTAAAATCAATTTCTTTGCTCCTTGCACATATCTCCTGTCAATAAAATGAAAAATGATATAGATTTAGGAGGATAGTGGTCTCAGCGTAGTATCTCTCATATTATTATTCCAGTATCATCTGTTACAAAGTAAGTCCAATTCCCACATCTAATTACAAACAGGATTTCAGAGTCATTAAGCAAAATACATTTCCATTAGTGCTGCTGTAAGAAGATAGAGGGAAAAAATGAAGATTAGTTCATGCTGCACCTCTGTTTTTTAAGCTTTGAAGATTTATACCCTGTACTCAGAGAACATAAATTTATAGAAGATCAGCAAGGTTATAGACATGTGAAAATGTTTATTATAAACAGTTTAACAGTGCTACTTGCATTTTTATCACTAGTTTTTGTTGCACTGCATTTAGTTTTTGTAGTAAATATAGCACGAAACTAAGAGGTTCCTTCCCTATTACTTGGCAGGTGTCTGGAGTATCTCCTTGTACTCTACAAAGACGTGTTCCTTATACTTCAAAGTAAATTTGGTACAACAAAACTTACATATGAAAATAAATTACTTGCAAGCAGATAATTTTGATTTAATGAGACAAAGTTATTTTTTATGCGATTAAAACACAGAGTCAGTTCTTAAATGTAAGGAAGATAAATCAAGTAAAGTAGATCATTTGATTATGCCTAAATTGCTGAAATACAAGCTAAAAGTTATATATTTTCCTTCAATGAGTGCATGAAGTTCCCATTAACGTTAATGCATTCAGGGAAGAGTATACCCTGAAGCACTGCAGAATAACTGAAATGCACAATCTAGTGTGCTTTATCTAGTTACAATTTTTCTTACAGAAAGCCTGTTCAGGTAGTTCAAAGAGAGCTTGAAAGTTTTGCTCTCCACAGTATGTTAAGCCATACAGTTCATGGAAATCAGAATTATTCTAAACTGAAGGAGATAAACACAGTTGACCTGGTCCTACAAACAAAGGAGATAGACAGCTTCTCACTTGAGTCTTAACTCTTTTAAGAACAATGCCAAACCCAGTTCTTCTTCCAGCATATATTATATTAATTCTTGTACCTTTTTATTGTGAGTACAGGAGGATTTTGGTGAGGATCACTTTATTATGTACTACTGAGATGCATTACATAGTAGTTCAGCATTATCTAATACGTATGAATTCAGATGTATTCTAGTTACACTCAAATTCTAGAAAAGAAACAGGGTTCACAATAAAGTCATATCTGAATTATTCCTTTTCTAAAATCTATTTACAGGCAGTCTCTGAACTCAACAGCAACACTTATCTATGCACAGGACACTTTCCTTGCCCCCTTCTGAAATCAGAATGCCAGAAATAAGCACTTAGCCTGTACACAAAGGTAGAATCACCACAGCTGGAATTGTCCTTAAATGTCATCTAGTTCCACTTTCTATTTTTACATGTCAAAAAGCACAGGGTCAAATCAAGAAGATAATTGCTTAAGGTCTCATAGCTACTTCTTGGCAGAGTTGATTCTAGAACCCATATCTCCTAACATTTAGTAATCTGCTGGCTTTTCCAACTTAGCCTCAAATGCATCCTTTTATTTTTGTTCATTTCAAAACCATCCTGGGAGTTCTTGTTTCTTGCTTGAGGGCAGAGCTTCAATTTGATCAAATATAATCCATTTATGTCCAATCAACACAACTACTTGATAAAGTGAAGTATGTACCAAATAAATTTTTTAAAAGTGACTGTAACAGATAATGATACCATTCAAAGTGGAAAATAATCAGAAACAATTAGGAAGACTTTATCTAGGAGGGACATCTTTCTCTCCTCTTTTCTCTCCCTTTCTTTCACACAAGCCTCCAGAAATATTACTACAGGATAAGAAATTCTCTTATTAATGCATATGGCTGTTAATTACAAAGGTAGACACAACTCAGAAAGAGGGTAAAAAGAGATTGTTGAAGAAGAAAAAGAGATAGAGTCTGAAAACATCAACAAGAGACAAAGGAGCCAGGTAAAGTGGTAATTTAGACCTCAGACCATTCCATAGGTAGAACTGAAAATATTGTTAACTCTCTGCAAATTTCACTATTGTGATTTTGTCAGTAGAAAGAGCTGGTAATGGTAACGATGATGTATTTTTTGTAAATAAGAAATGAAAATTGATGTTCCTCTTAAAGGATTCTTTGTAACACAAAATCCACAAGAACTTATGGAAAAAGAGTTTAATCATCTATATGTCAAAATATGCACATCTCTCTCCACAGAAAGGCTGTATGTATGCATGCTCAGTCGCTAAGTCATATCTGATTCTTTGCGACCCCATGGACTGTAACCCACCAATCTCCTCTGCCCATGGCATTTTTCAGGCAAGAATACTGGAGTGGGTTGCCATTTTCTACTCCACAGGTTCTTCCCAACCTAGGGGTCGAACCTGTGTCTCTTGCATTGGCAAGTGGATTCTTTACCACTGAGCTACCAAGGAAGCCCCCATAGAAAGGTTAGAGACCCAGAAAATGAAAATCATGCATTTTATAAATTACTCATAATCATTATTTCCAGTGGTAATAATATCAAAGGCTTATCATTTTCTACCAAGGTAAGGCACAGTTTTAAATTGGACCACCTCATTATCAATTTTACTTCTACAATCTATCTGCATAGACTTCCAAAATATAGATAACACTGAAAATCTTATTTTCCAATTTCATGCCATTATCACCAGTTACCTCATTGTGTGGTTTTTTCTTCATTGTCTATAAATTATCAGCTAATAACCAGTCAATCCTAAATGAAATCAACCCTGGATATTCACTGGAAGGACTGCTGCTGAAGCTGAAGCTCCAATACTTTGGCCACCTGATGAGAAGAACAGACTCATTTGAAAAGACCCTGATGCTGGGAAAGATTGAGGGCAGGAAGAGAAGGGGGCAACAAAGGATGAGATGGCTGGATGGCTTCACTGATTCAATGAACATGAGTTTGAGCAAACTCTGGGAGATAGTGAAGGACAGGGAAGTCTGGTGTGCTCCAGTTCGTGGGGTCAAAAATAGCAGAACATGACTGTTTGAACCACAAGGCACAGAGGCAAATTGAACACTTATAAATGCACAGCAACTTACAGAGAAAAGTCTGGGTGTAACAATAGCATAGAAAGTCCACTAGGCTCAGTAGACTGAAAGATAAAATCTTGTCTCTATTACCATTCATTTTCTCCTATAATTAAGATTTGTAACTTTAAGGAAGGTACTGGATTTGTTTGTATCTTTCAAAATCCTCCAAGCCAGGCTTCAGCAATACGTGAACCGTGAACTCCCTGATGTTCAAGCTGGCTTTAGAAAAGGCAGAGGAACCAGAGATCAAATTGCCAACATCCGCTGGATCATGGAAAAAGCAAGAGAGTTCCAGAAAAACATCTACTTCTGCTTTATTGACTATGCCAAAGCCTTTGACTGTGTGGATCACAATAAACTGTGGAAATGGAGGCCTGGCGTGCTGCGATTCATGGGGTCGCAAAGAGTCGGACACGACTGAGCGACTGAACTGAACTGAACTTCTTTTATACAATAATAGGAAGAGTATTGCCTTCTTACCTGTCTCAAAGGAGTAATACAAGGGCATGAGGGGTTCAAGAACTATATTGTTACAATATAGTACCTAGAGAGATGAAAATTATGTATTTAATAATAATAGAATTATTTTAAATGTGGATTTCCTTGGTGGCTCAGATGGGAGAGTCTGTCTGCAATGTTAGCAGACCTGAGTTTGATCCTTCGGATGGGAAGATTCCCTAGAGAAGGGAATGGCAACCCACTTCAGTATTCTTTTTTTACATATATAAATTTATTTATTTTATTTGGAGGCTAATTACTTTACAATACTGTAGTGGTTTTGCCATACATTGACATGAATCTGCCATGGGTGCACATGTGTTCCCGATCCTGAACCACACTCCCACCTCCCTCTGCATCCCATCCCTCTGGGTTATCCCAGTGGACCAGCCCCAAGCACCCTGTCTCATGCATCTAACCTGGACTGGCAATTTGTTTCTCATATGATAATATAAATGTTTCAATGCCATTCTCCCAAATCATCCTACCCTCTCCCACAGAGTCCAAAAGACTGTTCTATACATCCACGTCTCTTTTGCTGTCTAGCATATAGGGTTATCGTTACCATCTTTCTAAATTCCATATATATGCATTAGTATACTATATTGGTGTTTTTCTTTTGGGCTAACTTCACTCTGTATAATAGGCTCCAGTATCATCCACCTCATTAGAACTGATTCAAATGTATTCTTTTTAATGACTAAGGAAAACTCCATTGTGTATATGTACCACAGCTTTCTTATCCTTTCGTCTGCTGATGGACATCTAGGTGGCTTCTATGTCCTGGCTATTATGAACAGTGCTGTGATGAACATTGGGGTACATGTGTTTCTTTCAATTCTGGTTTCCTCGGTGTGTATGCCCAGCAGTGGGATTGCTGGGTCATAAAGCATTTCTATTTCCAGTTTTTTTAAGGAATCTCTGCACTGATCTCCATAGTGGCTGTACTAGTTTGCATTCCCACCAACAGTGTAAGAGGGTTCCCTTTTCTCCACACCCTCTCCAGCATTTATTGCTTGTAGACTTTTGGATAGCAGCTACTCTGACTGGCATGAAATGGTACCTCATTGTGGTTTTGATTTGCATTTCTCTGATAATAAGTGATGTTGAGCATCTTTTCATGTGTTTGTTAGCCATCTGTATGTCTTCTTTGGAGAAATGTCTGTTTAGTTCTTTGGCCCATTTTTTTGTTTGGGTCATTTATTTTTCTGGAATTGAGCTGCAGGAGTTGCTTGTATAGTTTTGAGATTAATTCTTTGCCAGTTGCTTCGTTCCACTCCAGTATTCTTGCCTGCAGAATTCCGTGGTCAGAGGAGCCTACAGGCAGGCTACAGTCCATGGAATTGCAAAGAGGTGGATACGACTGAGTGACTAACACTTTCACTTTCATTTTTAATACTGACAGAGAATAAAACTTTCCAAGTTTATAAATGACATGCTAGTGTGGTTAAAGCACTAAAACGGTTTTTCCTCCTGTTCTTTGAAAGGAAAATAGCTTAAAAATATTTTAACCATGAGATAAATATGTAAAAATAATATCTACCTTAACAACTGTAAAACATTCCTGGGAAACATGCATAGCACTCATAAAGATTAAAAATTCTTTCTTTGGTATTGTCATCTTTACTCAACAACAAAATAATAGCCGAGACATATGCTTTTTCAGGATAAAAGACCTACCTCTTTTGCCTTTTGAAGCACTTGAAAATTTAAAAGAGAAAAAAAAGAAAAAGTGCTGACCACATAATAGCTCACTATTCATCTTGGGTGTAGACATGAAAGGTTACAATGTGGATCTGTGCCTATGCATTTCTTTTCAATTTGAGCAGCATTCTCCTGCTTTTGCTAACTCAGCAATCATACAGCTGACAGATTTCTGGGTTTTCTAAATAATGCATGGGCTTTTCTTTTAACACGTCAGTGCTAAAGTATCAATTCCGCCCCAGTGTCATTGGTGATGCTAATCTGACTTGACAGCATTCCATTAAACCAATGAGTATTTCTCCTCCTGATGGTTCCTTAAATATTCCTCTGAATGATGCATTTGTGGGTTAAAAAAAAAAAAAGATTGTGAAGGATGCTTGCATTTATGAGAAAACTCCATGGCAGGTAGATTTGGAAAAAAAAAAGGTACAACAAAAATAAAACTTTATAACAGGACACTTCTCCCCATTCTCTGGATTCCTCAAATGTCACTCCTCTTACCCTCTCCAGAAAACTTTCACATTCAAAACATTTGAACTTCATTAGGAAACACCACTGAAATATTTAGTACTGTTTAATATCTCACCTGGGAAAGTAGAAACACATTTACTAAATCATGCACGTT
Source organism: Cephalophus harveyi (assembly GCA_006410635.1). Classification (NCBI taxonomy): domain Eukaryota; kingdom Metazoa; phylum Chordata; class Mammalia; order Artiodactyla; family Bovidae; genus Cephalophus; species Cephalophus harveyi. Next base: position 267,463 of record SJYT01068666.1, on the reverse strand, counting down.
AACTTGAGTCTACACAAGGAAAACAAATGTTTTGTTCATTGCTCAGTTCTTTATGGAAGCAGGTTCAATCTCTAGCACAATGCATCAATGCTTCATTGATTATTACCCAGAAGGATAAAGCAGTCCAAAAGCCAGAAAATTTGAATGAAAGAGCACTTGCACTCTATTTTTAGTACCATGCAAACCTTGAGCATCTAGGAAAAAAAAAAAAAAAGAAGCCTCTGCCTCTTGGCTAGGGATGATTTAGAGGCAAATAAGCCCTGGGGGTTTCTAGAGGTTGCTTTGCAAATTTCTGCAAGCCATTTAAATAAATATTAGGAACTTATAATGATCACCTAGAGAAAATGTTTTTTGTAAACATTCATGACCCAGATAGAGAGGCTCTACAATTCGATTCATATAGAAATAGAAAAAAAAAAAAAAAAAAACATGGTCTGGGAATATATTAGGTATAGTAGACATTGACTCAGTTGCATGTGGAGGACAATTCTTGTGAAGACTTTCGTTTTTTTGGCAGGAAAGAGAAGCTATACATTTTCAAGTTTAGAAATTTTTTAAAATTTAGATATAACTATTCTTGGGACATGTTGGTTTAGAAAATTTAGAAAAGAAAGAGGTAAAATGTGAGTGTCATTTAAAAGAGGCCACTAAGTGTTTGTGGCCCTAACCTGCAATTCTCTCTTCTCCTGGTTGCACACAATCTCTGTCAGGCTTTACCAAGAGAACTCCCTCTCCTCATCAGCATCAATTCTCAAACATTCATTCACTAAGATTTAAAAAATAGGTAAGTGTGAAAATTATAATACCCTGGAGAGCTTTGAAATGAACTTTATGCTTTTGCATTAGACAGGTACTGTGAGTGCTGACAATCAATAAATATTGATTTCATTTCCCAGAGTCCATGAAATCATCTTAATTACAGATCAAGCCAGCTCTGATGAAGTGTCTTATATTACTTGAGTAATATAATCAAATTTTGCTAAAATAAACATGTTCTATGAGAATCCAGGCACAATCAATTTCTCTCAGTAAGTCAGAAAGCAAAACTCTCACATATAATTGAAATAAATATTTCCTACAGTGAGTACTTATATTAAGTTTCTACCCTGAGCTTCTACCCTAAGAACCAGTGGTCTTAATTGAGATTTCTGGAAAGTTTCTCCAAATATATTCTTCTGTTATTCCGGAAGACCCACTCATTTTTACAGAGTATACTAAGATTTGTGATTTGTTTTTTCTTGGTTTTCTATGCCACTGCTTAATTATTTGTTCACAACATTTAAGCAGAAATATACTGACAGTATTTTAATAATTACTTATGTGTACATACCAGAGGGGACTTCCCTGGTGGCTCAGAGGTTAAAGCATCTGCCTCCAATGTGGGAGACCTGGGTTCAATCCTTGGGTCGGGAAGATCCCCTGGAGAAGGAAATGGCAACCCACTCCAGTATTCTTGCCTGGAGAATCCCATGGACAGAGAAGTCTAGTAGGTTACAGTCCATGGGGTCGCAAAGAGTCAGACACGACTGAGCGACTTCACCTCACCTCACCTCACCTCACATACCGGAGAATTGCACTCATCTCACATGCTATTAAAATAATGCTCAAAATTCTCCAAACCAGGCTTCAGCAATACATGAACTGTGAACTTCCTGATGTTCAAGCTGGTTTTAGAAAAGGCAGAGGAACCAGAGATGAAATTGCCAACATCCACTGGATCACTGAAAAAGGAAATTCTCCAAACCAGGCTTCAGCAATACATGAACTGTGAACTTCCTGATGTTCAAGCTGGTTTTAGAAAAGGCAGAGGAACCAGAGATGAAATTGCCAACATCCACTGGATCATGGAAAAAGGAAGAGAGTTCCAGAAAAATATCTATTTCTGCTTTATTGATTATGCCAAAGCCTTTGACTGTATGGATCACAATAAACTGTGGAAAATTCCTAAAGAGATGGGAATACCAGACCACCAGACCTGCTTCTTGAGAAATCTGTATGCAGGTCAGGAAGCAACAGTGAGAACTGGACATGGAACAACAGACTGGTTCCAAATAGGAAAAGGAGTACATCAAGGCTGTATATTGTCACCCTCCTTATTTAACTTATATGCAGAGTACATCATGAGAAACACTGGGCTGGAAGAAGCACAAGCTGGAATCAAGATTGCCGGGAGAAATATCAATAACCTCAGATATGCAGATGACACCATCTTTATGGCAGAAAGTGAAGAAGAACATAAGAGCCTCTTGATGAAAGTGAAAGAGGAGAGTGCAAAAGTTGGCTTAAAGCTCAACATTCAGAAAACGAAGACCATGGCATCTGGTCCCATCACTTCATGGCAAATAGATGGCAAAACAGTGGAAACAGTGGCTGGATTTATTCTTTGGGTCTTCAAAATCACTGCAGATGATGACTGCAGCCATGAAATTAAAACACGTTTACTCCTTGGAAGGAAAGTTATGACCAACGTAGACAGCATATTAAAAAGCAGAGGCATTACTTTGTCCACAAAGGTCTATGTGGTCAAGGCTATGGTTTTTCCAGTAGTCATGTATGGATGTGAGAGTTGGACTATAAAGAAAGCTGAGTGCCAAAGAATTGATGCTTTTGAACTCTCGTGTTGGAGAAGAGATCCAACCAGTCCATTGTAAAGGAGATCAGTCCTGGGTGTTCTTTGGAAGGACTGATGTTGAAGCTGAAACTCCAATATTTTGGCCACCTGATGCGAAGAGCTGACTCATTTGAAAAGTTCCTGATGCTAGGAAAGATTGGGGGCAGGAGGAGAAGTGGATGACAGAGGATGAGATGGTTGGATGGCATCATCGACTCAATGGACATGAGTTTGGGTAAACTCCGGGAGTTGGTGATGGACAGGGAGGCCTGGCATGCTGCAGTTCATGGGATTGCAAAGATTCAGACATGACTGAAAGACTGAACTTAACTGAACTGATGTGTACACCTTATCCTTTTATCATTAAGATGATATATGTGCTTATTTACAGATAAAAAATATTTGTGTGTGATTTTTGGTGTGACAATCACCTTGAAAGGGGTCTTATTTAGTTGTTTTAGGGCTTAAGATTCAGGCCTAACTCCATGGTAAAATGGGAGAGAATGGAAAAACCCTAAGAAGATATAGTAACTCCCTTGAGAATATACCCAAATCCATGAAAAATGTATCTTAAAACATTCAGCCAATGACAACTCCTAGCATATGAATTCTTGTCTCCTCTTTCATGCTATTTCAGTAGGAAAGCATTGTACAACCTCCTCCAAGTCAAATATGTGTGAGTTTATCCTGGCTAATAATACTCTTCACAATCCTTTGACTAACATTTTTCCCTCTGAACAATCTTACTTCCACCTGTAATCAGTAGCCAAGAGTTAGAATACCAGACTAATTCTAGGAGGATTTTATCTATGAAATGACCAATTTTGATGACAAACTGCTACAATAATCTTTTTGTTGTATGATTTATTTCTCTCTTGTATTTATATGCTATAAACTAGAAAAGTAAGGGATCAATTCTGTTCTCCCTAAGTCAACAGAAGTATCATATCATATCTCACTTCTTAAATTATCTACCAATCATAATATTTGCTCTTCTTAGCAGTCTTGGGAGCACTTGAATTTCTGCTACACAGCAAGATCAGCTTCCATTTAAAGGGCGGTGGCGGGGGGAGGGGGATGTGGTTAATGTTGGAATATCATGAAAATTACACAATGACGGCCACAGAGTAAAGAGTATCCAGTAAATGTATGGTCTATCAAAATGTAATTTTTGAAAACAATCTGTGGATACATAAATCACAAATGTACTTTAGAAATGTAAGATGTTGCAGTCATTTTGGAAAACAGTTTGAGATTTCTTAAAAATGTTAAACATAAAGTTACCATTCAATCCAGCAATTCCACTTATAGATATATATGGAAGATAAATGAAAACATATGACCACCTAAAAATTTGCACCTAAACATTAATTATAATAAGCAAAAAGTGGAAACAACCTAAATATCCATCATCACCTTAACTGGGAAACAAAATGTAGAATAGAATATGTAGCATGTTCATATGATGGGATATTATTCAGGCATTAAAAGCAATGAAGTACTGAAAAATGCTAAAGTATGGATGAGCCTTAAAAACATCATATTGAGAGGGTAACAGGCATGAAGACCAGGGGCCTCCAAATGGAAGAATAGGCGGCAAGTGTCAGACATTTTTTATCTCTCTTAAGTGGCAGGAGGAAACAAACTAGTGTTATATTTTTCCCCTTCTCTATACAAATATAAAAAGAGGTTTCTCTTAAAATTTTGTGTTGCCATAATGACACCTGGTTCTACCTGAAGGTAACTTTTCTCAAACCTTGAGCTAACCAATGCATTTTTCTTATGGAAATGTTTGTCTTAAGCTGTTAATGTACTATGTATTTACCCTAGACTCTGTCTTCAAGTGGGTCCCACCTAAAGGCTCAGAACCAACTTGACAAACCAGTATGTTATACTCATACATTGTTCTCCTAATCTATGTTAATGAAACTATATATTTGTATGGAAATCTGCCTTTCTTCAAGATTCATATCAATAGATTTTATGGCCAGGGATGATTCACCTGGTTCCAGTATTATCTCAAAATGCATGTTGTGGGTGAGGGGCCTGGTGCCATTCTCTGAGTTTTGAGACATTTCCTTTCTTTAATTAGCAGACTGCTAATAGTTACATATCATCAAGCTAAAGACTAACAGGGGGGCATTTTTTCTGCCCCCTTCTGATGTCTATGTGAGAAGCTTTCTCTATCTCTTTTATACTTTAATAAAACTTTATTACCCAGAAGCTCTGAGCGAGCAAGCCTCATCACTGGCCTCTGATTGAATTCTTCTCCTCCGGAGGCCAAGAATCTTGGCATCTTTTGTGGTTCAGCAACAACCTTTCAATGTCAAGTTAAAGGAGTCAAACTTAAAAGATCATATGTTCTATAATTCCATTTATATGAAATATCTAAAATGGGCAAATCCATAGAGACAATATAGTGCATTAATAGATTAGTGGAGGACTGGAGGGACTGGAGAGTGAAGAAAAGTGAGGTAACTCTTAATAGGTATGAGTTTCTCTTAGGGGTGACAAAAATTTCTGGAATTGGATAATTGTAATTATTTCACAGATCTAAACTCTCAAAAGCACCTGAACTGTGTACTTTAAAAGGGTGAATTTTGTGGTATATGAATTATACTCTAATAAAGCTTATAACAAATCACTTTATGACAGCACAGATGGACCTTGATGGCATTATGCTATGTGAAATAAGTCACATAGAAGAAAAAAAATATGCTATGATCTCATATATTGAACAAGAAAAAGCTCATAAATATAGAGAACAGATCAATAGTTACTGAGGCTAGGTGGAGGAATGGGCAAAATGGGTGAAGGGGATCAAAGGTAAAAACCTCCAATTATAAAATAACTAAAGTCATACGGTTATAATGTATAGCATAGTGACTATACTTAATACTATACTGCATACTTGAAAGTTGCTAAAGAGTATTAAAAATCCTCATTGCTAGAAAAAAAAATCTTTTTAACTCTGACAGTGACAGACTGTTAACTAGACATATGATGTTGATCATTTTGCAATACATACAAATCCTAAATCATTATGTTTTGCACCTGAAACTAATACAATGCTATAAAATAAGAGATACCAAGGGAACATTCAATGCCCATTTCATGGGCACAATAAAGGACAGAAAGAGTATGGACCTAATAGAAGCAGAAGATATTAAGAGGAGGTGGCAAGAATACTCAGAAAAAAACATACAAAAAATTTTAATGACTCAGATAACCATGATAGTTTGATCACTCACCTAGAGCCAGATATCCTGGAGTACCAAATCAAGTGGGCCTTAAGAAGCATCACTATAAATAAAGCTAGTGGAGGTGGTGGAATTCCAGCTGAGCTACTTCAAATCCTAAAAGATGATGCGATTAAAGTGCTACACTCAATATGCTGGTGAGAGGGTAACAGGCAGGAAGGCCAGGGGTCTCCAAACGGGGGAAATAGCCTGCAAGTATCAGACATTTTTACCTCTCTTAAGCGGCAGGAGGAAACAAACTAGGGATATTTTTTCCTTCTCTACACAAATTTAAAAGGAGGTTTCCCTTAAAATTCTGTGTTGCTATAGTGACACCTGGTTTCACCTGAAGTTAATCAATGCCTTTTTCTTATGGAAATGTTTATCTTAAGTTATGCTAATGTACTATGCATTTACCCCAAACTCTTAAAGTAGGTTCCTCCTTTTGGGCTCAGAACCTACCTGATAAACCAGTATGTTATACTCTGATATTGTTCCTCTAATCTATGTAAATGAAACTATTTGTGATCTGCCCTTCTTCAAGATTCAAGTTAATCATTTTATGGCCCAAGATAAATCATTTGGTGCCAAGATTATCCCAAAATGCATCTTACAGGTGAGGGGCCTGGTGCCATTCTGAGTTTTAAGACATTCCTTTTTTTCATTAACAGGCTGCTTATGACTATAACATCCAGCTGAAGACTAGCAGGGGGGTACTTTTTCTGCCCCCTTCTGATGCCTATGTCAGAAGTTTTCTCTATCTCCTTTATACTTTAATAAAACTTTGTTACACAAAAGCTCTGAGTGATCAAGTCTTGTCTCTGGCCCCGGATTAAATTCTTCTCCTCCAGGGGCCAAGAATCCCTGCATCGTAATTCAACAACAACCTTTCACCAGCAAACTTGGAAAATGTCAGTTTTATTCCAATCCCAAAGAAAGGCAATGCCAAAGAATCTTCAAACTACGGCCCAATTGCACTCATTTCACTTACTAGCAAGTTAATGCTCAACATTCTCCAAGCTAGGGTTCAACAGTATGTGAACCAAGAACTTCCAAATGTTCAAACTGGATTTAGAAAAAGGGAGAGGAATCAGAGATCAACTTGCCAACCCCCATTGGATCATAGAAAAGGGAAGAATATTCTGGAAAAACCAACTTCTGCTTCATTGACTATGCTAAAAGCTTTGGCTGTGTGGATCACAACAAACTTCAGAAAATTCTTAAAGAGATGAGAATACCAGACCACCTTACCTGCCACCTGAGAAATGTGTATGGAGGTCAAGAAGCACCAGTTAGAAGCAGACATGGGACAACAGACTGGTCCACATTGGGAAAGGAGTACGTCAAGGTTGTTTATTACCACCCTGCTTATTTAACTTATATGCAGAGTACATCATGTGACATGCCAGGCTGTATCAAGCACAAGCTTCAATCAAGACTGCTAGGAGAAAAATAATAACCTGAGAAATTCAGATGACATCACCATTATGGCAGAAAACAAAGAGGAACTAAAGAGCCTCTTGATTAAGGTGAAAGAGGAGAGTGAAAAGGCTGGCTTAAAACTCAACATCCATTAAGCAAAGATGATGGCATTTGGTCCCATGTCTTCATGGCAAATAGATGAGGAAACAATGGAAACAGTGACAGACTTTATTTTCTTGGGCTCCAAAGTCACTGCAGATGGTGACTGCAGCCATGAAATTAAAAGACATTTGCTCCTTGGATGAAAAGCTCTGACAAACCTAGGCAGCATATAAAAAAAGCCAACAAAGGTCCAGTAGTCATGTCTGGATGTGGGAGTTGGACCATAAAGAAGGCTGAGCATCAAAGAATTGATGCTTTTGAAATGTGGTGTTGGAGAAGACTCTTGAGAGTCTCTTGGACAGCAAAAAGATCAAACTAATCAATCCTAAAGGAAATCATTCATTGGAAGGACTGATGCTGATGCTGAAGCTTAAGCTCCAAAACTTGGGCCACCTGATGCAAAGAACTAACTCATTAGAAAAGACCCTGATGCTGGGGAAAATTGAGGGCAGGAGGAGAAGGGAATGACAGGATGAGATGGTTGGATGGTATCACCAACTCACTGTACATGAGTTTGAGCAACCTCCAGGAGATGGTGAAGAAAAGGGAAGCCTGGCATGCTCCATCTATGGGGTCTCAAAGAGTTGGACTGACTGAGTGACTGAACAACTACAATGTCAATTACACCTCAATTTAACAAAAGTTACATGATTCTGTTTTCTAGTCCCAAAATACAAAAAAGAGTACTCGTGGTTGATAGATTAACATTAATTTGAGTTATAAATGATAGAAGCTTTCTGAACAATTTCTTTCAAAATTGTTTTTGTAAAGTAAAAGCTGCTTTTGCAAGATAAAAATTCATTTTAGATAATAGAAAACCTTTAAACTTGCTAATAAAGATACAAGTATGTTTTGAATTTAGATTCAGTGCATGTATTTAGTTTCACTGCATACACTGGTCTTATTCATACTTCAGTACTGATGATATCCAAGTATGACAGAACTATAAAGGATGGAGTTTAGAAAAACTAGGGATTATTTCCAAGTCCTTTAGACTAATATGTTCACTAAATGTGTGTGTGTATTTGTGTGCTCAGTTGCTTCTGACTCTGCGACCCCATGGACTGTAGCCTGTCAGGCTCCTCTGTCCAAGGGATTGTTCCTGAAAAAACCAATACAATATTGTAAAGTAAAAATAATAATAATAATAAAATTTTTAAAAAAGATAGAAATGAA
>SJYT01068666.1:191948-258755 GCA_006410635.1 Cephalophus harveyi | reverse complement strand
AAAAAAAAAAAGGAAGAAAAAAAAAGATAGAAAGAAAAAAAAAAAAAAACACTTGTATGGGTTGCCATTTCCTCCCTCAGTGCATCTTTCCAAAGCAAAAATCAACCCGAGGTCTCCTGTATCTCCTGTATTGCGGGATTCTTTACCAGTGAGCCACTGCGGAAGCCTCACTAAATGTCAATCTTCATTAAATGTGAGAGAAAATTTAATATGCCCAGTTATATATAAAACTTTATGTATATTAACTTGCCATTTATAAAATAAACAGGAAAAATTATGACAGTGCACAGTAATTGCTATTTTAATTTTTAAGTTACACATATAATTTTAAGAGGTAGATATATGCTATAATCAGCTTTTAAAATCTGGCTCTGCAATAAGCAAAATTACTATTGAATTTTTTGTCAAGTTCCAATTAATTCACAGACGACCTTCTTCAAAATGATAAAATGTACCCACAGTCAGCTATTGTAAACTCTATATATGGACACAATCTCTCAGGTAACATACAGAACTAATTATTTACAATAATTTCTCCAAAGGTTTTAGAGAAAGGAGTTAAAATTCTATTTTTTGTCCAGTTTAAGAACTATCACTTACATTTTCCTTTCCTGTTATTTTTCACCTGTTTGCACTTAATCTGTATGGAAAACATGCATTTTCTAGATGATACTGCAAATAAACTTGCAAATACCTTGAAGAGAAAAGTCTGCTGGGTAACACCAGCAGGGTTTCCTAAAGATCAAATTTGCCTGTTACTCCAGGTGTTTCTTGACTTCCTACTTTTGCATTCCAATCCCCTGTAAGGAAAAGGACATCTTTTTTGGGTGTCAGTTCTAGAAGGTCTTGTAGGTCTTCAGAGAACTGTTAAACTTCAGCTTCTTTAGCATTACTGGTCTGGGCATAGACTTGGATTACCATGATATTGGATGGTTTGCCTTGGAAATGAACAGAGATCATTTTGTCCTTTTTGAGATTGCATCCAAGTACTTCATTTCAGACTCTTTGGTACATAACTCAGTTTAAGGAGAAGGGAATGGCAAGCCACTTCAGTATTCTTGCCTTGAGAACCCCATGAACAGTATGAAAAGGCAAAATGATAGATAAGCCTCCTGCTTCTGGTTTTCAGTCTTATTTTTACAGTAGTCTCAAGACTTCTCCTTCTATATAGCACCGTTGATAAAACATCTAGGTTATAGATGAAAAGTTTCTCCACAGTGAGGGACACCCAGAGAGGTTCACAGAGTTACATGAAGAAGAGAAGACGGAGGAGGGAGTTAGAGGTGACCTGACTGAGATAAGGTGGAATCAAAAGAGGAGAGAGCAAGCTAGCCAGTAATCACTTCCTTATGTGGGCTTCACAGCTGGACCACTCAGAGATGTTCATGGAGTTATACATAGAGAGGTTCACAGAGTTACATGGAGAAGAGAAGAGGGAGGAGGGAGTTAGAGGTGACCCAAATGAGATGAGGTGGAATCAAAAGAGGAGAGAGCAAGCTAGCCAGTAATCACTTCCTTATGTGGGCTTCACAGTCTGGACCACTCAGAGATGTTCATGGAGTTATACAGAGAAGAGAAGAGGGAAGAAGGAGACAGAGGTGGCCAGTAGGATAAAAGGGAGGAATGTAAAGGAGAGAGACAGATCCAGCCAGTAATCAATTCCCTAAGTGTTTCCACCATCTGGAACACACAGAGATTCACAGAGTTGGGTAGAGAAGAGAAGGGGGAGGGAGGAGACAGAGGCGACCTGGTGGAGAAAAAGGAGAGTCCAAAGGAGGAGAGAGCAGTCAAGCCAGTAAAAATGGGTACTGAAGATTGGGTTTTTGAAGGTACAAAATTGATAACAAATACCAAAAAGCAAAGCTTAAAAATCTAGAGTAGAGGTTGTATTTTCAAAAATACAATGTTAAAGAAAAGAAAAAGAAGAAACAAAGTCACAAGAATTATTATATATATATATATATATATATATGAAGTTTGCTTTAAAAATAGGGTCTTTTTTTTAAGTAATAGTAGGTTATAAAAATGAAAATTAAAGGAGTAATAGAGGACTTAAAATTTTTTTTAAGTTAAAAGAAAAAGAAAAGAATAAAAAAAAAAGAATGATAATAAAAATAGTAAAGATATATCTAGGACTTTCTCTGGTGTTGTTGTGGGCAGTGTGGGGTCAGTTCATTTTTGGATAGTTCATTGGTCCGGATTATATTTCTCAAGATCTATAGGCCTCTTCCTATATATTGGTACTAATGATAGGATTTTAATCTATTGCACCTGTCACTTCCAAGGCGGTTCCCTCTGTTTTAGCTTCTTCTGTTTGCTGGTCTCTTCAGTGTCTGATTTCCGCCCTGACACAAGGCGGGAGGTGTGGATACTTTTTTTAGGTTCACTTGTTCAGTCGCGCTGTGGGGAGGGGGGATGCTGCAAACAAATAACACAGGAGTGTGCTCGCAGTATCTCAGCCAAGCTGGGCTTGCCCCCGCTCACAGCGCACACAGCTCAGGCTCTAGGTTGCTCTGCTGGGAACCGTCTGAGGCCGGCCCTGGGCTGCATGCACCTCCCAGGTCTAAGCCGCTCAGGCTCTGGCACTCAGTTAGTCCCCAGAGGCACAGACTAGGTTGGTCCTGTGTTTTGTGCCCTTCCCAGGTCCGAGTAGCTCAGGTGTTTGGCAAGAGTGGTCGCTGCAACTTATCGCCTCTCCCATCCCTGCTGCTCAGTTTTCAGGCTGTACAACTGGTGCACCTTCTCAGGTGGATGATGACTGTCCAGAACCCCAAGAAGTCTTAGTTAGCAAAGAAGCCTGTTTGCAGTTTGGTAGTTAATATCTCTCTGGGGCTGCTATTGCCCCCTTCTGGTCCTTCCAACCCTTCCAGCTCTGGCTGCCTGTCACCAGAGGGGGATGGTCTGCAATCGGCTAATTCTGTTCTGTCCTTTGTTCTGTGTGTGGTCCTGGAGGTGTCTTATGTTAGAGCTTTTCGCTTGGTAGCTATCCCACAGTCTGGTTTGCTAGCCCAAGTTAGTTCGCTCTGGTTACCCTCGGGGCATTCAGGCCTGATCCTTAAAAAGCAATGCAGCCCGCGCCTCCCTGCCCAGCCCCCGCTTGCTATTGGCTGATGCAGGCATCTGCGCAGCTGGGGGAGTTACTGTTGGGCTCATAATCTGTGGGTTTTAATTATTTATTTACTTTTCCTCCCTGTTATGTTGCCCTCTGTGCTTCCAAGGCTCGCCACAGACTCAGCAGTGAGAGTGTTTCCTGGTGTTTGGAAACCTCTCTTTTTAAGACTCTCTTCCCAGGATGGAGCTCCCTCCCTACCTCTTTTGTCTCTTTTTTTTGTCTTTTATATTTTTTCCTACCTCTTTTCGAAGACAATGAGCTGCTTTTCTGGGTGCCTGATGTCCTCTGCCAGCATTCAGAAGTTGTCTTGTGGAATTTACTCACCATTGAAATGTTCTTTTGATGAATTTGTGGGGGAGAAGTGGTCTCCCCATCCTATTCCTCCACCATCTTAGGACCCCAATATATTACTTTCTAATCTCAGACATTATAGTATTAATTTTTAGAAGCTCAATTTGTTTTTTCAAATATATCTTTCATTTCTCTAATAAACATGGGAGAGGGAGGAAGTACTAACTGTGTTACCTAAAACAGATGCAACCACTGCAACTATTACAAAACAACAAACCAGGTGGTCAAATGGAAAGAAGGATACACAGCAACTTCAATGAAGAACTTGCATAAGGATATTTCATATTTATACCGAAATCTTTCTCCTGTTGAAATCATGACATCTTAGGCAAAGAGTGGTATTTCCTCTCACACAACAGTATTTCTCAAACTTTCTCAATGATAAGAATATCTTGGAGTGTTTGTTAAAACAGATTCCTACACTTCAACTGAATCTTACTGAATCAGTATTTCCTGGGGAAGAAACTGGGTAATCTCTAGACTTGACAAGTACTTTCATCATCATGGAAGTTTGAGAAACAGTATGTATGGATATGCAAGACCAGACACCTCTAAATTGTTTCTTTCATAGAACCCAATCAGGAGCTAAGATTTCTGAACAAAATAAACAGAAATGTAGACTAGGTTACAACTACATACTCTAGAAAGGCTTCCTATGCCCATAATTACCTAAATTAAAAAAAAAAAAAAAAACTTTTCAATCATGGTTTTAACTTTAAAAGTTGTAGTTAATTAAGCACAAGTGCCAATTACTTTTGCTAATACAGTGGACTGTTGACATTTATCTTTCTTGATTCTAACAATTTGTGAGTGGCTCTGAACATCTATCATTTGAAATGACCCATCTGTGAGTTTAACGGACAACTGTTAGAACATCATGCCTCTGTAAATTGTAAATAGTGAGTGGACTTAGTTGACCACCACACACTGTTTTCCATTAGTAATCAAGATTCAATAATTCATTGAGTTAAACAAAAAAGTTCTTCCCCCCACCCAATCCCTTCTCCCAAGAAATGCAACTGCTAACGCTGGTTTAGAAGCAATGAGAAGAGATTAAGGGAATAATAAATTCTGGGCTTCTGTCCAGCAAACAGAAGAAGCTAAAACAGAGGGAACCGCCTTGGAAGTGACAAGTGCAATCAAATCTCCACCACCTGCCAGTGCAGGAGATGTGGGTTCAATCCCCAGGCAGGTAAGATCCCACATGCCCATGGAGCAACTAAGCTAGAGCACCTCAACCACGGAGCTTGTGCTCTAGATCCTGGAAACCACAACTACTGAACCCTGCACACCCTAGAGCCTGTGCCCCACAACAAGAGAAGCCCCCACAATGAGTAGCCCCTATACCACAATGAAGAGCAACCCCTGCTCACCGAAACTAGAAAAAAGCCCAAGCAGCAGCAAAGACCCAGACAGCCAAAAATAAACAAATAAATAGAAATTGTTTTTTTTTAATTTAACAAAAAATAATAAAAATAAGTTTTATGAAAAAAAACAACATGGTGGAATTTGAAAATGTGGGTCATTTATAAATTAATGTCTAGGGTGATATTCCCTAGGATGGGAGACTTTATCATAATTATATTTTAAAATGTTATAGAATGAGACACTTTTAAGTGCAACTAGGCAATTTAAAAAATTCATTTTCTATTGATTTTAAATCATTGCTTTGTTTAACCTTTTTTCCCCTTAGAATTCATTAGAATAATTTGTTCAACTGAACCAGGACTTCTGCACATCAAGACTAAGGTATTCTCATAAACAAACATAGCTGCAGTCCTTCTCAGGTGTCATCATTCTCAGGTGTCCAGAAACTCTTTCTTCTGCCAGAGGCTTTCATTTTCCAACTGAGAACACTGCTAGAATACCAGTGACATTCAAAAACTCTTCCTAAGCAACTAAATCTCTCTTGGATTTCTCATTAAAAATTTACACAAGTAAATGACCTTGGGCAAGTCATTTCACTTCTCTAAGATGCAGTGTTTTATACATAAAAGAATGAGAAGAAGGGAGAAAAGAAATGGACTAGAACACAGTTACTAAGATAGGGCACTTATTTTATATTTATATTTAAAAGCAGTAAAGCCAGAGTGAAATACCTTGTATTTTAATACTAGATTCTCCATTCACTGTCTAAGAATCTTTAGGAAATTTCCTTAATCTTTCTAAGCCTCTATTTCCTTTAAAAGAGATTATCCTAGTGTCTGCAAGACAAGATTGTTGTAAAGAATTAAATTAGTTAATTGGTATAAAACAATTAGCATAATACCTAGACCATGATTAGTCTTCAATCACTGTTACCTCTTATATTAACATATGGCAATGAATTACAGTACTAATAAAGGTAGCAATGGTGGTAGCAGCAAGCTGTTGAGAGTTTAGCTAAACTACTTCACAGTATGGCTGCCTTGGTACCCATTCTATCTGGTGAAGTGGTCTGAAGGGACCTTCAACTGACACTAGCCATCTCAGGGAAGCACATGCCCTAGACAGCAATCTGCAGAGCCACAAGCAAATGTAAGTTGCTGATATGCCTTCTCCAATGTCCCTATGTTCACCCCTTTGATAATGCCCCTATATGTGCATACTCAGTTGCTCAGTCATGTCTGACTCTTTGTGACTCCATGGATCTGTAGCCCACCAGGCTCCTCTGTCCATGAAATTTGCCAGGCAAGAATACTAGAGTGGGTTGCCATTTCCTTCTCCAGGGGATCTTTCCCACCCAGGGATCAAACCTCCATCTCTTGCATCTTCTACATTGGTAGGCAGGTTCTTTACCACTGCTTCACCTGGGAAACCCCAACACCCCATGGTGCTTACCAAAATCCTTCTCTTTTGGTTTATATTGACCAAATATGCCCTTACCCCAAAAGAGCGGTTCTTCTCTTTGTATACCTCATTTTTTGAAGTGCATCTCATTGTTCTCCATCAGAGACCAAGAAGAGCTTCTGAGATATAAACTGTGGTACAGATAGTCATTTAAGTTTGTTGATTTGGGTCCAACATTATAAGCTCCTTAATTTCTTACCAGCTCTGTCTGTTAATACAAGTTACAGCCATTTAAAAAATGAAACTATTATCTCTAGCAGGTAGATTAATAGGCAGCAAATCATTTAGTCTGGTGCTTATGCAAATGTTTTTGTCTTCCTCTGGACAGAGTGACAAGGAGGGTGGGCGGTGAGAGAGAGCTTGTTTTGATGATAATTCGACTGACTCTGTAGATCATCATAGTCCTCAAACCTGACTCACAAATTTAAAAATTGTAATCATAAATCACCCAAATCCAGGGCAATCATCCCCTCCTTGCTTTCTTCCTTTGCTCATTATACAAAGGTGTTTTTGCAGCATGACAATCACCATCCAGTATCCAGAAACCCTGTGATGGGTTCCTTTGGAAATCTTCCAGGAAAAGATTATCTCCTTGTGATAAAAAGAAAAAAATAAAAATTCAACAATTCTACTCTGAATGACTGACTTCCAGGATCATGTTACCCTGGTTTGCAATAAAGATATGAATGTGCTGACTTTGAGGCAGGAGAAATGTGGCTTCCAGGCTAAGCATTTAAAAGCGTCCTCCTGTTTATATTTCTTGAGGCAGGGGATAGATAAGCTCTAGGTTATTAGACATTTATAGCTAGTCTCTTGTTTATACTTTGAGATGGAAATAACAACAGAAACAAGGTAAATATCTGGACTTTGTCTCCTGTGGACACTTGGCGATGACACTAATGGCAAGGGTAGAGAGGGGATAAAGTTGTTTGTGTAAAAGATCAAGAAGTCACATATTTCCCATCTTTGGGGCCAGGAAGACCTTCACTGCACATGCACAGAAACACTTCTTAGAGATCAAAAAGGGAGGGGATACCAGGCCATAATAAAGTGTCCTAACTCCCCCAAAGGCCCTTGAACTGAAATCCATCTTTGCTGAAGGATGCGCACACACATAGGAATGGTCTTGAAGCAAATCAGCCATGGGGTCAAAGCAAAACAGTTGGCCAGAGGAAAACAAAGACCTGGAAAGCTACCAGCTTGTGAATTATTTAAACTTCCCCAAAGACATAAATGTCTCTCCAAGCTCACCCATGAGTCTGTCCACATGGACACCTTACTTTCCTCTCTACCTTCCATCTCCTTGTCAGAATTTTTTTTTTTTCAAGGCAGAAAAGAACTGGGCCCAAGATTCTAGCCACAGGTCCTCATGGTTTAGTGGTTAGGACTTGGTGCTCTCACTGCCTTTCCCTTCAGGTAACTAAGGTCTTGCTTCAAGCTGCTGTTCATTGCAAGCTACTGCTTTCTGCTGTGTGTCTGGAATCAACTTCACCTTAACTTCCACCTTAAAAATGCTTTTACCTGCATTTTTAAGAGGAAAAAATAAGCAGGTCTGTAGCATATTTTCCACAGTGTCAGTTAGATATCACCTGCCTGGTTCGCATTGTTCTTTCACTAAAGAATTAAAGGGATGGAGAGAGAATAGCAGATTTGGAGCTAGACTAGCTGCATCCACAAGCTGCCTGTAGATGCTTATTAACTGTGTGACCTTAAGCAAAGTGATTAACCTTTTAAAATGGAAATGCCCCTGCTAGGTGCCACATTCCATCCATCAGCAATTCCCATCCTTCTTAATGTCTCCAAAATACGTCTCGACTCTATTTCCTTTTTCCTATCTTCACAAACACCACTCTGGTGCAGCCCTCCATCGCCTCTTTACTGAATTCTCTTAGCAGTTTCCACTCTAATTTCCCACTTCCTCTCCTAAACTTCTAAGATCCAACTTCTACACAAAGTGATCTTATAATCCTGCACCCAGTTCCAATGTGTAGGGGGTTTTCACCACCATATCACCAATCAGTTCTCCAACACCAGCAGAATATACTACAATTCAACTTAATTCTGACACTATCTACCTGAATACAGTGTCAGATCCCACAGGTTAAGGACTCACTCTTACAAGACTGACTCCCCACTCCGAGAGATCAATCAGTAGTTCAGATTGTTCCCTCACCTTCTGGTCAAATGGTTATACAGACTGGCAGTTCCCACGACTTCCTCCTTGGGTTGATTAATTTTCTAAAGCAGTTCACAGAACTCTGAGAAGCATGCTACTTACTAGATCACTTATTTATTATAAAAGGATATAACTCAGGAACAGCCAGATGGAGGAGATACCTAAGGCAAAGTATGTGGGATGGAGCACATTTTCCAAGCCCTCTCCAGGGGACACTCACCCCAAAATGCCAATGTGTCCTGCAAATTATAAGCTCTCTAAATCCTGTCCTTTTGGGTTTTTATGGAAGCTTCATTTCATAGACACAGTTGATTAAATCATTGGCTATTAGTAATTGAACTCCATCTCCAACTCCAGTTGAACTCCTCTCCATTCCCCAGAGGTCTGGGAGGGACTGAAAGTTCCAACTCTCTAATCATTTGGTTGGTTTCAGTGAGGACTAGTCATTACCCTTAGGTTCAGTCCAAATGTCTTCTCACTAACCTAACAAAAGATGGCTTGATCTCTCTCACCCCTTAGTAAATTCCAATGGTTTTAGGAGTTCTGCTGCTGCTGCTGCTAAGTCGCTACAGTCATGTCCAACTCTGTGCGACAGGCTTATAGACAGGCTCCCCCGTCCCTGGGATTCTCCAGGCAAGAACACTGGAGTGGGTTGCCATTTCCCTCTCCAAAGCATGAAAGTGAAAAGTGAAAGTGAAGTTGCTCAGTTGTGTCTGACTCTTAGCGACCCCATGGACTGCAGCCTTCCAGGCTCCTCCATCCATGGGATTTTCCAGGCAAGAGTACTGGAGTGGGGTGCCATTGCCTTCTCCTTAGGATCTCTGTACCTTCCAAAATGAGATGAAGACTAAATACATATTTCTTATTATGTATCACAATATCACAGATCTTAAAACAAATCAGATCATATTTCTCCCCTGAATAAAATTACTTTTAGCTACTCATCTCCAAAACATCTTACCATGATTTCTGAGTCTCTGCTTCATCTGGCCCCTGCCTACCTCTCAGACTTCATTTTCTCCTTCCTTCTGCTTCCATCACACCAGTCTCCTCTCTGTTCATCAAAAACAGAAGCACATCTTTTTGACATCTGTGCCTTTGAACCAGTTGGTGGGTCTGCATAGAATGCTTTCTCCAGACCTTAGGTGACTGTTCCTTTCTATCCCCCACACTACTCAGGATAAATGTTGTTCTACACTATTTACAATAGCCAGGGCATGGAAACAACATAAGTGTCCATCAACAGGTGAATGATAAAGATGTGGCACATATGTATAATGGAGTATTACTCAGCCATAAAAAGGAATGAAATTAGGTCATTTGTAGAGAGATGTGGATGGAGCTAGGGTCTGTTATGCAGAGTGACGTAAGTCAGAATGAAAAAAACAAATATTGTATATTAATGCATGTATGTGGAATCTGGAAGAATGAACCGATTTGCAGGGAAGAAATAGTGGTGTAGATGTAGAGAATGGATGTGTGGAGAACACGGGGGGCAAGTACAGGAGGGTGGGATGAATTGGGAGATTCAGGTTGGCATATATACACTACCATGTGTAAAATGGATAGCAAGTGGGAAGCTGCTGTATAGCACAAGGAGCTCAGTTTGGTGCTCTGTGATGACCTAGATGGATGGGATAAGGGGGGCCATGGAGTGGTAGGGAGGCCCAAGAGGGAGGGGATATGTGTATACATATGGCTGATTCACTTCCTTGTACAGCAGAAACTAACACAACATTGTAAAGCTTCAATAAATTCTAAATACTTCAATAAAAATAAACAATGTCACCTGTGCATAGTATTCTTTCATATCAATCTGTTGATTCCTCTCACAGAATTTATCACAAATTTTAAATATCTGTTTATTGTTGTCTGACTCTCCCACTAAACATACATGTCATGGGGGAAGGGATCAAGCATGTGTTAGTTACAGATGTATCTACTATGTAGCTTACTAGGCAGGGTCCTAAATGGCCTCCAAGATTCTTGTTCTCTGGGATACAAGACCTGTATAATCCCTTCCCATGAATCTAGGCAGGTCTTAAGACTATGATGGGCCATCACTCTCATAAGAAGGTTATATATATGGGAATGAGGAAGACACTTTGTAGAGACAATAAAAATCCCTAATCAGTAGTTAATCAAAAGGGAGATCATCCCAGGTAGACTGACCTTCAATCAAGCGAGTCCTTAAATGATGTCAGACAGATGAGAAGCAGCAGTAGTTGCTTGTCTAGTGTCTAAGAGGTCAGCTTCCATCTGGTAAGAGAAGGAGACCATGTGGCAAGGATTTGAGGTTGGCCTCGGGGGGCTGAAAGTGATCCCCAGCTAACAGCTAACAAAGCAGACTTCAGCCATACAACCACCAAAAAATGAGTTCTGTCGTCAACCAGTAAGCTTGGAAGAGCACAGCAAGCATCAGATGAGATTGAAGCCCCAGGGGACACCTAGATTTCAGCTAGATGAGACTCTGAGCAGAGGCTAGAGCTAAGCCCAGATCACTGATCTACAGGAAGTGTGAAATAACAAGTGTGTTTGTTTAAGCCACTAAGTTTGTGGTAACTTATGAAGTAGCTATAGAAAGCTGATACCAATAGCAAAGTTTGCCTGGCACACAGCAGGCCTGCAGTCATTACTACTGAATGAATGAATATCCAATTTTGCTTTTAAATGCTTCATGAAATTAGAGGGTATATTTAGACATGGCAAAGAAGGAAAATATGAGGAAATGAGCATGGGGAGGGGAAGATGTAAAAGGAAAGGAAGAAATCAAACATGGACAAATGCTCCATTGTTACTCCAAGGATGAGCGCTGTCCTGACATCTGAGCATATATAACCCATGACTTATCTGCCCCAATGTCCAGGATTGTTTGGAGAAGGAAATGATGGGGAAGTAGACATGGAAAGATGGATTTCTGCTCACTGTAAAACGATGAGGATTGTATTCCGAAGAACTAAACAGAAGAGATTCAATAATTCTAATCAAAGGTAGAAAAAAGGCAAATCTCATTCCTGGGATTTCCAGAAAGTCAAACAAAACAGAAACCTTCAAGTCAATATACAAAGCAGAAGCATCTCAGAGGGTTTCTGTTTGTTTTGCTTTGTTTCTTCCTCTTTCCCAGAGGAAAGGAAACCTATTATCTACACCTTAATTACAGCAGCAAGCAGTACCTCCTAAGACGTACCAAGCTGCTCACAGAGGTCTCACAGTGTCCCAGCCTGTGTGACTGGAAGTGAACTGCAGCAAGGTCGGGAGACATTGATTTTTCTCCCAGGCTCTGTACTCCTGGGCTGTGAGACCAACAAGTCCCTGCACTTCTGGATCCCAGAAGTGGTAAAAGGGGAACAATAATTCATGCTATCCATCATCATTCAGGGATTAGCATGAGGGTCACATAAATACAGAGATGGTGTCTGGAGCTGTGCAAATGTGCAACTTATCAAAAGCCAGCCACATAGAGGAATCAGTAAACTGTTTACTGGCAGAGATCTTGTCTTTTTTTTTTTTTGTCTTCTGCTCAGCAGCCAATAAAGAGCTCTGGACCCCATAAATCATCAATCTTCCAAGGCTATTGTTGAAGGACTGAATCCAGCAGTCCTCTCAGGGGTCTCACACATTAAGAAGATGCACAACAGCTATTGTTTTACCAACAGGGCACTGGGATCCATACGCTGTTTTCCAGACTAGATTTATTTCTATTTCTGATGCTAAATTTGACTTGTTTTCTACACAACAAATATTGCTGAGCATCTTCTCAATCTCTGGCTGTACACATTAGGCAAAGCATAGCCAATGAAGCAAATCCCTCACCTTCATGAAGGTTGCAGTGTCCTCTAAAGATAATCTTTGCCTATCACACTCCTCAGCTTAAACCCACCTACACACACCTCTGAATCTTTTAATCAAACCACTGTGTTGAGACACTTCCTTCATGAGGACTTCCCTCAGTCTCCCAGCTGGAAGTTGCCCTCAGAATATCCATGCATGCAAATTGAGGCAAGAGCTCATCATAAGGTGTCTTGCTATATGTATTTCTCTACTTCAAGCAGCTTTATGGTAAAGATGGTACTTTGATCTTCTTGGTATCACACACACCTTTGTATAACATCTCACCCAAAGGTCATGACTGCCCATCAATGTTAGTGGTTCACAATTACATGTGTCTCATATAATTTGCTTTTGAGATAGACAGACAGACATATCTACATAGAGAGAGATATTAAGTTTACAAATACTTTTACTTTTAAAAGTACCTACAAGAGTCAAATTCATAGAGTCAGAAAGTACACTCATAGATGTCAGGGGCCAGGGATAAGGGAAGGGTAGGGGGGTGAGGAAGGAAAGGGTAGAGTGTGGGGTTGGGGGATGGGGACTTAGTGGGTTTAACAGAGACAGAGTTTCAGCTTAGAAAAGTGAAACATTCGCGAGATTATGGATGATGGTGAAAGTTACACAAAACAGTGTGAATATACTTAGTGCCACTGAAATGTACACTGAAATATGGTTAAAATAGTGTGCTTTATATTATGTGACTTTTTGCAAAAGGTAAATTGCAACATATTTAAAGTTACTCTTATAATCATAGTACCCTGACTCAAGTCACTTTGAGTGCTCTCTTGAATGGGAGAGCAAGAGATGGGATCATCACTTGGGGATTAGTAATCATGTATGTGTGACTTGAATACATCCATGGGAGTCTGTCACAGACATGACAGTTTCCCATGATTTGAATTGTATAATCAAACAAGCAAAATAAACAAATATGGAGAATTGATTTTTAAGACATTTTAAAAAGATTTTAGAAGTAATACAAGGATATGTGTATATATGCATGTGTTACATATATATATATAATAAAATAAGTAGAGAGTAAAAATCTCCTCCTAAACTGACTGTCCATAGCTAACTGCTGCTAATAAGTTTGCACATGGCCTTCCAGATTTTTTACTATACAGTAAGTCTCCTGCATATGAACAAGTTCTATTCCAAGAGCAAGTTCATTAGTCCAATTTGTTCATAAGTCTGACAAAGGTAGCCTAGGTACCCAACTAACACAATCAGCTATACAGTGTTGTACTGTAATAGATTTATGATACTTATCACACAAATAATATATTAAAAAACAAACACACAAAAATAAAGAAAATATTTTTAATCTTACAATACAGTACCTTGAAAAGTACAGTACCACAGCTGGCATACAGCACCTGGCATCGAGTGAACAGGCAAGAAGAGTTACTGACTGGAGGAGGGAGAGGAGGTGCAAGATGGTAGAGGAGAAGGATCCTCATCTATAGGAGACGGAGGGAGAGCTGCAGTTTCACTCATTCCTGACATTGATAGAATGCATGTTTGCATCTTTGAAAGTTCACAACTTGATGGGTTGTACGTAGGAGATTTACTATACCCTTATATTCATTGTTATATTCCATTGCTGAGTCACACTTTAAAGTTCTGCCCAAATCTATATAAGGCCAACAGTACTCCACTGTACAGATGAACTACCATTTATTCAGCCAGTCCTCTTTGGTTGGATACTTAGGTTGTCTCCAATTTTTTATTAACACAAACAAGGCTGTAACGAACATTACATGCAGGGTTTCTGAAACAATGTGACAGTTTTTGGAGGGCAGATTCCTTGTCACTTGACAATATCTAAATATGAAGTGTATCTCCTTTTTGACCCGATAATACAACTTAGGGGCTAATTTTTAACAGACTGTCATCTCAGCATTGTGTAGTGCTCCCTCCCTTCAACCCCTATTCTTCTACAACAGCTTTAAAGCATTGAAAAGTTTAAAGCAAGAAAAGTGTTTAGGTGACACTTTCAGGAGGCATAGTGATTATCTATTGCATTCAGTAACCAAGGAACGGGGGCAATCATTGGCTCTACCAAAGACAGAGAATCAAAGTTCAATGATTAGACTTCCCTGGTGGTCCAGTGGTTAAGAATCCACCTGGCAATGCAGGGGACAGGGGTTGATTCCTAGCCTGGAAAGATCCCACATGCTGTAGGGCAACTAAACCGGCGCACCACAACTACTGAAACCCACACTCCATAGCCATGCTCCACAACAAGAAAAGCCACCACAGTGAGAAGCCTGGGCACCACAACTCGAGAGTAGCCTCTCTTTGCTGCTTGAAAGAGAAAGCCCATGTGTGGCAAGGAAGACCCAGTGCCACCAGAAATAAATAAACCTCAATGATTAGACATAGCAGCCCATCACACACAGGTTTTCTGGGAAGTCTGATGTAGGGACACTTCACTAGTTTGACAGATTTGGAGTCTGCTTGTCTGAAAGTCAGAAGTTGATATATAAACAGTATGAGACTGGGAAGTCTCTTATTGGTCCTCCTCCACTGTCCATTATCTTTATCTCAGACCCAGCCATATTTGGATCCGATCCACCATATTCTCCACACCTTTTGGATTACATTCTCCTTACAGGCTCCAAATGGGCTATAAACATGGAAAGAGAATACAGGCAGACAAATTTTTTGTTTCCTTTTGTGCAAAGGCCTCCAAGTTGGGCAGAAGTCAAAGAACTTCCCCAGTTTCTCCATCCCTGCTACAAGTGCAGGAAACAGTGCTTCAGAACAGATCTGTGTTCACTAAACCACTCACTAAAAGTGACTCTATAAAATACAATTGAAGGCTTCTATGAAGCCAGGATATTCTTAGAACACCACTTGGCTGAGCTTAGAGAGGGAATGATCAACCACAAAACTGTCATCAGTTTTCAGCATGAAGCAATAGATAAAGGAGGCTCCTGTTGCATCAGAATCTGCTGGCCTACCAAGAGAATCAAAATAAGGAATTTGCAGAGTTGAAATTCCTTCTGCAGTATAAAGCCACCCATGGGGTCTAGCTCAATGGTTATAGACTGAGTACTTCCAAATCTGCGATATGATGCTGAATCAGTTCAAGGAAGACTCTTTAATTCCCAAGCATGGATGCTCCAAATCAAAATAGAGAAACAGACAAATCCCACACTCAGCTCGTAACTTCTCGCTGGAGTTGACTCTGAGTGGCAGCTCATATGGGAAAATAAATTGACTCTTCAAACTGC
Organism: Cephalophus harveyi; assembly: GCA_006410635.1. Classification (NCBI taxonomy): domain Eukaryota; kingdom Metazoa; phylum Chordata; class Mammalia; order Artiodactyla; family Bovidae; genus Cephalophus; species Cephalophus harveyi. The sequence goes on along the minus strand of SJYT01068666.1, from coordinate 243,214 downwards.
TAGGGGAAAAACAACAGTCTACAATGTCAAACTGACCCATAACCATCTTTCCCACCACTTCCACCAAGATGGTAGTCTAGTCTATTGTGAGTACAAAATAGATAAAATATTAACCTTCATCCACTGTAGCTAAGCAGTGAAGAGGGAGGTTTAATAGTGTTACACAGGAAGTGGCACAGTGGGGAATCCTTTTCAGCTGGGACACACTGAAAATGATCTTTCCTGCCTACAAAGAATAGAAATGAGAATCCCTCCTCCTTCCACCAAAATTCGAAAAGAATACAGAGGCAGCAGTAGGTGAGACACAGAATATTGCATAGAAATAGAGAAGTTATTTCTGGATAATTGGCAGCAGACAAGTTGCAGAGCACATGGGAGGAAGGATCTCCATAGCAACGCAGTTGATGATGGCTCCATATTTAAACTAAATGTTGAAGCTTTACACTTTCAGAGACTGAGGATTTCCTGTAATTCCTGGTAATAAGTTTTCTGTACCTCAGGGAAGCAAGCATTCCAGAAGAGGACTGCATAAAGCAAGAAGAACATGAGATATGCAGAAAATAATTCATGGATCTTAGAGGTTCTGTAGAAGAAAAAATCTCGACCAAATGAGAATAGAGTCACTGACTAAAGCTTTCAGGAATTCCTAGTTAGGACCAATTGGATATGAATTACAAGTTTTATTGTACATTGTTTTTAATTTCTTATATATGATTATATTTGTGTTAAGTGTACAATAAAATTATACATACATTCTATAGCACCGTTTATTTACTTTCAGTGAGTACTGCTTTTCCTTTATAGAGGTTTGTGTTATAGAGAGATAGGACCCATCTCATTCAAGATTTGGCGTCTATGGTAGGCTCACGTTGATGGCACCCCTGTTAGAATTCTTTATAAGACAAAGCTTAGACTATCTGTGAGTGGACAACATTCTCCTTTCATCACAAAAGTACATCAGGGACAACCTTGTTCTTCATGTTTATTTTGATCTACTCTCTACTGTTTGAAAATATGACTGTGAAATTGAGACATAATAGTCATCTTGATGCCCGACCGGTTCATCTCCTATTCATTTCTCTTAAAAGACCGAGGAAATCGAAAGTTGGCTATTGTGACCTCCAGGAATCCATTCTAATGCCACGCGTGACACCCAGTGACACTGCCTGCCTCTTTGTCCCGCTGGCCATGCCACTTCTACTAATCAATGCTTAGTTAAACAAGTTAGGTTAGTTAAGGATCCAATGAAACAAACTCTGTCTTTTAGTGAACAGTCTTAAACTTTTACTATTCCCCAAAGTACTAACAGTTTTAACAAGAGAAGAAAGCCATTATCCAAAGAAATTCAGACATCAGTAAACTGTAAGGGTCTTTTTGGTCAATATAAATGGATATTACAGGTATTCAGACAGTTAAATAGCAATGATTTTTAAAATCTGACCCTGTTCTTATGCTTAATTTTCTACCACCTGATAAAACAATGGAAACTACCCCTAATGCAAGAAAGAAAATTCTTAAAGCATTTATTATTCTTTGTATTATTTGACCCAGAATTTCCACTACTGGTTATTCATACTAAGTCATCCAAAATATGAAAAGATTTTTAGCATTGTTAATCACAGTGCCATTTTAATACCTAAAAATCGGAAATAATTTAAATGTCCAGTAATAGAGTGATTAAGTAAATTATGATACATTCACTTATGATGAGATAATACTTTAAAATATTAATCTTTGTGCTTTCTTTTCTGTGCTCCATTATACATGACCCTTCTCCTAGTTAATCAGAGGCATTCAAAGGAAATTGGGATTGTTATCATGAGAATGGAGAGAAAGAAACAAGCCATATCCAGTCTAACTTCCAAAAAAAGCCTTGATAATCACATAGAATGGTCTTTGGGGAAAGTTGACTGATGAAGTTTACGCAACAATAATTGGCTGGAAAGAAAGGGTAGGCAATCATGCCTCTTATCTTTGTTCCTGGTTGGGCAAAGGGATAAGACATGCTCTTGGAGGGTGGATGTTGCCTAAGACTAGGAAAGGAGGGATGGACCCCAGGGGATCACATGAAGAGATGGCAGCATCATGAAACAGCCCCAATAACCCCATTAGAGGAAGCTCGTGCTAGGGCTGATGCTGAGAGTCCAGTGATCAGTCCTCAGTGTTCGCATAAGGATTCTCCCACAGTAGTCACTTGCAGATCTCCAATAGTATTCTGGCAAAAGAATTACCACCTATGCCCTTGAGTCTTTGAAGATCTCCAAACTACACCATGTGGACTAACACCTTTCAGGACACTCATGAGCCCTGTAACTGTAGAATCCTCTATGTACAGAGACCAATGGGAAGATACCAAGGAAAGCTCTAGCACTAACAGAGTGGGCCTGGAGGATACTGAAATCCATCAACCCCTTGACACACACAATGATAATAGCAACAACTGCCAATGAATACCTGCTAAGCACAATTTATAAGTATCAAATTCCAACAGTCCTTTCTGTGAGGTAGATACTCTTATTAGCCCATTTTACAGATGAGGAAACCAAAGGGAAGAGATGGTCAGTTTCTTGCTCATGACCACACAGCTAATAAGTGGTGGATTTGGAATTCAAACTTAAGATATTATGGCCCTGGAGCCATATGAAAATGGTGTACAACTTCCCATGGACTGCCATTAAAAATAATGTTTCTAGATGTATGTACAGAGAAGGCAATGGCACCCCACTCCAGTACTCTTGCCTGGAAAATCCCATGGATGGAGGAGCCTGGTAGGCTACAGTCCATGGGGTTCCGAAGAGTCGGACATGACTGAGGGACTTCCCTTTCACTTTTCACTTTCATGCATTGGAGAAGGAAATAGCAACCCACTCCAGTGTTCTTGCCTGGAGAGACGGGCGGAAAGAAGCTAAAGAAAAAGAAAACAATGTTTCTAACAAGTTTATAACAACACAGAGGAAGTTTGTGTTATTATCTTCAGTGAACTGGCCAGAATTCAATAATAAGCTACAATGTGATATACGCAGAAAAAAGCAAACACCAAAACATTAATAAATGACTATGGACAGTAGGTGAATTATGAGCTATTTCTTGTTTATTTTTCTGTATCACAAATTTTCTCTATAATGAGCATGCATTATATTCAAACTTGAAGAGACTCACTTTTAGTACTTCTTGAACTTTTTCGGCATGCACATCCACACACACACGTTTTTGAGTTATAAACTCCAATTCTTTGAAGATATCATATATTTTGGCAATAGTCAGAGAAGCCGCAGGGCACATTTCAAACCAGAGGAATGCAAAAGTACTTTAACACTCTGCAGAAAAAGCAGAGGATAGCAATTATGCTAAATTTATCTTCTCCATGACTTTGATAGGAAGAACAGGGTCACCAATAATGGAGATGAGGTCAGCAAGAGTTGTCACATTCGAGCAGACATAACATCAGTCTACATTCTTATAGCTTGGGATGGTCTTGATAAACCAACATTCACAAATAGAACAGAAGGAATTCAGCCTCAAAGTTCCCATTTTCACTCTTTAGGTGATGTCTTTGGATAAATGCATATGCTTGGTTTTCACTTGGGTAAATTTGTCAATCATGTCCTTTATGGATTGTGCTTTTTAGGCCTTGTTTAAGAAATCTTCCCATATCTTAAGTTCATGAAAACATCCATAAACATTCTCTTCTGAAAAGCTTTCTAGGGAATTCTGTGGTGGATCCAGTGGTTAGGACTCCACATTTTCACTGCCAAGGGTGCAGTTTCAGTCCTGGTCAGGGAACTAAGATCCTGCAGGCCATGTAAGATCAACAAAAGTAAATAAATAAATAAACAATTTTCTTAGTTTTCCCTTGTACATTGGGATGTTTAATAAATTTGTTATTCATATTTGTGTACAATGTGAGGTAGGGGTCCAATCACATGTCTTTCCATATAAATAACAAATGTCTCAGCAACATTAATGAAAACATCCACTTTTTCTCCACTGATATGCAAAACCGCTTCTATCCTATGGGCTCTTCATTTTGTTCTATTGATCTCTCTGTCTATAGCTATGCCAATATCATGCTGATTTTGTTACTGTAGATTTAAAATAAGTTTTGAGTTATGAAGGCAGCATTAAAACTTGAAAAGAAGTATCATGCTGAGAACTGCATAGTGAATTCAATATGGAACTCCAGTATCCAAGAAATACACAAAAAAATACCCCCAAATAAAACTGGTGGATATTTGTGCCCCATTGTTAGAGTTGGTTTGTATTGTATTTGTTTATTTGTAGTTTTTACCCCTATCCTACCCCTACCACGCAAATGTGCAACTAATATGGATTCACGGATTTGCCATATACCAGATTCACTGGGATAAAAATAGAAAATGAGAGAACTGAAGATAAACAGCACTCTTGGGTGAAATAACAGAATTAAGTTACTATCAGGGCTTTAAACTGACATTGTCCAGGGCACGAGAGAATTCCTGCCAGTGTTAACATCTCGATGTTCAGAATTCTGATAGGTTTGATTAGACTAATTTAATGCAGAGAAATTACTTTATCACCAGTATTATAGAGACTGCCAAGCCACTCTCAAGGCTGGCATGCTCTGAATTTGGCACCATAGCAGATAAAATATCTCCCTGGATCTTCTTCTTGTTGCTATTCACCAAGCAGCACTACATGCCCCTGCTTCTAATAGACAGAGCCTAGAATGGTCTATTAATTTAAGAAATGGAGAGCCAAAGTTATTTTTCAAAAACGTACATTTACCTCCAAGTTGCATTCAAGTAAGGCTTGAGCGAACAATGAACAAAGGACATTTGTAGACCCTGCTGTTGGTGCTTTTCTCGGGTATACTTGACTTCCATATCGTAACACCAAGGTCACTCCTAATTCCATAATCGAAACATTTTGACTATTTCCATGAATAGTCAAAACATTTTATCAAAGTTTGCCCCTACATGACTAAGAGGCAATGCACAGCCACAGCAGCGGGTAAATTAAGCTCCTGGAGACTCACCAGGCAATGACCTAAGAACAAAGCGGTTATACATGAGCTCGCTCTTCCTTGTTTACCTCTCTCACTTTCAAGTATTTGAGTATTTCCTTAGTTTTGTTCTGGGGAATTTTCTGGAAAAGAGTTGGTTAGGCCTTAAAAACAATTGTTTCTTTTTTTTTTAAGGATTTTTAAATTCTTATTTTTTTCATCTATTTATTTTATTTTTTAACTTGAAGTATAGTTGATTCACAATATGGTTAATTTCAGATGTACAGCATAGTACTTCAGTATTTTATAGATTATATTGCATTATAGATAATCACAAAATATAGGGTAAAATTCCCTATGCTATACATTAAATTTTTGTTGCTCATCTTTTTAATGTATAGTAGTAGTATGTGTTTGTAATTCCACACTCCTAATTTGTCCTCCTTCTCTCCTCTCCCACTTGATAAACATAAATTTGTTTTCCATATCTGTATCTTTCTGCTTTGTATATAGATCCATTTGTATTAATTTTCAGATTCCACACATAGGTGATACAGAATTTGGCTTTGTCTGACACTTTATACTAAGCACAATATTCTCTAAGTCTACCTAAATAAAGAGGTTAAGAATTTGCGAACTCAAATGTACTCATCACAACTTATCTTTCACAACATATTCACATGGGGGAATTTAGTATGGATTATTCAATTATTCATACAAAATATAAATATGAAGCAGATTTATTCACTACTCTATAATGAACTGGTCTGGGCCTCTCTCCAGAAAACTTGCATGTGGAGGTGATCTTCAGAGCCTCAGACCATCCATCACATTTACTACTTATCCAGCTAGCCATTTGGTCTACAGAGAAAAGGATAAGAATGTTCTAACAAGCATCAAGGCGAATTGGTCACTATACTCATTCCCATCATTACCTTCTGTTCAGTTCAGTGCAGTGCAGTCGCTCAGTCGTGTCCAACTCTTTGAGACCCCATGGACAGCAACACACCAGGATTCCCTGTCCATCACCAACTCCCAGAACTTGCTCAAACTCATGTCAGTTATGCCATGTAACCATCTCATCCTCTGTCATCCCCCTCTCCTCCTGCCTTCAATCTTTCCCAGCATCAGGGTCTTTTCCAATAAGTCAGTTCTTTGCATCAGGTGGCCAAAGTATTGGAGTTTCAGCTTCAGCATCAGTCTTTCCAATGAATATTCAGGACTGATTTCCTTTAGGAAAGACTGCTTGGATCTCCTTGTTTTCCAAGGGACTCTCAAGAGTCTTCTGCAACACCACAGTTCAAAAGCATCAATTCTTTGGTGCTCAGTTTTCTTTATAGTCCAGCTCTCACATCCATACATGACTCCTGGAAAAACCAACACTTTAACTAGATGGACTTTTGTTGGCAAAGTAAAGTCTCTGTTTTTCAATATGCTATCTAGGTTGGTCATAACTTTTCTTCCAAGGAGTAAGCATCTTTTAATTTCATGGCTGCAGCCATCATCTGCAGTGATTTTGGAGCCCCCCTTAAAATAAAGTCTGTCACTGTTTCCATTGTTTCCCCATCTATTTGCCATGAAATGATGGGACTGGATGCCATGATCTTAGTTTTCTGAATGTTGAGTTTTAAGCCAAATTTTTCACTCTCCTCTTTCACTTTCAACAAGAGGCTCCCTAGTTCTTCTTTGCTTTCTGCCATAAGGGTGGTGTCATCTGCATATCTATGGTTATTGATATTTCTCCTGGCAATCTTGATTCCAGTTTGTGCTTCATCCAGCCTGGCATTTCGCATGATGTACTCTGCATAGATGTTAAATAAGCAGGGTGACAATATACAGCCTTGATGTGCTCCTCTCCCGATTTGGAACCAGTCTGTTGTTCCATGTCTGGCTCTAACTGTTGCTTCTTGACCTGCATTCAGATTTCTCAGGAGGCAGGTCAGGTGCTCTGGTATTCCCATCTCTTGAAGAACTTTCCACAGTTTGTTGTGATTCACACGGTCAAAGTCTTTGGTGTAGTCAATAAAGCAGAAGCAGATATTTTTCTGGAACTCTCCTGCTCTTTTGATGACTCAATAGATGTTGGCTACTTCATCTCTCATTCCTTTGCCTTTTCTAAATCCAACTTGAACATCTGGAATTTCACGGTTCACATATTTTTAAGTTAGCAAGTCTCAAACTTTGGTGAAAGTTTAATTTTAAGGCAGTCTGAAACTTTGTTATAATAACAGTCAGAACAGCAACAGCAGGAGCAGCATAAATAGCAACAATAATAATGGTTGATATACACCTATAGTCTTTCTTCTGTTAATTTATCCAATGCATAGATTTGTGTTGTTGACTTCCATATCTATACTTCTAACCATGAGTTCTACCTGGAGGCCCAGACATGATCAACAGCTCCCAACATAACTATTTAGACATCAAACAAGCATCTCTAACATATTTAAAATCCAATATCTTTTCTCCCCCCAAAACCTGTGGCTCCTTTAGCTTTCTTCATCTGTGCAAATTATACCATCAACTTTAAGAGCAAAAGTCTAGAAGTCATACTTGATGCCTCTTTTTCCCTCATTCTTTTCATCAGTAAGCTCTGTGGACAATTCTTCCAAAACATATTAGGAGTCAACCCACTTCTGTTTCCTTTTCTTCCACCCAAGCTCAGGTGAGGTGAAGTCACTCAGTCGTGTCCGACTCTTTGCGACCCCCTGGACTGTAACCTACTAGGCTTCTCTGTCTATGGGATTCTCCAGGCAAGAATACTGGAGTGGATTGCCTTTTCCTTCTCCAGGGGATCTTCCCGACCCAGGGATCGAACCCAGGTCTCCCACATTGGAGGCAGACACTTTAACCTCTGAGCCACCAGGGAAGCCCAAGCTCAAGTTCTCGTCATTTCTAGCTTGGATCACCAGCAATAAGTACTTAACTGGTCTTTGTCCTAATCTTAGGACTTTACCATATTCTTACAGAGCAGCCAGGATGACCTATTTCAAACAAAACATATATTTTCAAACAAAACCCATTCTTATCTTAAAACACTGTGATTGTTTCCAAATATAATTAGGATAATCCCCCAAACCTTCACTCTGGCCTGCAAGATCTTCCAACAGGAGTCCCTGCATTCTTCTCTGTATTTAGCACCTGCCTGCCCCCTCACCATGCTCCAACCACACTTGCTTTTTCTCTTGCTCAAATACTCTAATCTCAGCCTCATCTCAATGCTTCTGTCTTTGCTGTTCCCTCTTCCTGGAATGTTCTTCCTCCAGATCACACAACTAGCTTCCTATCCTTTCAGATTTCATTTCAAATAGTATCTTTTGAGAAAAACTCTAGCTTTTTTGTGCAAGTCGGGATCCAACAAAGAAAGCAGAAACCTTTCTTTGTATTTAACCCTGAAGGAATTTTTAAAGTTAATTTGCACTGGCATATAGTTGATTTACAATGTTGTGTTAGTTTTTGCTGTACAATAAAGTGAATCAGTTATATATATACATATACCCACTCTTTGTATAGATCTATTCCCACATAGATAATTGGAGAATTATATAATAACTCTGTATAAGAGCATATTAAGTAGAGTTCCCTGTGATATAACAGGTTCTTATTAGTTACCTATTTTATGTATAGTTGTGTGTATATGTCAATTCCAATCTCCCAATTTATTCCTCCCCTGCTTTCTCCCTTGGTAACCATAAGTTTGTTTTCTACATCTGTGACCCTATATCTAATACAGAAGGAATTTAATATAGACAATTATGATGCATGGGATGGATAACCATTGAAGACAAGCAAGGAATGACAAGGCAAAGATCTGCAACAGCAGGAAAACTAAGTCCACCCAGGCCCAGAAAGCCAAAGAAAGAAACTGCATTACCAGAGCCCATGAGCCAAGATCACCAAGTGGAAGCTGGAAGAAGCTTTAGTAAGACCTGCCCAGCAGAAGCCAGTCACAAGAGAAACGCAACCACACAAGGTCATCATAGAGAGGTTGGGAGAAGTACCATGGTTTCTCCCTCCATCACTCAAATCTCCTACCAGTGCCTCCACTGATGAAGTCCATCTGGAACCCCAAAGCCACAGGAGTTTGGGAAACACACCTGATAGCCCATGGCCACACAGATCACAACAGGGAAATGGAAAAGATGGATGTAAGGTCAAACAGCACAAAGTCAGTGCATGACCCCATTTCATCTTCCAATCTCTCCCCTCCCATTCAATTCTGATCACTGTATCCTGTATAGTTATTTTCATAGTAGTCACTATTATCTGGGGGTGGTTTATTCATAAGTCATGTCCAACTTGTATGACCCCATGGATTGTAGCCTGCCAGGCTCCTCTGTCCATGTAATCTAGACTTATCTTGATTATTTCTTTATTCCTTTTTTACAAATTAGGATGTAAGCATCATACTCCTTGGGCTTCCCTCGTAGCTCAGTCAGTAAAGAATCCACCTGCAATGTAGGAGAGCGGGGTTTGATTCCTGGGTTGGGAAGATTCCCTGGAGAAGGAAATGGCAACCCACTCCAGTATTCTTGCCTGGAGAACCCATGGACAGAGGAGCCTGGCTGGCTACGGTCCATGAAGTTCAAGAGTCTGACACAAATTAGCAACTAAACCACCACTATCATACTCCTTGTTTCTGTATACATCTCTGGTACCTTGAGCAATTCCAAACTCATGAAAAGCACTCAGTAAATATCTATTTGAAATATACTGAATGAGGGATTGCTATGTCCAATGCACTGTGCTAAGGGCTTTACATGAACTAACTCACCAAATCCTTAGAAAAACCTCACAATTCTTCTTCTTCTTTTTTTTTTTTTATTATCCATTCATCTGCTGATGGACATCTAGGTTGTTTCCATGTCCTGGCTATCATAAACAGTGCTGTGATGAACATTGGGGTACACGTGTCTCTTTCATTTCTGGTTTCCTCGGTGTGTATGCTCAGCAGTGGGATTGCTGGGTCATAAGGCAGCTCTATTTGCAATTTTTTAAGAATCTCCACACTGTTTCACAATTCTTTTATTCATAAGGAATCTGAGACTTAGGGGGAGCATTGTGAAGCATTACATCTTCACAATTAATGGATGGATTTCAGCAGCCAGTAGGCTGTCAACAGTACAAACTGCAAATTAGAAATGACTATTCATATATATAATCCATCAAGGTGTCATTGTGCCAACTTAAAAACGTAGTTTTGCTAATAATGAATAGTTTATTCAACACCTTCACTGAGCAGCATTGGATAAAGTAGTCGGCATTGCTCATCATTTCTGTTTCTTCCAAAGAGAAAGTGAAAGAAAACAAACCTAGGTCATTGTCAATTTCAAGGTACCAAACACCTGACCTTAACTTTCTGATCCTCAGAAAACAGAGAGTTTATTGAAGACTTACAATAATACTTTTATCTTAAGCTGAACACTCTACAGTATAAAATATTGTGTCTGATTGCTGTCCTGTGCTGTGCTTCGTCGCTCAGTCACATCTGACTCTTTGCAAGCCCCTGGACTGTAGCCTGCCAGGCTCCTCTGTCCATGGGATTCTACAGGCAAGAATACTGGAGTGGGTTGCCATGTCCTCCTCCAGGAGATCGAACCCAGGTTTCCTGCTTTGCAGGCAGATTATTTAATATCTGAGCCAACTTTAAATATAGCTCTGAGGGTTAGCTGTCTCTCGGCGAGATATGTTTATCTGAGCAACAAGCAGACATCTAAGCTCTATCTGCATGATTTCTTAAAAATCAAACAGGAATCACAGAACTGCATTAAATTTGGGTCAAATGCTTTGCATATGGCATTTGGCCATAATGCATCAGTCCTTTGAAAAGAATGAAGCAAAGATTCCAGGGAGGTTCCACTTGGGGAAACACCAGCAGCTCTAGCCCACTCCAACGCCATGTTGGAGACTGCAGTGTGTGAATCATGGCTAAACAGGCTGCCTCAGGGGAGAAGCCAAGATTCTGTCCATAGCTTTCAAAGCAGCTCTTCATCTTGTACGAATGTCAGCTGTTCACTTTGCAAGCACAACTGGGCAGGAACATTTCCAGATCTTTGACTCCATTAAGCAGTGACTTAGATATAATGATTAAATCTCTAAAGACAAAGATACAGGGGAAAAGCACCATCACCGTTGACTTTGAGCTATATCTAGATCAGGCTGGTTTATTTTTAAGCCATGGAATGTTATTAGGCTTTACATTAAATCAATAAAGAAAGTCTGGACCAAAGTTCAGAGACCTTTGGATGTAGTCATAATGGATTCCTTGGAAACCTATGAAATAAGCTCTGAAATTGACTTGGGATTTCTGCCATTTTCAGATGAAATGACAAGGGTTTCAGCCAAGGTCCTCTGGCCATAATGAACTGATTGAATATCCATCACTGATTAGACTCCATAGGATCATACAGGAAAAAACATGGTTCCGTCTCTGAATGTGGATATTTCCAGGTCCTTTGATTGGTTTTTTGGATTATGTCTCTCACAGGACATGAGAGCCCATGTATTAGTTTTAGTTACTTACCTTCTACTCTGTTAAAAGTATTTGAAGTGGCTTAGAGACATATGCACAGTACAGTTATATAGGAATATCTAGTGAAAAAATCAAGGTCAATATACTATGGTACAATACAATACTCTACAGCTATTAAAAATGGCGATGCAGCTCTCTGTGTTTCAATATACAATACTATGTAAGTTTCACTGCTAAGAGAAAAGAACAAAGTGCAGAAGACTAAGCACACCATGCTGTAAATTGGTTTACAGAAAGTAAAAGAAAATGCATAAGTCATAGAAAACAAACCTGTGGTTACCAAAGGGGAGAGGGTTGGGGAGGGATAAACTAGGCATTGGGGATTACTAGATACACACTGCATTTGGAGGCTTCCCTGTGGCTCAGACAGTAAAGAATCTGCTTTCAATGCAGGATACCCATGTTCAGTCCCTAGGTCAGGAATATCCCCTGGAGAAGGGAATGGCTACCCACTGCAGTATTCTTGCCTGGAGAATTCCATAGACAGAGGGACCTAGAGGGCTGATGGTTCATAGGGTCACAAAAATTCAGACACGACTGAGTGACTAACATGCACACATACTACTATATATAAAATAGATAACCAACAAGGATCTACTGTATAGTAATGGGAAACTACAATGGAAAAGAATATGAAATAAATATACATACATACATACATATATATATATATATATAAAATATGGGGGGGATCCTCTGGTGAAGGACATGGCAACCCACTCCAGTATTCTTGCCTGGAGAATCCCATGGACAGAAGACCCTGGTGGGCTGCAGTCCATAGGGTCACAAAGAGTTGGACACAACTGAAACGACTTAGCACACACACATGCATACACGTAACTGAATAACTTTGCTGGACACCAGCAACTAATACAGCATTGTAAATCAACTATACTTCAATAACTAAAAATACATGGAGACTACTTTTGAAAGCATATACAAGAAATTCATAACAGTGGCTGCCTCTGGGGAAGAAAATTGGAGACATTTTTGAAAGGAATGAAATAGTGCCATTTGCAGAGACATGGATTACCTAGAGACTGTCATACAGAATGAAGTAAATCAGAAAGAGAAAAACAAATATCACATAATACCACTTGTATATGGAATCTAGAAAAATGGTATGGATGAACTTCTTAGCAACACAGAAATAGAGTTACAGATACAGAAAACAAACTTATGGACACCAAAAGGGGGAAGGTGGGTGGTGGGATGAATTGAAAGACTGGGATTAACATATATACACTATTGACATTATGTTTAAAATAGATAAATCTAATGAGAATCTACTGGATAGCACAGAAAACTACGTAGAGCTCTGTGGTGAACTAAATGGGAAGGAAACCTAAAAAAGAGGGGATATATGTATATATATAACTGATTCGCTTTGCTTTACAGTAGAAACTAATGCAACATTGTAAAACAACTATACTCCAATAAAACTTTTAAATGATAAAAAGTAAATAAAGCACTTGTGGTGGACACTTTTGATGCCCCATGCAGACCTGTTTTCACACGCCATGTCCCATAGCTACTAGGAATGTTGATTGATGATGACTCGCAGTTGATCCCTGCTGGTTCCTTGGCCTCAAGGAGGGATCAATTCTGACACAACGCTTGCTCCAGAGCTTTCCTTGAGATTAGGCTGAAGCTAGACTCCATTTGGGACCCACCTTTGATAAACTCTTTCCCTTCGCTTTTATTCTCTTTCTCCTAGGAGCACTCTTTGAATAAGTCACTTGCATAAGAATCTCTGAAATGGCTTTATTTCTGGGGAATTTAGCCAAAGACAGTGCGATAGAAAGAAAAATCAGGTTGTACAAAATACTAAGAATATAAATTCATGTATATGTTGTGTTCACATCAGAGGCAACAATGATTTTTTTCCTTTGAAAACAGATATGTCCCCACACTTATAAACCTTTCATGGGACTTCCCTGGTCCAGTGGTGAAGAATCTGCCTTTCAATGGAGAGGACATGGGTTCAGTCCCTGGTCAGGGACGTAAGATCCCACATGCCCCAGGGCAAACAAGCCCAAGAGCCACAAATACTGAGCCTGCCTGCGGCAACTAGAGAGATGCCTTGAGCTGCAGGAAGATCCCTTGTGCTGCAACTAAGACCTAAGACAGCCACGAACAAAGCTAGTGGAGGTGATGGAATTCCAGCTGAGCTTTTTCAAATCCTGAAAGACGATGCTGTGAAAGTGCTGCACTCAATATGCCAGCAAATTTGGAAAACACAGCAGTGGCCATAGGACTGGAAAAGGTCTGTTTTCATTCCAATTCCAAAGAAAGGCAATGCCAAAGAATGCTCAAACTACTGCACAATTGCACTCATCTCACATGCTAGTAAAGTAATGCTCAAAATTCTCCAAGCCAGGCTTCAGCAATACGTGAACCGTGAACTCCCTGATGTTCAAGCTGGTTTTAGAAAAGGCAGAAGAACCAGAGATCAAATTGCCAACATCCGCTGGATCATGGAAAAAGCAAGAGAGTTCCAGAAAAACATCTATTTCTGCCTTATTGACTGCCAAAACCTTTGACTGTGTAGATCACAACAAACTGTGGAAAATTCTGAAAGAGATGGGAATACCAGACGACCTGACCTGCCTCTTGAGAAATCTGTATGCAGATCAGGAGGCAACAGTTAGGACTGGACATGGAACAACAGACTGGTTCCAAATAGGAAAAGGAGTATGTCAAGGCTGTTGATCCAACCAGTCCATTCTGAAGGAGATCAGCCCTGGGATTTCTTTGGAAGGAATGATGCTAAAGCTGAAACTCCAGTACTTTGGCCACCTCATGCGAAGAGTTGACTCATTGGAAAAGACTCTGATGCTGAGAGGGATTGGAGGCAGGAGGAGAAGGGGACGACTGAGGATGAGATGGCTGGATGGCATCACGGACTCGATGGACGTGAGTCTGAGTGAACTCCGGGAGATGGTGATGAACAGGGAGGCCTGGTGTGCTGTGATTCATGGCGTCGCAAAGAGTCAGACACAACTGAGCGACTGAAATGAACTGAATGTTAAAAAAATAATAAAATGTAAGATATTAAGATTAACTTTTTTTTAAAAGCCTTTCATGATTTTCCTTTGTTCTCCAGATAAAGACTGAATTCCTTAGCAAGTTTGACAAGAGACCCTGCACAGCCTGGCTTCCGCACACCCCATCAACCTCAGCTTCACACGGTGCTCCTTGTTCTTTCCACACCAGCCACACTGGCCTAATTTTGAGTTTCTTCTACTCCCCACACCCCGTTCTGCTGCAGGACTTCTGCTCATGCTTTTCCCTGGAATGTTCTTCCCCCCATTCTTTGCCCAGTTGACTTCTACTCCTTCTGACATCCCCTCCAACATTACTTTGACCAGAACAAATACTCCGATACCAAGTTCTCCTAATTCCACAGGTTTATTTTCCTTTTTTAAAAAATTATTGTTTTGGCTGTGCAGGGTCTTCATGTTGCACGTGGGCTTGCAGCAAGTGGGGGCTACTCTTCCTTGAGGTGCATAGGCTTCTACTGAGGGGGCTTCTCTTGCTATAGAGCACAAGTTCTAGTCTGCAGAAGTTGCAGTTGAAGGGCTCTAGAGCACAGGCTCAGCAGTCCTGGTGCACAGGCATAGTTGCCCCGCAACATGTGGGGTCTTCCCTAATCAGGGATTGAACCCATATAACCTGCATGGGCAGATGGAGTCTTTACCACTGGACCACAGACTTATTTTCTATAGTATATCTGAAAGTTGCAACTGTGAGGCTTATTTGTATAATTCTTTCATTAACTGCTGCCTAAATATTAGAAGCCCCTGTAAAAGCCAATGGCGCTTGATTTCACTCATTCCCCTCTGTCTAGAGCCTGGGACAGTGTTTCCCACATTGCAAGTGCTTGATAAATGTGTGCTGAATAAACAGATCTTGGTTAAAATGAACCTAACCAGCTGAAATTCAATGCTAAATTTCACTCTGGCCTGCTTAAAATCCAAACAAAAAAGGAAAAACAAACAGTTCTTTAATTTTCACTATCTATAGACAAAATAAAGCACATCGGTTATTCATGAGACACCTCATCTCTGGTACTGAAACCAGAGATAATGTTTCATGCTATGTGCTCATTGAACAATGATTTTCATGGAAACATCTTCAAAACCATCCCCACAATTGATGAAATAATGAATTTAAGCTGGTTGTTTTCTTCATTCACTCAGAACATATTTATTAAGAACCTATTATGTTCCAGGCACTGTATTATACCCTGGAGAATAAAAACAATGGTAAATAAAAGAGATAAAAATTCCCACTTTCATGGAGCTTAGCTTCTCATGAGAGATTCAGACAAAATTTCACAAAACACAGGAATAAATGCAAGTACTGTGAAGCAGTCATAAAATAAATGCAAGTGCTGTGAAAGAGTCATAAAATACAGTGATAGATGATTTAATCTAGACCAGGGGGTTGCTTGACTTTAGATTTGAAGGTTGAATTGGCTTGCCCTGGGCAAAGAGACAAAGGTGTTGCCAGAAGTTACAACCAATGAAACTGCCCTATGGAATAAAGTTGTTTTGGTAAGTTAGAACCACTGTGGCTAAAAGAAGGGTAGGGAGGAGTTAGTTTAGTGGAAGAAGAAGCTGAGGAGATAGAAAAGAGTCAAACAATAGACCACTTTCTCTTAAGATCAATGAGGAGATACTAAAGGATTTTTAGCAAGTGGACGAGACAATAAACAGAACATCATGTGAAATGCTGAGCTGGATGAAGCACAAACTGGAATCAAGATTGCTGGGAGAAATATCAATAACCTCAGATATGCAGATGATACCACCCTTACAGCAGAAAGTGAAGAAGAACTAAAGAGCCTCTTGAAAGTGAAAGAGGAGAGTAAAAAAGTTGGCTTAAAATTCAACATTCAAAAAACTAAGATTATGGCATCTGGTCCCATCACTTCATGGGAAATAGATGGGGAAACAATGTAAACAGTGACAGACTTTAATTTTTGGGGGCTCCAAAATCACTGCAGATGGTGACTGCAGCCATGAAATTAAAGGATGCTTGCTCCTTGGAAGAAAAGCTATGAACCTAGACAGCATATTAAAAAAGCAGAGACATTACTTTGCCAACAAAGGTCCATCTAGTCAAGGCTATGGTTTTTCCAGTGGTCATGTATGGATGTTGGATTTGGACTATAAAGAAAGCTGAGTGCTGAAAAACTGATGCTTTTGAACTGAGATTTTGGAGAAGACTCTTGAGGGTCCCTTGGACTGGAGATCAAACCAGTCAGTCCTAAGGATATCAGTCCTGAATATTCATTGGAAGGACTGATGCTGAAGCTGAACCTCCAATACTATATAGCCACCTGATGTGAAAAACTGACTCCTTGGAAAAGACCCTGATGCTGGGAAAGATTGAAGGTAGGAGAAGAAGGGGATAACAGAGGATGAGATGGCTGGATGGCATCATTGAGTTGATGGACATGAGTTTGAGCAAGCTCTGGAAGCTGGTGATGGACAGGGAAGCCTGTTGTGCTGCAGTCCATGGGGTTGCAAAGAGTCGGACACGGCTGAGCAACTAAACTGAACTGAGACGATCAGACTTTCATTTTGAAAAAATCATTTGGCATCTAAGGGAGAACAAATTATACAGAATCCCCTAGGTGGCTCAGTGATAAAGAATCCGTCTGCCAGTGCAGAAGAAACCAGTTCCATCCCGGGGTGGGGAAGATTTTCTGGAGAAGGAAATGACAACCCACTCTAGTATTTTTGTCTGGGAAATCCCATGGACAGAAAAGCCTGGTGGGCTATAGTCCTTGGGGCACAAAAGAGTCAGACAGGACTTAGCGACTAAACAGCAACAACAGAAAATATGGGAAGATCAATGGGCTGGAAGTTAAGGTTAGGTACTGTAATAACCTAGATGATAAATAAAGGCATTTTTTTCCTATAGTATTGACAGGAATGTGGAAGGAAAGAAACATATTAATATTTGATGAATTTGGATATCATAGAACCAAAACAATTTTCCCTGAAGGCAAAAGAATGTGCACCAGGCACACATTTCTCTGATAAATTGGATTCAATAAATTTTAGAGAATCTAAAAACTGGGTTGGTAATCCTTTTAAAAAGTTTAGTTCTGTTCAGTTCAGTCACTCAGTCATATCTGACTCTTTGCGACCCCATGAATCACAGCACGCCAGGCCTCCCTGTCCATCACCAACTCCCGGAGTTCACCCAAACCCATGTCCACTGAGTCCGTGATGCCATCCAACCATCTCATCCTTTGTCATCCCCTTCTCCTCCTGCCCCCAATCCCTCCCAGCATCAGGGTCTTTTCCACTGAGTCAACTCTTCGCATGAGGTGACCAAAGTACTGGAGTTTCAGCTTCTACATTAGTCCTCCAATGAACACCCAGGACTGATCTCCTTTAGGATGGACTGGTTGGATCTCCTTGCAGTCCAAGAGACTCTCGAGAGTCTTCTCCAACACCACAGTTCAAAAGCATCAATTCTTTGGCACTAAGCTTTATTCATAGTCCAACTCTCACATCCATACATGACCACTGGAAAAACCATAGCCTTGAAGAGACAGATCTTCACTGGCAAAGTAATGTCTCTGCTTTTTAATATGCTGTCTAGGTTGGTCATAACTTTCCTTCCAAAGAATAAGTGTCTTAATTTCATGGCTGCAATCACCATCTTAAAAGTGCCTCATGATTGAGGAGGTCTAGGGTTCAATTTTGGAGAAGGCAATGGCATCCCACTCCAGCACTCTTGCCTGGAAAATCCCATGGACAGAGGAGCCTGGTGGGCCACAGTCCATGGGGTCGCTAAGAGTCAGACAAGACTCAGCGACTTCCCTTTCACTTTTCACTTTCATGCATTGGAGAAGGAAATGGCAACACACTCCATTGTTCTTGCCTGGAGAATCCCAGGGATGGGGGAGCCTCGTGGGCTGCCGTCTATGGGGTCGCACAGAGTCGGACACAACTGAAGTGACTTAGCAGCAGCAGGGTTCAATTTTAAATTGTCCACCAAGAACTGAGATTTGGTAGCAAATGTCAAGAACTGACATCTACAGAGTCAATGGTGACATATAGAGGTTCTCACTGTACAGGAAATAAATGATGAACATCCTCCTGCAAAAGTCAAAAATCTTGCTGTATATATTGCTTTTATTTATATAAAGTTAGGGCTGTATATGCAGGAGTAACTATATATTAGGTATTCCAAAAATATAAAGATAGATCTCTGTTGGTTTTGGGGTTTTTTTTTTTTTTTTTTTTTTTGGTAACTTTGTAAATTGGTCAGATTAAAAGAACACCTTAAGGTGTCATTCAGTTCAGTTCTGTCACTTTTTCATGTCCGACTCTGCGACCCCATGGGCTTCAGCATGCCAGGCTACCCTGTCCATCACCAAAGGTGTTGTTAAAGAGACATACAAGTCAGATAGAATCATTGACATCCACTGTCAAAGTGACCTTTTCATCTAAGGCTGTTTCTTGCAGTGTATTATCCAAACTAGTATAATTCCTGTTCAGGTGTGCCTCACTTTATATGGGCAGGAAGTTGTAAACCTAGCTTTTTTTTAAAACAGGGAACATGGTATGTAAAATATTAGTCTGATCAATTGGTAAGATCAAGGGTTTAGAAGAGCAAGTTCATGTATTCAATTCCTGTGTGGGCCAATTAGCTCCAATTCAGAAGACAGGATTTTTAGCTTGAAGAAATTTCAGAGGTAATCTTGTACAAACATAAAATTTTACAGATGAGAAAACTGAGACCCAAGGGGATAAATTCTCCAAATTCATCAAGCAGTGCAGTGAAAGAGCTTCTTTTAAAACCCAGCAAAACCAGGCCACTTGCCCCCCGCAACCCTTCAAATTAATCACATAACTTTGCTCTTACATGAATACAAATTAGTCCTCTTATGCTGAGCAGCCAACTGATAAATGTGCTTTATGTTTATGGTTTATTTGAAAATACAGATACTCAGACTAAGTTTAAGAAAAGGAGGGTTTTTACTAATGTAGTAGGTGAGTAATATATTCAAACAAAGAGAAGAGAAATTGATCTCAGGGAAATGCTACAACAAGGGCATCACAAGAGTGCTCAGCAGCAGAGGTCCCGGAATTGGTTCCCTAGAAATTACCGTTGGATTTTTCCATTTCTGGATCTCAGACCAAAACTAAAATTTTAGCAGAGAATGGTGCTTCCAACTGTAATGGTCCAATTTGTATCAGACCAAAAGTTCCAAAAAGAATAACTTTAAATCCGGGAAATTTTTTAAAAGATGTTCAAAGTCACTGAAAATCCACCAAGGCAGCCACGATCTGAGGAAAACCTGGTATTCTGTACAAAGTTTCCCCTTGAAACCTTTGCCAATTTGGAAACAAAGGTGAGAAGCTAGGGAGAAAGTGGTGACTAGAGGGTTAAAAAGAATGAGCAGCTCCTTCAGAAGTCTCAAGTGGTTAGGTAAAAGTAAAATCCATGGCTATCAAAGCAGACATAACTTGAGGCGCCAAGGTCATACAGAAGATGGAAGTAAGCTTTACATTTAGCTTCTGCATTTCCCTTTTAGGAACATACAGATTTGTAACCGGGGACTGAGAAGCTGAGAAGCCAAAGAGAAAATATAAATTAAAATTCAAAAAGTGAAGCAGAGTTTATAGTAGTTTCACAATAATGGTGAGACAAAAATTGGAGTTCAGGACTAGCCAAAAATAAGAGGTTTTGGTAAACATCAAGGTTTTGATTTGGGGCCCTTAAGTGTTCTGTCCTAAATTAGGGACAGAATGAATATATACCATCCCTTATAAACACTAATTCAGCTTTGTATTAGACAGAATTGCATATTAGATAATGTTATCTGCCTCGACATTAACTGTCTGCCAAAATCAAAAGCATGTCCTTTCTAGAAGATGAACAACATCATCCATAGTTTCTATACTGTTTCATTCATTTATCTGGCACATCAAGAGATGAGACAAAGTGAAAAACAGGCTTTTAGATCATCAGAGACTTTAAAATGATTTTAATATACTCTAGAAAATAGCACAATGGAGGATTTAACCAGAGAACTGTAATCTACATAAATCAAATGGAAGCCCTAGAGCTGAAAAAATACAGAAAATGAAAGTTTTTGATATGTCAATAGATATTCTAACATTAGATTAGACACAACAGAGAATTAGTCTATCTAAATATACATCAGTGGAACATACTAAGAATGGAGAACAGAGACAAAGAAAATGATGGGAAACTCATTTTTAAAAAAACACAAAAGATACAAGAGACTTCTTGATATGCTCTAATATTTATGTAATTGGATGCCCAATAGGAGAGGTGAAAGAGACTGGTTGGAGGTGGGAGAATGGGAGAAGTAACTTTTGAAAAGAATTTTCCAAAAATGTTTAAAACATCAAAACACAGTTTTAGGAAACTATGAATCTCAAGCAGGGATTTTATATATATTATATACAGAGAGAGAGAGATATTAATATATATATATAATATATATATAGAGAGAGAGACCTAAACACATCAAAATAAAACTTCTAAAATCTAACGTTAATGATTAAGTTAGAAAGCAGAGAAAGGAAAAAGAAGCATTTACCTTCAAAAGAGCAATAAGAATAATGGATGATTTCTCAGTAGTAACAATGGTATCCAGAAAACAATGGAAAAATATCTTTAAGGTACTAAAAATAAGTTTCCATTGACAAGATTCTGTTTGGACTTTCTTTGACCAAATGCCCGTCCCTGTGAAACGTTCAGGATTATGGAATAAAATTTCCCAAAGGAAACAGGACTGTAATGAGTAGAAGGGATAGGGAAGAGATAAGCAAGGAAAGCTGAAACAAGAATTATCTATGCACTGCTTTAATCCTCACGGCCGCTTTTTGTGGCAGACAGAGAAATAGTTCGCACAGGGTCATACAGTGAGCTGTCAAAAATGAAACTCAAGTCCAGTTTAACTTTCAATCCCATGATTTTAACCTATATTCCCTGCAGAATGCCTTGTATAAGAAGGGAGGAAGTTGGCAGTGAGGTCATTGGAGTCATCAAACCTGGCAGTCCCGGGACTGTCAATGCTGCAGTTTAATCACCCAGCTTTCCAAAGGGGACTCGTTTTAGCTACCCAGGAAAAGAGCAATCATTCTTAGAGATAAAAATCAACATTTCATAAAGAAGTAGAAGTGTTTCACACGTATGTAAAACGCATAGTTTATCTATTTCCCAGCTAATGTGCAAAAAGTATGCTTCTCATCAGGGATCTAACTCAAGGCAAGGGACTCATGACTATCCTGCTTATAAACAAAACAAAGCCAATACACACATCAGCTGAATAACCCAAGTAAATTAAATTCACTCCCATGAGGGAAAGATGATAATAAATAGTGCAGCTATAATGAGCTCATTCATCCAATTCAGTGGACAAACACACAAAGGAATGGATAGAGTTGTGTAGCTGATGAAATTGCTTAAACTATCAGTATTTTGGGTGAATTACACCCATGGCAAGATGATATAAATACTCAGCTAAGGGCTTCTCCTGGAACTTTGCCAACGTTCACTCTTCTTCTTTAATGATTAACAAGTCACAGAGGGGTTATTTTCCCAACCTTCCAAATCAGATTTAATGAACATACATTAAAAGAGGACAGCACTTCAGAAATAATATACAGGTCCTTCAGCATAAACTCCAAGCCTACTTGTCTGGCAGAAGTGACTCATTTAGTTCCTGAGTGGTGTTTTCTTATTTTGAGCATCCATTTCACCATCCAAAAACACCCTGTCAGATCAGTCTTAGACACTGCCTATTAAAATGTTAAGCTTCACCTGATAAAATATAATTATAGCATTCCTGACATTTTTACATAGCACACACATACTTTAAGCCAATTTTGCTGGAGTTAAGATTTTTCCTCTAGATGTGTGAATGCATGATGAAGCTATAAGGAAATATCATTACATCAAACTCTAACATAGTTGAGAACATGGGTCCAAAATAAATAAGAAAACCAAACCAGAAGATGTATAAAGGGAATAAATGGGCAAAATGGTGGCAAAGGCCAATGAAAGATGGTGAGAGCTCATCAAATCATGCAATCAAATAAAGATTTAAAACAGCATCCAAAATTAAAATAAATAAATGTTAAAAAATAAATAAAAAAATAAAATGGCATCCAAAAAAAGGTTTCTTAAAGATTTGTTAATTGGTAATTTTGAGTCCCTTGGACTGCAAGGAGATCCAACCAGTCCATTCTGAAGGAGATCAGCCCTGGGTTTTCTTTGGAAGGAATGATCCTAAAGCTGAAACTCCAGTACTTTAGCCACCTCATGCGAAGAGTTGACTCATTGGAAAAGACTCTGATGCTGAGAGGGATTGGGGGCAGGAGGAGAAGGGGACGACCGAGGATGAGATGGCTGGATGGCATCACGGACTCAATGGACGTGAGTCTGAGCGAACTCCGGGAGTTGGTGATGGACAGGGAGGCCTGGCATGCTGCGATTCATGGGGTCGCAAAGAGTCGGACACAATTGAGCGACTGAACTGAACTGAACTTTGAGTTTATTGGGCAATGATTTTTCACCTGGAAAGTTTTTTTTTAATTACCAATATTCAGATCCCATTGTAGACCATTTGAGTCTGAATTTCTAGAGCTGGAATCCAGGTATCAGTATTTTTGGAAAGCTATACTCCCCTAGTTATTCTAGTATGTGACCATTATCAATAATCATTACATACTTAGTATTTGAGAGTGGTTAGATTATTCGGTCAGCATGCTTATACATCTCCTTCAAATCTGCATCTGACCCTAGCTATATCACAGGCAACAAAGTCCTTTGGGGGAAGTGGGGTGTAGTACAAAGAGATGTCCATAAGTTCTTTGATACTCCTCCATTAAAATGATAGGGCTTGGGACTTGCATGATGGTCCACTGATTAAGAACCCATCTTGCAATGCAGGGTTCACAGGTCTCTAGTGGAGGAAGTAAGATCCCATATGCCTCAGGGCAACTAAGCTTGTGTGCCACAGCTATCAAAGCCTGCACTCTGGAGCCCACATGCCACAACTAGAGTCCTAGCACCACAATGAAAGGTCCTGCATGATGCAACAAAGATCCTACATGCCACAATTAGGACCCGACACAGCCAAATAAATAGATAAAGGATAGGACCTAACTCCCCTTCCTTTGTGTGTGGGCTAGGCTTAGTGACTAATTTCCAAGGAACAGAATGTGGCAGAAATCACAGTATGTAACCCCAAGATCAGGTCATAAAAGACATGGCAGCTTCCTCTTTGCTCTCTTGTAGATCACTCACTCTGGGGGAAGTCAGTTGCCATGCTGTAAGGATGCTCAAGCTAACCTGTAAAGAGGTCATGTGGCAAGTGACTGAGGCCCCCTGTCAAGAGCAGTGCATGAACCATCCCCCCAACCCAGTTACGCCTTCAGATCACCACATCCTCGGTCAATATCTTGACTTCAATCTCATAAAAGACCCTGAGTCAGAGCCAGACAGCTAAGATGCTCCTAAATTCCTAGCACATGGAAATTGTGAGATTATAAACGCTCAGTGTTTTAAGTCAAGTTTGCGGTTAATTTTCTACATATAAATTGATACAGGAGGCCAGTCTTCAAATACAGACATCATATAATTAGAATTGTCCATCAGTCTGTCACTAGGCATAGCTTTATACCTGACATTTAGTAGACATTCGATAAATATTTGTGGAATAAATGAAAGACTGATAGATTCATCACCTCTCACTTTGAAAAAAAAAATGTTTCCCCTTTTCTAATGCAGCACAGAGTACTAGAAGTCTTATCTATCTTGAAATAATCATGAAGATTTCAGTCTACATGGAGCCTAAAGTTTAAAAGAATTAGGCTACAAGTGAACAGAAATGTATCCCATTACTAGAAACAGCATATATTATGTCCTACTTCAGCTCACCAGAAAATGCCTTCTTGTTATTTTTGCCCCTTTGGGAAATCTTCAATGCTGTGAATATCATTGCCTTGGTTTTTCACTTGGTAAATCAATGTAACTTTTCTTGACTCTAAAAAGTCTTTAATCCAATATTAAACAATCCAATTTCCCTAAATCACTAATTATCCACATTTTGTCAGTAATGCTGCATTCTTCACTTCCCCTATTGTAATCAGCTTTTTTCTTCCCATCAAGTCTTTGGAGAATACTCCTCTCATCCACTAGCTCCAGAGGCACATGTCTTCTTACTTGCCCCTTCCTTGGATGGAGCTGTTTTCCTCTTTCCCCAGAAGGAAGCAGCCAGGCAGTCTAAAGCTGTAGTTCCTGAATCTTGAGAAATTCTCTAAAAATATAGTACCTGAGCCATCCTTTCAGAGGTCCTAATGTTGCAGAATCAAGGAAGGGATCCAAATCCATATTTTTTAAAGATCCTAAATAATTGAAGAAACCATTGCATTTACCTGTCCTTGTGCTCTCATTACCTTAAAAGGGATGCACTTGCCAAAAAATTAATCCCTATTTTTAGCTAATGTTAACATAACTTGCATGGATAGGGTTTATTCTTTCCTGGACCCAGAACATTCCAAAGATAATTTAACAAATGGGAAACAGGGTGCATTTGTAATGTAACTCAAGGTGAATAATTTTTTTAAAAAAAGAAATCCTTTTAACATAATGTCAAGTATGAGAGCCAGGAGGAAGGCTATTATGGCAGCTGAATTGTCTAGGACTGTCATTGCTCTACCCAACCTGGTCCAAAGCAACCATCAACCTTCAACCCAGAATCACATCTCTGCACTTATTTGGTGGAACCAAATGTGACTGAGCAACTGACATCCTATTTTTAAATACAGAATAGAAGAGGCAGGATGGTGAGGTGAGGAGAGGGAGGAGTGTAAGATCCTGAAGAAGAGAGAGCTAAAAGCGAAGAGTTAGGTTCTATAGTAACCATGAAGATAAAGCACTTGAATGCATGTGAGATTTCATCCCTGTTGATATGCTAGCGACAAATGGGGCAGAAAGGAGGATCCGCTTCCCACACACACCTGTTGTCAGTGGCCTCTGTATAGTTGGAAATAGAACTTGACCTGAAAAAGGTTTTTGTGGGTTTGGTTTGTGTATGTGTGTTTTACATTCTTCTGGACTATATATATATATATATAACTGGTAAAGACTATTTAATAATGAAGAGTATTTAATAATGCACCATCACTCCCTTCCACTCTTAAAGGCTTTGGTTATAGGGTTTTATGAACTCCTTATAGTACTAAGAGGGAATCCCTGGTGACTTAGTGGTAAAGAATCCATCTGCAATGCAGGAGACATGGGTTTGATCCCTGGGTTGGGAAGATCCCCCAGAGAAGGAAATGATTACCCACTCCAGTATTCTTGCCTGGACAATTCCATGAACAGAGGAGCCTGGCAGGTTATAGTTTGTAGGGTCACAAGAATCAGTCATGACTTAGCAACTAAATCACCACCATAGGGCAAAGAGCAATGAATTATCTATCATTATTAAAGATAAGTACCAATTTCTATAAACTCAAAAGGGAAGAAGGATTGAAGATATTCATAACTTACTATTTTCAATCTGATAACTGTCTCCAGGAGCAACAACTTGCTCTAAACTGGCCAAGAGACATGAAATCAGCTACATGTCTCAAAGATCCACCAGCCCACAAACATGTGTTCCCAACCTGCCCACGTCCAAGAAGCTGCCCCCATATAAAAATGAATAATGCCAAGAGCACGTCGTTCTAAATTCACATTTGTCCCGGGCAAGGGAGAGAGGGGGATTGTTTTCTAGGAGAATTCAGGTTATGTGCATCTTAGGGAGGAGACCATGATTTTCCCTTGTCATGGCTGCAGGTAGGGCGCCCTGGGCAGCCTATGTGGGTTGCATCCTTTACCGACTGCTGGCAGGAAATTGACTACTCTAATGTGACTGGCACACGGACATGCAGCCTCCACTCCAGGAGGTAGATCAACTTGACTTTTAAGAAATATGCTTGCTGTCTCTGACTGTGTTTGTTTTGCTGGCAGGCTCACAGAATGCCAAGGCTCCTGAGGAGTTGCAGTCTGGATGGCTGGCCAGCACGGTTCTGCCAGAGGCTAGTCTGGCCGAGCTAAAAGAAGCATGTTTCCTTCCATGGTGGGCTGTTCTCCTGACCTCTCACCCCCTCTACTCTCCATCCAGAATCAACCTTGGTACTGCTTCAACCTCATGTGGAGTTGAAGAACTGGGGAATGGGAAAAGATTTTAGTCTCCTTCAAAAATCAACAGCAAAATGATCTTGGATTGGAAAAATGTGGTATAACTGACACGAAATGTGACAACAGGTAAAAAGCTTAATATGGACTGAATATTATATCATTATTCTGTATCAGTATTAAATTTCCTGATTTCAATCATTTGCTGCAGTCATGTAAGAGAATGTTCTTATTAAGAAATACACATGATACCTTAAGGGGCAGAGGGTTTTGAAGTCAGCAATTTACTTTCAAATGTTCAGCAGAATTATAATAATCCAAGAGAGAGAGAAGAGAGAAGAATAAAGCATTGGAATACTCTTTAAAAAAAAATAAATAGTAAATATCATCATCTCCAGAAGTTTAAAAGATTTTTTATTCAGATTAGCAAACATATGAAGGAATCATCTAAGGAAAGGAAACCATCCCCTCTCGTGATTGGGATGATGTATATATGGGCCTATAGATACGTCACAATCCACTGAGTGTATACTTATCATGTGTATATTTGATTGCAGAGGATGAGATGGCTGGATGGCATCACCGATACATTGGACATGAACTTGGGCAGACTTCGGGAGATGGTGAGGGACAGGGAGGCCTGGCGTGTTGCAGTCCATGGGGTCACAAAGAGTCAGACACGACTGGGCAACTGAGCAACAACTTATATTGCAATAAAACTGACTTTTAAAAATGCAGAACTTAAGCCTAATAAATAAAATAGGTTTTAAAAAAAGAAAGAATCATCCAGGGACTTCCCTGGTGGTCCAATGGTTAAGAATCTGCTTGCCAAACAGGGCACCCAGGTTCAATCCCTGGTTTGAAAGATTGCACATGCCAAGGAGTAATTAAGCCACAGCTTCGTCAACCACAGTTACTGAGCCCATGGGCCACAACTAGAGAGTAGTCCCCACTTGCTGCAACTAGAGAATGCCCGCGCACAGCAACAAAGACTAAGCACAGCCACAACTAAACAGATAAATATTTTTTTAAATGCACCATTCACCTTCCAGTCCTGGGAAAGATGAGGAAACGGCCCACTCTTTCTCTTCTTTGCCAAGAAGGCCTGGGACAGCATCTGAGGACTCGGAAAAGGAAACTAGCAGGCTGACCGGAAAGAAGAAGAAGAGGAGGAGGGAGAAAAAGAAAGAAAAAAATAGAACTCAAAGCAAAACCAATCTAGCAGTGAATTTCTTGGTTTTTTTTTTTTTTTTTTTCCCCGCCACTATCTGCAGCCTGGACCCAGAGGCATGCAAAATTTGAAAAGTAGTCACTGGGCGCAGAAACTAAGAGCTTCAGGGGATTCCTCATTCTAATCTAAGAAGTGAGAAAGAGCGGACCTAGAAGATCCCAGGAGAGAAGTAATTTCCCATTTTTATGCTCTTTCCCTTCTATTCTGCCCCAGCCCCCAAGCCATCCGAGGAGAGCAGGGGCAATGGTGGAGGCAGCTGCCATTGGACAGTTATCTAAAACTCCGATGGAGGGAAGAACATCTCCATTGCTTTCTACTATCTTTCTCTTCCACCTCCTGGTCCCAGAGTTAGACACAGTCATGGGACATGCATAGGAGAGAGGAAATATTTCAGATATCCAGAATAGGAAGAGGAGACAGGGGCTGTGAGTGTTAGAGAATCCACAGAGAGGAGAATCTATAAGACCGTTTCCCTCGCTTAGTCCCACAAAGCCAGGCAGGTGTTAAAAGCCTCCGTTTTGTTTCCCAAGGGCAGTGCCCTGTGATCTTCAAGTTTGTATGCTTTTTCGCAAACCCGCAGAGTCTGACAGGCTCTCTGCTCGCTCATGCTCACTGTCTGCAAGAGTTCACGTACACTGTCCACGCACACACACAGGGATCCGACCATGGGGAGGTGGGTCAGTTTAGGGGTCCATAGATGACAGCCCTGGCAGCTCGTGGACAACCTCCCTGCTGGAGTCCAGGGAAGAACTTAATAGGATCTGCTCTCTGAGTCCTGGTTGCTAAGCTCCCTGCCTCTCTCCATCCCTCAGTCCTGCAGCTCGCCTCACTGGGGAGAGACAGAAGGCAGCCTCTTGGGCAACCATCCCACATGACTGGGGAAGCCATGCCCTCATTCACATGCTCTCGCTTTTCCCCTACTGAAGGGGGTCTCTCTGGCACTGAGCTCTGTCATCAGGGAGCAGAGGATGACATGGGTAAAGTGAAGTTGTTCTTATCCCTTCAGTGTGTCTATTCTTGGGCTTTTTGCTCCAAGGATGTGCTGGACCCTTTCCACTGGACTTCCAGTTCCCTACAAAGGCACTCTTGTCTGTGGGTGATTATCAAAATCGATGTTCCATGGGAGGGGGGATGATGTGGAAAGCTCCTATCCCACCGTCTTGCAGATGTCACTTTTGTCCATCATACTTTCATTTACGTTTGGGATTTTCCATATTTAAAAGCTTTTTGAAAGAAATTCAAAGGGAGCCATCAAGTTAAGATGGAGCTAGGAGGGACTTCCCTGGTGGTCCAGGAGCTAAGTCTCCTTGCTCCCAGTGCAGGGGTGGGGGGACCTCCATTCCTGGTCAGGGAACTAGATCCCACATGCCGCAACTAAATAAATAAATAAATACTTGCAAAATATTTATTTGGCATGCACAGCCAAGTAAATACATAATTTTATTTTAAATGGAGCTGCTGCTAAGTTGCTTCAGTCATGTCCGACTCTGTGCGACCTCATAGACGGCAGCCCACCAGGCTCCCCCGTCCCTGGGATTCTCCAGGCAAGAACAATGGAGTGGGTTGCCATTTCCTTCTCCAGTGCACGAAAGTGAAAAGTGAAAGTGAAGTCGCTCAGTCGTGTCTGACTCAGCGACCCCATGGACTGCAGCCTACCAGGCTCCTCCGTCAGTGGGATTTTCTAGGCAAGAGTACTGGAGTGGGTTGCCAGTGCCTTCTCCGAAATGGAGCTAGTAGTTACCAAAAAGATCTTCACAATCTATTTTGCTTGAAACATGAAACCTTGATCCAGAAAGACTGGTCCTGTTTAGCTAACCCCCTCGGTGACAACCAATTCATATTTTTTTAAACACGCCCACGCTGAGGATTTTACACCAAGTTCTTCACAGAGAGCAAGGAGCAGTCATCAAAACGCATGGCAGATAGAGCTCATCGTCCTGTCATTTTGGGAGATGGGGGTGGCTTTCCCCTTTGTTATGCCTGCCATGGGGGAGAGGAGGACCTGTGGCCATGATCTTGTTCAGTCGCTCAGTTGTGTCTGACTCTTTGTGACCCCATGGACTGCAGCACACCAGGCACCCCTGTCCTTCACCATCTCCCCAGAATTTGCTCAAATTCATGTCCATGATCCACAAGTCAACAATTTGACTCCTCCCATGGGGTCACAGGTCAAGTGATGGCCGTGGTGAACGGATAGGATCTATTCACAGGGAACAGAGGGTTTTGCCAGGCCAAATCAGGGGTTTGAAAAACAGTGGAACCAGTTCAGCTTAGATATCTCCTTGGCCCTAGGAGAACCCTCTTAAGAAATGAAATCCATTTGCTACCCTGCTCCACTTCAATTAAATCACATCGCACTAAAATATCTCAAAAGGCCACGTCAGAGGCGATCACTGAGAATCTCTGGAGTCTGCTGATTTTCCTCGGTGCTCATTTTAAGCATCTCTTTTATTAGCATCACGCAGAGTGTTCTGTTGTGGTTGCTGACACTGATGTCCCCAGGGGGAACTGGGCATGTCTTTCCTGATACTGCCCAATAATTCTCACTCTTGCACTTATGGTAGCTTTCTTCTTCAATTAGCAATGTAAATGTGATTGCCTGGGCTTGGTAATAAACTTTTCATGGAAACATGGGCAGGCCACCATCCCCTGGGGGGCCAAATCTGACTGTCTGCTTGAGTCCAGCTGGAGGGGGAGGGCATGGATTAGAACAATGTCACAGGGTGATTGATACCAGCTTCAGAGAGGACTGTCAAGCAAGTGAAAGTGAAAGTGTTAGCCACTCAGTCGTGTCCAGCTCTCTGCAACCCCATAGACTGTAGCCCACCAGGCTCCTCTGTCCTTGGAATTCTCCCAGGCAAGAATACTGGAGTGGGGCGCTGTTCCGTTCTCCAGGGGATAGTCCGAACTCAGGGATCAAACCTGGGTCTCTCACACTGCAGGCAGATTCTTTACCATCTGAGCCACCAGAGAAGCCCAAGGAATCTTATTAAATGAGTCTCAGAATTCTGTTTACGCACATGGAGAGCTCAGGCCAACACTGATTGGAAATTATTTTTGTCTTCTCCTGTCCTCCCAACCTTCCCTCTGGAGTCAAAAGGGCAAGGAATAACTTGACTTCTCCTAAGAAAGAGCCGCTTACACATACACGAAGTCCTAAGTTGGCGATTGAAGAAATACTTTTTAACACTGACAATTTGGGAAACTGTGCATGTTTCCCAAAAACATGCAGAGAGTATATGGGAAATATACTCTCTGCAGAGAGTATATGGGAAATTTCTGTACCTTCTGCTCATTTGCTGTGAACCTAAAATTGCTCTAAACAATAAAGTCTATTAAAAGAAAAAAATAAAAAAAGCATCGTTTAGAGAAAAATTTGACAGTGATGCAGGGGAAGCAGAACCAGTCGGCTTCTCACTGTTGTTTTCTTTGCTTATGTGTTTTCTTCTGTTCTGGTTGCGTCATCATGGCCAGGACTGTGTTACTGCAGCAGCAGCCTCCTGTGAAAACACACCCACTGCTCTAACAAAGTGCCTTGCCCACCTGATCTCTCCGCTCGTGACTTTACCCCTCCTTTCACTTACTTTATTCCAGCTGTAGATCTTAGCACATGCTGTTCCACCTGCCTAGAACACTATTCCCTCCTTCCACCTGGTTAATTCCCAGACACCCTTCATGTCTCTGCACAGTAACCCCATCTGCACAGAGGGCTCCCTGGCCCTGCAGTGTGGTTTGGTCTCCCTACTATATGTTCTCTTAACTCCAGACCCTTTCCCTTCCTGGAGGGTGGCATGGTGATCATCGCATAGTCAGGCGTGTGAGTTTTTTCCAAGCTTCTCTCCCATTATTGGCTTGTGAGCTATTTACAGGGCTTCTCTGGTGACTCAGCAGGCAATGCAGGAGATGCAATGAAGGAAATGCAGGTTTGATCCTTGGGAAAGATGCCCTGGAGAAGGAAATGGCAACCCACTCCAGTATTCTTGCCTGAGAAATCCCATGGACAGAGGAGCGTGGCAAGCTACAGTCCATGAGGTCACAAAAGAGTCAGATGTGAGTTAGCAACTAAACAGCAGCAACAAAAGCTACTTATGATCGGAAGCCACATCTGTCTTGTTCAGTGACTAGCACATCATATTTATTATTATAAATTATTGCTGAATGAATTTGATGGAAATAGGCAAGGAGATACAGGCATAGAGAGACAGACATAGTAGAAAAGGCATTTCAGCACAATGATACATGATGAGGAGGGTTTCAAACAAGCAGTGAGCCTGATGGTTTAAATACAGTAAGTCCCCTACATATGAATGAGTTCCATTCTGAGTGTGAGTTTGTAAGTCCAATTTGTTCGAAAGTCCAATAAAGTTAGCCTACATATCCAAATAACACAATCCGTTATATATTAGTACTGTACTGATATGGGTTTATAATACTTTTCCCACAAATAATACATAAACAAATAAACACAAAATTAAAGAAAACATTTTTAATCTTACAGTACAGTACCGTGAAAAGTACAGTAGAACCAGCTATACCACTGCTGATTTTCCACTTGCTTCCAGACATCCTGGGCTTGAAATAAAGATACTGTACTCTGTACTCTATACAGTACTGTAAAGGACACAAAAACACAACCACTTGTAGAGGATGCACGCACATGTTAATGGACACCAGACACGTGAACTAGCTTACATGATTGGACATGTGGACTCAAGTTTGCATCTTTGAAAGTTCGCAACTTGAAGGTTCTTATGTAACAGACTTCTTGTAATGGGATTATTACAGATTCTCCCACCTTTTGCTCCCTCTCACTGTCTCTCTAAAAACATAAAAACTTTTTAACATTGATCTCCTTGGGTTCCTACAGTCCACTGGATCGGTTGACCAGCCATTGATCTCCCATCATCTTATTGACAAGGTGACTGAGGTTCAGCAAGTTTCCATGACCTGCTCAAAGTCATTCAGTCCATAAAAGGCAGCACCCACGTTTGAACCCAGAGGGTGGGAGACATCTACTGCCACAGCACAAATGTCCCCTTCTCCTGGCCCAGTCTCCTCCATCCTATCCCCAGAGGAAAGAGCTCAGTAACTGTTCTTTATCACTTCTCCACCCGCTCCTTTGCAGGAGAGATTTTTGCCACCTGAAGAAGCTGTTAAAATTAGGAGGAACAACATGATTTGCAGGTGCTGTAAATAAAGATGAGACTGCTTTGGTCCCAAAGGCCATTTGACTTTAATTGCAGCCAGAACAGATCAGTGACTGAGAGGTGACTCAGACATGATGCTAGGGTGCGGGGAGGGAGTGATAAAGTGTAATAAAGTTTCTTTTTCCTTCCTTCTCTGCAAATAATGTCATTAAAAGCTGGTTTGCACCACTGACCTAAAATGATAGTACTTTGAAGTACAAAGGGGCTTTCACACCATGGCACTCAAACTGGCCATCAAAAAAAAAAAAAATGCAGACATTTACAAGATCAGCCACAACACACTTGAGCTTACACTGAGTCACCTGCAGCTGTAATCTCTCCAAGAGCACGAGAGACAGAAGCCAACATATCATTCAAGTGAAACACTTTTAACAACCTTCTCTGTGCCGGGGGGCTTCCCAGGTGGCTCAGTGGTAAAGAATCCACCTGCAATGCAGAAGATATGACTTTGACCCCTGGCCCAGGAAGATGTCCTGGAGAAGAGAATGGCAACACTTTCCCTTCTGGTATCCTTCCCTGGGAAATCCCATTGACAAAGGAGCCTGGAGGGCTATAGTCCATGAGGTCGCAAAAGAGTTGGACACGACTTAGTTACTAAACAGCAACAACATGTGTATACATGTATGTATATATGGATATACACACAGAAAGTAGAGGCAGGTCCAAAGAAGCCCAACATCAAGGACTTCTGTCCTCAGAATTCATGGCTTGTCTTGTATTCTCTTCAGTTCCCAGCAGACTTGGTCAAAGTCTCCACTTCCACCTCAGAAGCCCTCATCCTCTGCAGCACTTACTACACTTTTCTCCTAAACTAACGGGCCTGCAGGGTTTGCTGACCCTCTATCTGACCCTCCCAGTGGGCTCCTTATGAGGCTTCAGGATTCAAGGCAATGGAGAAGCAGAGTCAACACTAGAAGCTACACCCACTGTCAACAGCCTCCAGGAGCTCCTCACATCAGACCAGCAAAATCATCTTTACTGAGCAGTTACTCTCTGCTTGATACTCTGCTAGAAAGTTATCTGTTTTATAGATGAATGAATTGAGGCCTAGCAAGGTTCAGTCCTTGCCCCAGGTAAGACAGCAATTTAGGGTCAGAGCTGAGACTCAGCTGCTGCTGCTGCTCAGTCACTTCAGTCGTGTCCGACTCTGTGCGACCCCACAGACAGCAGCCTTCCAGGCTCCCCCGTCCCTGGGATTCTCCAGGCAAGAACACTGGAGTTGGTTGCCATTTCCTTCTCCAATGCATGAAAGTGAAAGGTGAAAGTGAAGTCGCTCAGTCGTGTCCAACCCTCAGCGACCCCATGGACTGCAGCCTTCCAGGTTCCTCCATCCATGCGATTTTCCAGGCAAGAGTACAGGAGTGGGGTGCTATTGCTGAGACTCAGAGCCATGTCTGATTCCAAAGACTCGAAACCTTTGCTAATCCAAGTGTGGTCCATGTGCCAGCAGCATCCTCATTACCTGGGAAGGTATAAGAAATGCAGAATCTCAGGTCCATTCAGACCCATTGAATCAGAATCTGAATTTTCATAGGATCCTCAGGTAACCAACTAGAAACCCAGTTTACAGTTTAAGAAACACTAGTCTCAACTAAGGAGAAGGCAATGGCACCCCACTCCAGTACTCTTGCCTGGAAAATCCTATGGATGGAGGAGCCTGGTAGGCTGCAGTCCATGGGGTCCTGAAGAGTCTGACATGACTGAGTGACTTCACTTTCACTTTTCACTTTCATGCATTGGAGAAGGAAATGGCAACCCACTCCAGTGTTCTTGCCTGGAGAATCCCATGGATGGAGGAGCCTGGAAGGCTGCAGTCCGTGGGGTCGCACAGAGTCAGACACGACTGAAGAAACTTAGCAGCAGCAACAGCAGCAACAGTCTCAACTGAGCTGAACACTGAAATCACTTGGAGAGCTTTAAAAATATCTGGATGTTCAAATTGCCCCCCAGACCCATCAAACCAGATGCTCTGGGGGTAGAATCCAAACAATAGTCATTTTTAAAGCACCCCAAGTGATTCTAATGCAAAAACTTTCTCTAAATTAATCTTTCAAAAATTCCTTTATAAAAAAATCACACATCAGTCCTATAGCTGTGAAAATCACCAGGCACTTAGGAACCTGCACTTTAACAAAAGCCCTGGCTCAATTTTAGCATTCTGCAAGTTTGAGACGCACTGGCCTAAAGACTAGGATAAATGGCAGCTCAATATCTATAGGATGAATTTTTAAAATATATTTTATTGTAAAGTAATGGGGTGGCAGAGGCTGAGATGGTTAGATAGCATCATCAAGTCAATGGTTATGAATCTGAGCAAATGCTAGGAAATACTGAAGGACAGGGGAGGCTGGCGTGCTACAGTCCATGGGGTTGCAAAGAGTTGGACATAACTTAGCAACTGAACCAAAACAATAACCTGTATACAGAAAATTGTACAAAGGCACAGCTTAGCAAATACTTATAAAGTGAGTATCTTTGTCACAACTGACACCAAGGTGAAGAACTAGAATAACAATAACAATCCCAAAGCACCACTGGGTCCCACTCCTATATTAATGCCTCTCCCTGCCCTCTATCTTAACTTTCAACACTATCTTAACTTCTATGATCATTTATTTCCTTGTCTTTATTCCTTTTTTCCTTTGTATGTAGACCTAAACAATATATTCACTTTCCTCTGGGTTCGATTCTATATGAATGGGCTCATAGCATATGTTCTCTCTTGTGTATTGTTTCACTATTCTTATAAAGAATCATGTATGTCAGAGTCACTCATTTTAATTTCTGTAGAATATTCTAATGTATAAATACACCAAGTTATAAAAACATACCATTACATTGATGGCTGTTTAATCTTGTTCATATCTGAGCTGTTACACACAATGCTGTTCTGAGCTTTCCTCAAGCACAAATACAGGCAACTCTCCAGGGTAAATACTGAAGACTTCACTTGCTGGGTTACTGAATCTGTGTATTACCAGTTTTGTTGGATCACGCCAAATGCTCCCACCAAGTGTTAAAAAGCTCCAGTGGCCCCAAATGCCTGTCCATCTGATGACACTCCCTCTTGTCCACTTCCTCACAGCAATGCTCAGATGACAAAAGAGCAATTAGGTGGCAGATTTGACTGTCTTGACGTCAAAGACTCTGTTTCTTCCCCAGCCCTGCAAGGAAAGGCTGAATGCTGAGCAATGGAAATTACAGGAGTTGTTTAATGGTGAACCTGCTCCAGGTTAAGCTGGATGGCAATCATTCCCTCCAGGCTTCCACTGACGACTCTGTAAATGGAGAACATTTATCACAGGCAGTGGCATGTGGAATGACAAGGCACTTGTGCTATAATGATTTTCCTTCCTGTTTATCACAAAGAAGATGATCAATCCAGGCAGGTGCACTGGAGGGGGGCCTCTGGCAGAGCGTTTGCCAACAGAGGGAACAGATCAGACCAGCTGCACACACGTCTGGCCAGTGGCTGGCTCCCTCTTCATGCAGGCCTGGTTATCTGCTCACATCCCAGTCTCAAACACAGAAAAGAAAAACCAACCTCTCATTTGCCTCATTCACTCATTCATTCAACCTGGGGCTCGAAAGCTCACCAAGTATGAGAGATTCAACACTGAACAGGCAGACATGCTTCTGCTTTCCAAGACATTCCATTCTACTAGAAAATAAGTGAAGCCACAGGGCACCCAAGGGCCAGTGTTTATTGAGCACCTATGTTGTGCCAGGTGCTCCAGATTCAGAGATCAGCATATGGTCACTGTCTACAAGAAGCTTACCATCCAACTGACTTCTCTGCACAATGCCTGGGATCAGTGACAGATCTAAGTGCAAACTATCAAACAGAAACATCAAGATCAGATTCCGGACTCAGATATGCTACTCCATTCACAAGGATCAATATCTAATTTTCTCTAGCAGGGGAGCAGAGGCTGAGAGGATGAGACATAGTACCACACGTTTTGATGGTAAATTTGGGGGAGAATATTGGAAACAGGGGCATATGAGAAGTTTTCAAGCAGCAAAGCTCAACCAGCCAAGAAAAGGTTGTACTGCTTGATTCTCAGTAGAGATAAAGCAAATGAAGTTGCTATACATTCTTGAACTTCTATCCAAAATAATCAAAACAATGCAAAACATTCATTAAACCTATTTACACGTGTTGCCTCATTTAATCCCCATAACAACTCAGACAGAGAGGCATTAGAACCACGATTTCACAAATAAGGAAACCCAGGCCACGAGTGGTTACTTTTCCAATGTCGCACAACCAGTAATTTGCAAAAATCACAATTTGGACCCAGTTCTACTTGTCTCTAAAATCCCATTAGCACTGTCTCAAATATCTCTGGCTGGATGATACATAATGTGGAAGTTTGTTTGAACATCCTTTGACCATTTCCCCAAAGACTAAAGCTGTCTTTACTCTGGTCTTGCTTGGCTAACCTCCATCTTGTTCACCAAAAACTTCCCCTTCAATGACCCTGACATGCTATGTTCTTTGTGTGATCTGGACGATCTGGACTCCAAGGATGAAGGATATATGCCCTTGCACACTCATGTGTCAGTGTCTGTGTGTGCTGGCAGGGGGTCAGCATGAAGCTGGGTATGGGAACCCCTGGAGGGGATCAACTTAGGACACCCCTAAGTTCCTCCCATATTATTTTCTTAGCATTTTTTTCTTTCGGATAATTCACTGTTTAGATGTAAACAATTTAGGAACAGATTAAATCACTACCATAAATATTACTAGTACCACTCACCATCCATTCTACTAACAGTAAAAATTAAAAAAACAATGAAGACAAAGCAATATTGAATTATTTCTAGCTACTGTTCCCTTCTAAACACAAAGAGCCTGTGTCTTGTTCTCACTTTATTAAAAAGGAAGATTAGCAAGTGTTGGAGAGGTGTTAAATCAGATTAACACCATGCTGAGATTCTTCATTTAACATAATTGGGATTAAAGAAAATTGGAACAGAAATAAAGTTTCACTGTGTGATTCAGTATTTCTTAATGCTGTTTCCATTTAATACTTAGAGTAAAACATATGTCAAGTAGCACCACATTGCAGGCTTCCCAGGTAACTCAGCTGATAAAGAATCCGCTTGCAATGCAGGAGACCCTGGTTCGATTCCTGGGTCAGGAAGATCTACTGGAGAAGGAATAGGCTACCCACTCCAGTATTCTTGGACTTCCCTGGTGGCTCAGCTGGTAAAGAATCCAGCTAAAATGAGGGAGACCTGGGTTTGATCCCTAGGTTGGGACAATCCCCTGGAGAAGGGAATGGCTACTCACTCCAGTATTCTGGCCTGGAGAATTCCAGGGACTGTACAGTCCTGCTAAGTCACTTCAGTCCTGTCTGACTCTGTGCAACCCCATAGACAGCAGCCCACCAGGCTCCCCCGTCCCTGGAATTCTCCAGGCAAGAACACTGGAGTGGGTTGCCATTTCCTTCTCCAATGCATGAAAGTGAAAAGTGAAAGTGAAGTCGCTCAGTCGTGTCCGACCCTCAGCAACCCCATGGACTGCAGCCTTCCAGGCTCCTCCGTCCATGGAATTTTCCAGGCAAGAGTACTGGAGTGGGGTGCCACTGCCTTCTCCAACTCTACAGTCCATGGGGTCGCAAAGACTTGGACACAACTGAGTGACTTTCACTCACTCACTCAGCACTACATTGCACTTCTTGGAAAATGTGGCCTTAAAGTAGATAGATAAGAAGACAATATGGAGATGCTAATAGTCATAATAACAGTTACCATATACTGGAGTATTTTCTACTATATACTACATGTATGCATATAATACATATGTTGGAGTGTTGCCAACAACATATAGTCAGAGGTATGGTTTTTCCAGTAATTAAATACAGATGTGAGAGCTGGACCATAAAGAAGGCTGAGTGCCAAAGAACTGATGCTTTCAAATTGTGGTGCTGGAGAAGACTCTTGGGAGTTGCTTGGACAGCAAGGAGAACAAACCAGTCAATCCCAAAAGAAATCACCCCTGGATATTCATTGAACGGGCTAATGCTGAAGCTGAACTTTCAATACTTTGGCCACCTGATGGGAAGAACTGACTCCTTGGAAAAGACCCTGATTCTGGGAAAGATTGAAGGCAGGAAGAGAAGTGGACGACAGAGGATGAAATGGTTGGATGGCATAGCTGACTGGATGGACATGAAATTGAGCAAGCTCCAGGAGTTGGTGATATATGCATATGTGTGTATATATATAATGTATATGTATATATAATGTATATTTAATTGAATACTGTACTTTGCTGTACAGTAGAAATTAATGTGACATTATAAATCAACTATACCTCAATAAAATAATTTTTTCTATAAAAGCAAAAGAAAAGAAAATACCCTCAACTAATCTCTGGTGATTGAAGTCACAAGAAAGTAGGTCACTAGGACTTACCTCTTATTAGGTCACTTACCTCTGGGCAGTTACCTCTATGGTTGATAGGAGTTACCTCTGGGGAGGGGAATTGACAGGAAAGAGGTGCAGAGGAAGTTTCTGTAGTGAAGGAAATAAACTCTATCTAGATCTGAAGATACAGATAATATCTACTAATACAAGGTGCTCAGACTTGCCTTTCTTTGGGATTGGAATGAAAACTGCACTTTTTCCAGTCCTGTGGCCACTGCTGAGTTTTCCAAATTTGCGGGCATACTGAGTGCAGCACTTTCACAACATCATCTTTCAGGATTTGAAATAGCTCCACTGGAATTCCATCACCTCCACTAGCTTTGTTCCTAGTGATGCTTTCTAAGGCCCACTTGACTTCACATTCCAGGATGTCTGGCTCCAGGTGAGTGATCACACCATCGTGATTATCTGGGTCATGAAGATCTTTTTTGTACAGTTCTTCCGTGTATTCTTGCCACCTCTTTTTAATATCTTCTACTTCTGTTAGGTCCATTCCCTTTCTGTCCTTTATTGAGCCCATCTTTGCATGAAATGTTCCCTTGGTATCTCTGATTTTCTTGAAGAGATCTCTAGTCTTTCCCATTCTGTTTTTTCCCTCTATTTCTTTGCATTGATCGCTGAGGAAGGCTTTCTTATCTCTTCTTGCTATTCTTTGGAACTCTGCATTCAGATGCTTTTATCTTTCCTTTTCTCCTTTGCTTTTCACTTCTCTTCTTTTCACTTATGTGTATATATATACACATATATACAAAACTTAACCAAGCTACACACTTAAGATTTGTGCATTTTATTCTATCTAAATTATACCTCAATAAAGTATCAGGGGAAAAGTAGTAGCTCTATACACAAGCCACATGCCTCCAATTAGATCTCTTCAGCAAGTTGACAAGCTTTCTTAGAATTCCACTGCATACTGGAGTTGAAGAATGCCCCACTGTGCTTGGGTGGTTTTCATTGTTTCAAATTATAGTGTTGGGCCTCTTTCTTAATTACATCTTTCCTCCCAAGACATTCTAATACACTTGTGGTCAGAGGTTCTGTCTCATCTGTCTGTCTTCAATGTGTCTTCCACTGAGCCTTACACATAGTGAGTGAAGTTAAAGTCGCTCAGTTGTGTCCGACTCTCTGCGACCCTATAGACTATACAGTCCATGGAATTCTCCAGGCCAGAATTCTGGAGCAGGTAGCCTTTCCCTTCTCCAGGGGATCTTCCCAACCCAGGGATGGAACCCAGGTCTCCCGCATTGCAGGTGGATTCTTTACCAGCTGAGCCACGAGGGAAGCCCAAGAATACTGGAGTGGGTAGCCTATCCCTTCTCCAGCAGATCTTCCCTACCCAGGAATCGAACCGGGGTCCCCTGCATTGCAGGTGGATTTTTTACCAGCTGAGCTATGAGGGAAGCCCTAGTCCTCATAAACAGTGGCTGGATTGAATTTTCATGCTTTCATGTGCTAATTAAATCAATATGTCATGATAGTTTAATGAA
The DNA here is from genome assembly GCA_006410635.1 of Cephalophus harveyi. Taxonomy (NCBI): domain Eukaryota; kingdom Metazoa; phylum Chordata; class Mammalia; order Artiodactyla; family Bovidae; genus Cephalophus; species Cephalophus harveyi. Next base: position 202,143 of record SJYT01068666.1, on the reverse strand, counting down.
GAGTTAAAATTGTAAAGTAAAAAACAATAACAATAAAGAAAAAAAAGTTAAAATCAGATTTAAAATCGACAAATGCAGCTTTATTCTCATTTATTTTCAAAGACCACCTCTTACCCCCCATGACTGAAATTCAAGCCAACACAGTTGGAAGGAAAGAAAAGGAGGACAAGTCAAGCTTCATCTAAATAATCCTCTAATTTTGCATGAACAGCTCCTAATGGAAGAATTACTCAAAGTTCAGTTTGCAATTATTGTACTTTGGAAGATGAGAACAGAAGAACAGAAGTCAAACTTTATTATTAATTATGAGTCTGATGGCAATAAAAAAATAAAAAGGAAAAGTTACAGTGCTATACTGCCCACTGTCTGTAAAGCTTCAGTTCCAAATGCTAATGAACTTTGTCCCTAAAAAAGAAAAAAAAAAAAAAACTGAGCCAATATAATGTTGGTCATTGAGGTTACAATGAGTGGTCTCGGGAGTGATTAAGCTTGTACAAAATAACCCCTAGTTCACAAGTAATGGCCCTGGGGGCACAGGCAGGTGAGAAGAATGGATTCTGATGGGCAGAGTCTTGTTCTTAGATGGAACCACAAGAATGCTGCCCTTTCTTTTACTGATAGTTCTTTAAAATCCAAATTGACTCTAGATGGCTTGGTGCTCCCTTTGGGGGAAGATATCTGAAAATGGGAGCCTTGCAGTATGGTCCTATATGATTCTCTTTCATCTCAAGGAAGAATACTCGGCCTATTACGGTACTCTGACCAGGGACCAAGGGTGAAAACTGAGGTGGCAGGGGAGACCAAGGGCGAAGAAGGAAGTACGATGGAAATTAAGTACCACAGCATCCTTCTTTGACTAGGGCTTCCCTGGTGGCTCAGAGGTTAAAGCGTCTGCCTCCAATGCGGGAGACCCAGGTTCAATCCCTGGGTCGAGAAGATCCCCTGGAGAAGGAAATGGTAACCCACTCCAGTATTCTTGCCTGGAGAATCCTATGGACGGAGGAGCCTGGTAGTCCCACGGGGTCACAAAGAGTCGGACACAACTGAGCGACTCACTCACTCACTCACTCTTAACCCTTACACGCAACATATGTCTATTTTCCTTTTTAAAAGAGCTCAGTGTCAGAGCCAAATTAATAATTGGACTACCAGGGAAGCCCAAGTTAATAACAGCTATTGTTTACTGAGTATGGGCTTTGCAGGAGACACCAGGAGTAAAGAACCCAGCTGCCAATGCAGGAGATGCAAGAGACATCATCTCAATCCCTGGGTCGGGAAGATCCCCTGGAGTGGGAAGTGGCAACCCACTCCAGTATTCTTGCCTAGAAAATTCCATGGACCGAGGAGCCTGGCAGGCTACAGTCTATGGGGTCACAAAGTGTCAGACACAACAAGCACACACTCACACACAATCACACATTAAGTATGGACTATGTGCCTTGTACTGTCATCATACCATTCAATTTACAGAATCCTATGTAATCTTTATGAAATATTTACCCATTTCATAGGTAAGAAAACCAATAGGCTCAGATAAGTTTATTGACAATGGCCAATAGGGCTTCCTCATGGCTCAGAGGGTAAAGAATCTGCGTGCAACGTGAGAGACATGGTTTCGATCCCTTGGATGGGAAGATTCCCTGGAGAAGGGAACGGCAACCCACTCCAGTATTCTTGCCTGGATAATTCCATAGACAGAGGAGCCTGGTGGGCTGTAGTTCATGAAGTCACAAAGAGTCAGACATAGAGACTAACACTTTCACTTTTCACAAGGCCGGTAAGTCATACAGCTGAGATATGAGCCCAGTCCACCTGACTCCAAAGCACAAATAAGTCTAGAAAGATTGCAATCTCTCAGATCACTGTAGGAACCAATAAGGATTTCTATTGTATAGAAAATTCATGGAAAGCCTATTCAAGACCAATGACCTTTCCCTAACAACTTAAAAGAAAAGATGACAATAATTCCTGGGATGAGTGTTATTGTTGGAAAATACAACCAAAGGGAACCATCTCACAGACTTATCAGACCAATTTCAAAAGTTAAGCTTCTCAGAATCCACTAGACAACCAAAGGAAGATAATGCTTACAACATCTTTAGAGCTCATCATTCAATTTTCAGAGCATTTATGGCAGATCACTGTAACATTTTCCCCTGGAATTGTTCAGATTTCCTGATTTGTGAGCACCAGACTCTATGAGGCTAGAAAAAAAAAATCACAAAGTGAATCTATATCATCTTCTCTCACTTGAAAACAAATGAAAACCTCTGTGCTACAAAGATTTTCCTTTTCCTCTTCCTGGGGAATTTGACAGTATCTACAACACTCATTTCATTACATACTTGCAAGTGTTCCATAGGGATAATCACTCAGGGCACCTTGGGTTAACACAATGCTAGTTTTTCTCTTTTTCTAAGTGTTTTCTGGCCACCTGAGCTAGGATGATGCTGCTCTTGTCATGGCCTCTTTGACTGCAACCTAATCTCTCCATCTTGCAAGCGACTAATAACTATTCAGTATGAAAGATCCCGAGTAAAAGGGGAAGTTAAAACACGTGTCAAATGTGTTCACTGCATACCAGATCAGCATTTGTGCTTGTTCTTAGTCAAAGGTTCAGTGAAAGGGAAGACAAAACACGGGGCAAAAAAAACAGCCATCTGCTGTAGACTAAGTGTTTATGTCTCAAAATTCATATGTTGAGGCTTAATCCCCCAGTTCCCAAAGTGATAGAATTTGAAAGTGTGGCCTTTGAGAGGTAATTAGGTTTCAATGAGGTCATGGAGGTGGAGGCCCCAAGATGAGATTTATGGCATGATAGCGCTTCATTGGGAGAAGGAAATGGCAACCCACTCCAATATTCTTGTCTGGAAAATCCCCATGGACAGAGGAGTCTGGCAGGCTACAGTCCATGGGATCACAAAGAGTCAGACACTACTGAGCAACTAAGCTTGGGGCTTCCCTGCTGGCTGAGACAATAAAGAATCTGCCTGCAATGTGGAAGGCCTGGGTTCCATCCCTGGGTCAGGAAGATTCCCTGGAAAAAGAAATGGCTACCCACTCCAGTATTCTTGTCTGGAGAATTTCATGGACAGAGGAGCCTGGCAGGCTGTAGTCCATGGGGTCACAAAGAGTAAGACATGACTGAGCATACACACACACACACACACACAGGAATATTACGAAGCCATAAAAAAGACTGAGCTACTAACTTTCACTTTCAGGAGGATGAAGAGTCCAGAAGTCTCCCAAGTTTGTACGAACACAGTGAGAAGTTGTCTATGAACCAGGAAGTGGACTCTTACCAGACACTGGTATCTGCTGGTACCTTGATCTTAGACTTTCAGCCTCCAGAATTGTGAGAAATAAACGTTTACTATTTAAGCCACCTAATTGATGGCATCTTTATTATAGCAGCCTGAGCTGCTGAAGACTCCACCATGTAAACAGAGTAGTGAGTAGTATAGAATATAGAATTTCAGAGTCAGAGTGGTCAGGGTTCAGTCTCTGCCCACCTCCCTTTCTGAAGACCCACCATTAAGAAGGTTATTTAACTTTAGAAGAGTAAAAATGAATACTAATCAAACTTCTGCTACACACCAAATGTTCTTCCAGTTCTCAAAGCAACTCAGCAAAGGGTACTTACTGCTAATTCCCACTTTGCACATCAGGAAGTTAAAATGATCCGATTTGCTCAGAGTTACATGGCTAGTAAACAGCTGAACCAGGATTTGAACAAATAACCTAAATTCCTGCATGGTCCCTGTAAACATGCTGTTCTCATTGGGCTATGTACTATTAGAATGTTATCAGTAATGTTCACACCAAAATAAATGAGTAAAAGTCCTTTTTTTCAGAAAAAATAAATGAAATCCTCCATGGTGGCACAGAAAAATTGAGGATGGAGATAAAGACAACTCCTGTACACAACTTCCCAGGGACCCTGAATGAATAGTAGCACATAGTGGCACAGGGTGAAATTCAGACATCTAAAAATTGGCCTCACCCAAGTCACTAGCATGACTGTGAAAAAAAAAAAAAAATACAGAGACTTCCCTGGTGGTCCAGTGGTTAAGACTCCATGCTTTCAATGCAGAGGATACAGGTTCTATCCCTGGTTGAGTAACTAAGATCCCAGATGCTGAGTGGTGCAGCCAAAAGATTTAAGGAAATTAAAATTAAAAAAAAAAAAAAAGTGTAGGGACATCTGTAGAGAAATTGGAACTTTTGCGCACTGCTGACTGAACTTTGGAAAACAGCACGGTGGTTCCTCAAAAATTAGAAAAAGAGATACCACTTAATTCAGCAAGTCTGCTTCTAACTATAAACCCAAAAGAATTAAAAGCAGAATCTCAAAGAAATACTTCTATACCACATTCATAGCAAAACGATTCACAATAGCTAAAACGTGGAAGCAAGCCAAGTGCTCATCTACCAATGAATGAATACGCAAAGTGTGGTCCATACAAGCAGTGGAGTATTATTCAGCCTTCAAAAGGAAGGAAACTCTGACACATGCTACAACATGGATGAGCCTTGAGGACATCATGCTAACTGAAACAAGTCTCTTCCAAAAGGACAAATAATGTTAAGATTTGATTTATATGAGGTTCCTAGAGTGACTGAAATCATAGAGACAAGATACTTTTTGTGTTGTATTAGCCAGAAGCTAGGGAGAGGGGAGGGTGGAGAGTTACTATTCAACAAGTATAGATATTCAGTTTCATAAGATGAAAATCATTCTGAACATGGAAGGTGGTGATGGTTGCACAACAATATGATGTACTTAATACCATGGTACACTTAGAAGTGTTATAATAAATTTTGTTATGTACATTTTGCCATGGGCTTCCCAGGTGGCACTACTGGTAAAGAATCTGCCTGCCAATTCAGGAGACATAAGAGATGGGGTTTAATCCCTGGATATGGAAGAATCCCTGGAGACAGGCATGACTACCCACTCCAGTATTCTTGCCTGGAGAATCCCCATGGACAGGATTGGGCCTGGTGGGCTACAATTCATAGGGTTACAGAGAGACAGACACAACTGAAGCTCCTGAGCATAAGCACGTATTTTGCCACAATTAAAGAAATTCATAAAAAGAAATGGTTTAAGAGACTTCCAGGGTGGTCCAGTGGCTAAGATTCCAAACACACAGCGCAGCAGCCCGGGTTCAGTCCCTGGTCAGGGAACTAGATCCCACATGCCACAGCTAAGATGGAAAATCTCAAGTGCTACAGACATGATCTGGTACAGTAAACTAAATAATAAATAACTCAAAATGAATTGGTTCTGATTTCAACCAAGAACTCTGATTAGTAGAGACTGGCACCAGGTAGACAGCCTAATTTTGACTCCAGCCCTCGGCACTGAGGCTGCCACCTAATGAATAAATCATGAAGTCATCCAGGACTCTTTCCTTTCCCGTCAGTCCTCTCATCCTGGCAGCCACCATGGAATCTGTTCTTCTTCTCACAGATTTTTCAGATCATTTTCTGCTCTAAGTTATCACATCTCCTTAGCTGACACCCTTATTGACTCTTGGGTGGCTCACCTCTCATGTCTCATTTCCTCCAAGCCATCTTCCCAACTGTAGCCAGAAAGACCTTTACAAAGACCTAGAGCAATCTTCCCTCTACTTACGCATCTCTTGTGTGTATGCTCAGTTGTGAATGGCTCTTTGCAGCCCCTTGGACTGTAGCCCACCAGCTTCCTCTGTCCATGAATTTCCCAGGCAAGAATACTGGAGCATGTTTCCATTTCCTACCCCAGGGGACCTTCCCCACCTGGGGATCAAGCCCATGTCTCCTGCATTTCCTGGATGGGCAGGTGGATTCTTTACCACCAGTGTCACTTGGGAAGCCCATACATCCCTTAAAAGGCTACTGTCTAGAGTTTTAAAAATCCAAGTTTCTTGTGCTAGTATTAAAAGTACAATTTCACACTTCCTCTGTTTTAAAACTCATCACACACCACCTCTGTCCTCTAGATAATGTTTCAGAGACCCTGAGATGGGCATAGTTCTCTCCAGGCCTATGTCATTACACACACCAACACACACACACACACACACACACACACCAAACACCCTTTCACTTGTCCGGAATGTTCATCTTTTTTGCATTTGGAGAATTCCTATTCCTTCTTACATTGCAGCATAAATGTCACCTGCTCCAGAAATCCTGTCTTGCCAAAGTTGATCATTCCCTTTCCTATGTTACCTCCAGAACGCATGTGAACTTATAGACTTCTTGGCACAGTGCCCAATGCATCATAAGCACTCAGTAATTTGTTGGCATTTTATGATTATTATTATTACTATTTTCTAGAGTGTTTATCTTGTTTACTTGATTACCTCTACTGTAAGCCTCTGAATATTTTAAAAATAGCAACTGATTAGTATTACTTATCTCTATGTCCATCATCTCAGGCTAAAACCCAGTGTAGAGGAGGTATAGCAAGAAAAGAAGGTTCAGAAGAGCTCTTATTTGGGACTTCCCTGGCCATCCAGTGGTTAAGAATCTGCCTTGCAATGCAGGGGACGCAGGTTCGAGCCCTCATCAGGGACCTGAGATCCCATATGCTACGGGCCAACTATCCCCAGACACCACTGCCCCTGAAGCCCATGCACAGTTAGAGAGTCTGTGCACTGAAGCAAAAAATATAACAGAAGGCGATGAAGATCCTGTGCCACAGCTAAGACCTGATGCAGCCAAATAAATAAATAACATTTTTTTTAAAAGAACAGCTCTTGATTCAATCTCTTCTTCATCAAGAGAAGGAACTACTAATCTCATTGTATTCCAGGCTCCAGGACAAGGATTGAGCCACGGGCCCAGTGGACAGCATCACTCTTTCTCTGCCTAGTCTATCCAAGCAGCCATGTTGTACAGATCAGCCAGTGAGGCCATATTGAGCCCTTTTCTTTCATCCTTATGCACATCCTAGGACTTGCCCAGCATCTGTCCAATTGCTATAGTAGAATCTGGGGGTTTAGAAGTTAACAGAGGTCCCAACAGATTCTTATGTAAGGCCACATTCTTCAGGCCACTCTAGCACTGTATTTTGAAACAATGGCTCTCAATAGAATCTTAGCCAAGTAATGAACTGGTGCCTTGTTTCCTGCTGGCTATAATTTTATGTGAATATTCCACTCCAGAAGTCTTATGAAGAGGGACATTTCTGCTGTAGGGAAGAATTTCCCAGAAGGTCTTTATTTTATATGTTCTAACACATAAAATATACCTTGGCTGTCCCTGGTGGCTCAGTAGTAAAGAATCCATCTGCCATGGCAGGAGACACAGGTTCGATCCTTGGGTCAGGAAGATCCCCTGGAGAAGGAAATGGCAACCTATTCTAGTATTCTTGCCTGGAAAATCCCATGGACAGAAGAAGCCTGGCGGGCTCCAGTCCATGGGGTCACAAGAGTCAGATATGACTTAGTGACTAAACAATAACAAACAGAACCTTGGTCCCATCCTTAATTTGAAGGCTAGAAACCCAATGAATGTCTATTAATTTGCATTTACTGGGAAGCAAATTGTTAATGGACCCTGGGCAGTAGTAAAACACTCCCACAAGAACTGCACTCTGAAGGCTCATCCTGTGTACCATTTGCACAGCAAGAGAACACATACCCAATTTCTGTCTGAGCAAAGTTTACTACCTAGCCTTGAAGCTTTCTACTCTTAAATCTACAGAAGATTTCAGAGGCTTAATCCTTAAGATTAACACTATATCAGGAACATAAAGGCAATATGTGCATAAACTTAATGACAAACATATAATCATATAAACATATAATTATATGAAACATATAATGTTTCATAATGTTTTTAGAATAAGAGAATACATAAGGTTTACACTGTGATTTCTTTTCCAGGCTTCATAAATAAACAATGACTCTTTCCCCCCTCATGTTCAACGATTTATAGACAGATCTTTAAGTAAAGCATTCTCGTTCATTACTAATGCACTGCATAATGCACAATAATAAGTGAATATAGCTCAAGCGTGATCATTTAACATATTAATAAAGCATCAATGCAATTTAAAGCAACAATCTTCTCACTTAACACAAATAATCTCTGGATAAGAAACCAGGAGAAGTAAGCATGAGAGACCAATACCCAAAAGATGTATACGTGTAGTTGCTTCAGTCATATCCAACTCTTTGCAACCCAATGGACTGTAGCCAACCAGGCTCCTTCACCCATGGGATTCTTAAGGCACAAACACTGGAGTGGGCTGCTGCCATGCCCTTCTCCAGGGGATCTTCCCAACTCAGGGATAGAACCCATGTCTCTTACATCTCCTGCATTGGCAGGAAGGTTCTTTACCACTAGCACCACCCCCAGAAACCTCCATTCATCACAAGGGAACCAGAAGAAAATAACGAAGCACCAGTCACTAGAGGCAGATTGTCAGAGTCACTGTTGCACACCCTGGGAACAACCAAGCCCCTCATTCCTCCCAGTGGCAGGAAGAATCAGCTTTGTTTTCCCATCACAAAAGCCAGAATCATCAATACAGCCAGGGTACAGAACCTTCCCAGGGAAGGCTTTTGCAGGCTATGATTTCAAGCCTGACACGATGACCCATTGTACAATCTTATGGGAAATTAGATGGGAGCTCTTTGCTGAGAACAGAATTAACCCTTGTCATTTAATATTTCATGCCATCCTGGCAGCTCCCTAACAAGAACAAATGGCTATAGCTGAAATGAATCTTATTTATCCTGAGTGGGATTTCATGATAAGGATGGCAGAGCAGCATGTATCCTGAAACATAACAGACCTGCAGTGGTTAGTGAGGTATCATTGTATTTGTTATGCACTGGGAAAAAAAATTAATGTTCACACTTTTGGAAACACAGGAAAAACAGCTATTGTCCCAGCTTAAAATGGAAAATTAAACTGGGGAAAATAACTCCCCCCTCCTGTTTTTCCCTGGAGGGCAGGGTCTAGTAAGAGGGGGAAAGTGAATTACTTTAGGGAAGATATGCATTTTTAAAGTAGGATGGCTAGTTTCCTGGGTTTTTGATTTCTATAACCCTGCTTCTTTTGCTGTTCTCCACCAAAAGAACATCTGTTTTATGAGCTGAGCTTTGCCAGCTCTTCCTCCTCATTTTTCAGATGATGAACTGCCTCTGCATTGTGATTTATGAACCTCAGAGATCCCATGGTGAGCTTGTCTGGCTAGAGAATGCAGCACTTCTGTTTTCTGTTTCAGTTGGCAAAAATTCTGGTCATGCAAGGCTCTAGATAAAGCAGAATGAAGTGAGCTCCAGTTGGATGGGAGATGTGAATTGTGACATAAATGACGAGCTGACAACCAAAGACTGGGTCTTCCCTTGCCAAGTGTGGAATTACTGCTGGCGACTATCTGCCCATCCAAAGACTACTTAACCCAGCATTCCTTGCAGCTAGGTGGGGGTCATGTGACTTATTCTCACCAATGGAATGTGAGTAGAAGTGACATCCATTTCCTCCAGTACAAAGTGAGTAAGAAGTACATATGCTTTCTCCACCTTCTTTTTCTCCATCAGCCAACAGAGAGAGGAGTCTGAGGCCCAAGAAGAGGGCAGAGCTATGAGATAGAAGGAGCCTGGGTCCCTGAGTGACTTCACAGAATGCTGTCCATTGACAAAGGTGATGAAACATAAGCAAGAAATAAATGAGTGAAACCACTGAGATTTCAGGGACTTGCTGCGCAGGCACAGGAGGGCCTAGAGGATCAATCCCACATTGAAGGTCAGGAATGGTGGCAGTAAGGAGATACCCCTCATCCAAGGTAAGGAGCAGCGGCTGTGCTTTGCTGAAGCAGCCGTGAAGAGATAACCCACACCCAAGGTAAGAGAAACCCAAGTAAAATGATAGGTGGTGCAAGAGGGCATCAGAGGGCAGAAGTATTGAAACCATACTCACAGAAAACTAGTCAATCTAATCACACTAGGACCACAGCCTTGTCTAACTCAATGAAACCAAGCCATGCCTGCAGGGCAACCCAAGACGGGCGGGTCATGGTGGAGAGGGCTGACAGAACGTGGTCCACTGGAGAAGGGAATGGCAAGCCACTTCAGTATTCTTGCCTTGAGAACCCCATGAACAGTATGAACAGGCAAAATGATAGGATATCAAAAGAGGAACTCCCCAGGTCATTAGGTGCCCAATATGCTACTGGAGATCAGTGGAG
>SJYT01068666.1:112268-190707 GCA_006410635.1 Cephalophus harveyi | reverse complement strand
GAAGAGTTGACTCATTGGAAAAGACTCTGATGTTGGGAGGGATTGGGGGCAAGAGGAGAAGGGGACGACCGAGGATGAGATGGCTGGATGGCATCACTGACTCGATGAACATGAATCTGAGTGAACTCCGGAAGTTGGTGATGGACAGGGAGGCCTGGCGTGCTGCGATTCATGGGGTCGCAAAGAGTCGGACACAACTGAGCGACTGAACTGAACTGAACTGAACTGAAGTGACAGCTGCTAATATTGATTAATACACAAACCAAACCACTTTGGTAGAAAGGAGATGAAAACTGGAAGGCCTGATCATGATCCTGCCTTGGTTGTTTGGTAATTCAGGGCAAAACTTATGTGTTTCCCACCTCTCATATCACCATCTTCTTTTCCTTCCTGTGACAAGCAAGAAAGGTGGGAGAAAGGGAGAGACAAAGGAAGAAAGGAAAGAAGGAGGAAAGGAGACATGAAGGAGGGAAGGGAGGAGAGAAAGAAAGACGGGTAATTGAGTAGGACCCATAGGGGTCTTTCTAGGGCAGAACCCCCCATATCCTCTGCTTTAGCTCTTCTCTGGAGACCCTAGATATAACAGTATCTTATGCACATTTCCTGAATTGTTTTACAGATGCTAAGAAGCCCTCACCAAATGAGAGATGCTATTTGATGGCCATGAGCATATAGCCCCCAGGCCTGTTGAACACTGATCACTGGCACCATCCTGACCTCACCATCAACCAATTAGAGAATTGTGCACAATCTGATCAAAGACCCTGAGATGCCCCTCCCTCATCTGGCCTTTAAAAATGCTTTGCTGAAACCCATCGAGGAGTCTGGGCTTTTTGAGTATTAGCTGTCCTGGACTCCTTATTTGGTGCCTTGAAATACATGCTGTATTTACCTTCATGACAACCTGGTGTCAGTAGATTGGCTTTACTGAGTATACCTGAGCATACCCATTTGATTTGGTAATGGAAGGAAGGAAAAAAAGAAATGTAGGTTAGTTCTTTTAGCAAGCAACTCCACAAGAATCTCCAGTGACTTCCTACCAAACTAGGAAGTGGGTCAGATTCAAAATTCCAAGTTCTGTGTTACATCCTGATCCTACCAAGAAACTCCTTTTATGATGGACAAAAATAGAAAGCTCCCTAGGTCTAACCGAATGCCAGAAGCAGTGGAGTGATACAAAGGGCATGCTGGATGGACAAAGAGAATACCCCGACCACTGAAGCCAGAGCATGCCAATCAATGGAGACACACAAGCCAGAGGGAAGGAATATTACCCCATGAAGGAAAAGATTATTTCCAAAGTAGGCCAAGACATCAGTTCCTACATCCCAGGACAAGGAATTCCAATATGATATCCAGTAAGATATTGACAATCTCCACATGGAAACTCCAGATTGAATAGCTCCTTCAATTTCTTAACAGCCATACTCAGCCTGTACTGAAATGACACCATCATATAGTTAGAAAAGGACTCCTTAGCTGTCAGATGGTTTCACCTCTACCAGGAAACTCCAAAGTGCCACCTTTCCTAAAAGGAAGCAAATTGTGAATGCTTAAACATTTGAGGGCTCAATTATCACGTTGGCCCCTGCAATTAGGAAATGACATCCACTAATTGGGTAACTGTGTACCTAAGTGCCTGATTTGTGGACAAATTGAAGGCATGATATATGCAAATCAACCTGCATGTAAAATTGTTGTCCCATTAAACCTAATAGTCACTGCATGTCAATCACAAGGATGCCAATCATACCCACCTCTTTCTGAGTGAATCCTTTAAGCCTGTATTTCTTGATAGTTGAATCTCCTAATGAAATTGTATGAAATAATAATGTATAGTTTCTATGACATCTAGTCATAAATATGAATCATGTCTTTTTCCTGGAGAAAATGAGAGTTTGGTTAATTCTGCCTTCCTCAGTTCTTCCTCCTTGGAAGAAAAGCTATGACAAATATAGACAGTGTATTAAAAAGCAGAGACATCATTTTGCTGACAAAAGTCCATATAGTCAAAGCTACAGTTTTTCCAGTAGTCATGTAAGGATGTGGCAGTTAAGCCATAAAGAAGACTGAGAACCAAAGAACTGATGTTTTCCAACTGTGGTGCTGGTGAAGACTCTTGAGAGTCCCTTGGGCAGCAAAGAGATCAAACCAGTCAACCCCAGCCAGTCAAGGAAATCAATCCTAAATATTCATTGGAAGGACTGATGCTGAAGCTGAAGTTCCAATACTTTAGCCACCTGATGTGAAGAGCCAACACATTGGAAAAGAACCTGATGCTGGGAAAGATTGAAAGCAGGAGGAGAAGGGGACGACAAAGGATGAGATGGTTGGATGGCATCACCAACAAATGGACATGAGTCTGAGCAAATTCTGGGAGATGGTGAAGAGCAGGAAAGCTTGGAGTGCTGCAGTCTATGGGTTGCACTCCATGGGTTGTAAAGAGTCAGACATGACAGCAACTGAACAACAACAGTTCTTATTGCTAAAGAAGGGGGAGATAGTCCCCAGAAAAAGAACACCTAGTAGGGGTTAAGCACATTTAAAATGTTCAAAGATTCTGTTGATGGTTCTCAATAGCTACCACAGCTCAGGCTCTATGCTAGGCATTTGATACACATCCTCTCACTCAATCCAAGAACACCCTTAAGGGGTAGATACTACTGTTAGCCTCATTTTACAGATGAGGAAACTGAGGCACTGGGATATTAAGAGACTTGCTCAAGGTCACAGAGCAACCCAGTGGCAGAGTCAGGATCTGAACCCACCTCCTTTTCTCCTACCTCCCATCTCCAACCCATCCTCAAGCAGTATGGGTTCCATTTCCTCCATTTCTTTCAAATCAGTTTATAGTCTCCACCTCCACTGTAGCTGTCCTGGTCACCATCATTCACCAGCTGTTTTTAAGTTCACCTCTCCTGTCCCTCAGTACAATCAGGGTGATCTTTCTATAATATAAATCTGACCATGTCACTCTTCTTCCTACAACATTATTGCCCTCATGATGAAATTCAGATTCCGTTACTCAGCAAGCAAATCGTATCATGAGTCTTCTCACAGAACCTTGGAGTCATGCTACTCTATTCTTCAACCAGGCTGTCACCCCTGGCAAGGGACTGGGATGGTCTTTTCAACATCTCTGGGGACCCCATGATGCCAATGCAGAGATCATCCTCACTGCACAGACCCTGTCCATCCTTATGGGGCTTTTTTTCACTTTGATTCCTAGATACCACATCTGATTTCCCCCTTCCTTGTGGGCTGCTCCTTCTCGCTAACCCAGGATCCTGTTCTTGAATCTCTTCCTTTCTCTACTTACACATATCCCCACCCTGTGACCCCATCCAGCACCATGGCTTTAAATCCCAGCTGGTGGCTCAACAGTAAAGAATCCACCTGCAATTCAGGAGATGTGAGTTCACTCCCTGGGTCAGGAAGATCCCCTGGAGAAGGAAATAGCAACCCACTCACTATTCTTGTCTTGGAAATTCCATGGACAGAGAAGCCTGGTGGGCTATAGTCCATGGGGTCACAAAAGAGTTGGACATGACTTAATCACTAAACAACAAACAACACAATCAGGACTTTAAAATGCAATTCTCCAGCCCCAACTTCAATCCTAGCCTTTGGGCTCAAATTTCCAGTTGCCTAGTTAAGTCTCAAGTAGGATGTCTAACAGACCTCTCAGACTTGGCCAGAAACTACTGACCTCCTCACTTGCCCCTAAACCTCTCTTTCCTGCAGCTGTCTCTCACTCAGGAAATGGCAACTCCATCATTTCTGTTGTTCAAGACACATCTTTGCCTCCCCTGTTTCTCTCAAGTCCCACCTCAAATACATCTGTCAGTCCTGTTGGTTCTACCTTCAAAGTGTATATACAAGGGACTTCCCTGGTAGTCTAGTGATTAGGACTCCACGCTTCCACTTTAGGGGCCCCAAGTTTAACCCTGGTTAGGGAACTAAGATCCCACAAGCCACAGGACACAGCCAATACATATATCTCTATATAGAGATCTATGGGCTTCCCAGGTAGTGCTAGTGGTAAAGAACTGCCTGCCAGTGAAGCAGACATAAGAGACTTGGGCTCAATCCCTGGGTCAGAAATATGCCCTGGAGGTGGGCATGGCAACCCACTGTAGTATGCTTGCCTGGACAATCCATGGACAGAGGAGCCTGGGAAGCTACAGTCCATGGGGTCACAAAGAGTCAGACACAATTGAAGCAACTTAGCACATACACAAATGCATATAGATATATACATCTGAAATCTGACCTCTCTTCACTTCCACCACAAGCACTGAGGTCCAAGCCACCATGCTTTCTCACCTGCAATAGTGACACAATCTCTGTGTCTCTGTTTCCACCCTTCCTCCCACCATCTAGTCTCAGATTTACAGAGAGAGCTCTCCAAAACATACATGTGGTCACTCCCCCTGCTAACACCCTTCTCCCCTCACCCTAGTGGTTTTTCTTTACAATTAGAAGAATGCTAAATCCACTCCAACTTCAGCTCTTTCCTTCCACTCTCTATACTTGCACACAAGATTATAATTGTATGTTAGCCAACCCCCTTACCATGCATATTTTATATCTTAGTTACTCTAATGTAACTGTATCCTACAATGCATCAGATTTCTCTTTGGGTCAGTATTATCCATTAAATGATAATCAACACAGCTACCATTTACTGAGTGCTTCTTGTGTGCACACCATTTTTTTCCTCTTGGTCCACTGCATTCTAGTACTTAGAGAAATGCAGCCAGGTCTGGAATATCTCCACTGGGCTCAGCATAACACTCAGGTTTACCGTCCTTTGGCCAAATGTGATATCTCTGGTTAAGCCCTGTATTCACAATGAATAAAAGCAGCCACAGCCACAGCTTTATTTGATTTCTGTCTCACTTGGCACTGCTATCCCCCAGGCTCCTGAGGATGTACTGGCCCTACCATATGACCTTTAGCAGAAACCAAAGTCCAGTTACCAGGTGGTGATGAACAGATGCTGTGTCACTGAAGCTCCATGCTGCTCTACATCTGGATTTCAAGCCAAGTCATTCAGATGGGAATGGAGTTTCTACATTGACTTGAATTCACTACAAAGGACCAGGCAAGTCCATTCCCTTTAATTGTGGAATAAAGGATGTGTGCCAAGCTCCTCGTTACTTCTTTACAAACAGAGTTCATATTTTGTCCAGGGTAGCTGACAAACACCTTTCCCAGATTACCTTGCAGCTATGAATGAGCATGTGACCTAGTTCCACCCAATAAGATGGAAGGGGAAATTTAGTAGGTAGGACTTCTGGAAAAGCCATTCTTTTTCCTGATAAAATGGAATAGACTCAACCACTCTTTGCTTCCCCTTTTCTTCTGGGCTGGAAGGAAGATATAGAACTCATATGGACATAAAACAGCCATCTTGTATCCATTTTGACAAAGATAAACTCAAAGATGGCTGGTGAAGAATAGAAACCAGAAAGAGTCCAGGTCCCTTGATAGTATCTCTGAGTCACCACATCAGCACTGGACTTCCTAACTGTCTTCAAACTTTTCATTACATGAGGAAAATGCACTTTTTTCCTTATGTAAGCTGTTAGTTTTTAGGTATTGTTTCATGAAGCTGAATGTAAATATTATCTGATATTTACTATTTTTATCCCTCTTAACCATCTATTTCTCTGAAGCATCTTAACAGGCAAAGAAAATGAAAGTTAATATCATCTTCTTCAATGAGCCTGCAACCCCCACAAATCAGTGGGTTTGCATGGACTTAGCACAGATTTCCTTGGGCCCTATGTTCAACAGATATTTACCAAGTTCCTACTATAGGCAGGTACTGTTAAAGGACCAAGTCTTCTGTGATGAACAAAATTCCCCAATAGACAGAAACCAAGCAGGGCCCTGCAGAGCTCCTGGGAACAAAAGCCTTTCTGTGTCCCCCATTTCTGTCTCTTGCTTATAGGAAATAGGCTTCATTCAGCCTCCATAACCTCCCCTGAGTTCTAAAGGACAGTTTTAAAAAGTTTCTAATCAGGGAAGGAGATTCCTAGGTGGTTCAGAGGTAAAGAATCCACCTGCCAATACAGGAGATGCCAGAGACGCTCAACCCTGGGTCGGGAAGATCACCTAGAGGAGAAAATGGCAACCCACTCCAGTATTCTTGCTTGGGAAATCTCATGGACAGAGGAGCCTGGTGGGTTATAGTCCATGGGATTGCAAAGAGTTGGATGACTTAGCAACTGAGCACACACACACAGTACAATCACAGAAGGGAGGGGACACAGAGACAAGGGAGGAACAGTCAAAAGAAACCAAGGATACGTATGACCATATCACTGGGCTATGCTGCAAATACTGAAACCCCCACCAGTGGGGAGAAGTTGACTGTAGGCTTCCCACAAGCATATAGACCCTAGGCCTGTTGGAAACAAGTGGTTGATGATGTTGACTCCCAATTATCTCACCACCAACCAGTCAGAAGAATGTCCTCAAGCTGATCATGCCCTCCTTGAACTATTCCTGTAAAACTCCTCACTACCCCCTCTAGGTTGGCATGCAGTTTTGAGGGCCCTAGACCACTGTGGGTTTGCCTGGCATAGCAATAATATTAGCTATTCTTTTCTACTTCACCCAAAACTCTATCCCTGGGACTTAATTTAGTGTCGGGGTACAGAGGCTGGATTCAGCTTCAGGACCCTTGCTGCTGCTGTGGTTTAATTGTTCAGTCGTGTCTGACTCTTAGCACCTTATGGACTGTAACCCACCAGGCATCTCTGTCCAGGGGCTTTCCAAGGCAAGAGTACTAGAACGGGTGCCATTTCCTTCTCCAGGGGATCTTCCCAACCCAGGGATCAAACTGCATCTGCTGCTTGGCAGGTGGATTCTTTACCACTGAGCCACTTGGGAAGCCCCTCAGGCCCCTTATCTCAATGCTGAGATAGTCTATAATCCTCTGCTCTGGAGCCTCTTTCATGTCACATGTTCCTCCTCCTCCTCCCTCCACAGTGAACACCTATTCAGAGCTGGAAAGAGTGGAACGCTATACTGAGGTCATAGGACAATATCTCCAGCATTAGCCAAGCTCCATGGCAACTATTGCTGGGAGCCATCCTGTTTGTCATGAGCCACCATATTCCTAACCAGCCAGCTCCCATCTCTATATTAAGAAACATATGCATTATATAGAATCCTGAATAATGACATAATGCCACACCTCTCCATAGGAATTTTCTTTATCATTAGGCTATAAAAATTGGCCACAAGCCCATGAAAGGGGTCCACTCTCATAGTGGACCATAGTGAGCCAGCTCGATGTCCTAACAGCCTCTCCCACTTTAATAAACTCTATTCTCCTCTCATTCTGTCTCATGTCTGGAAATTCTTTTCCAACCTATGCACAGACAATGAGAGTTCAGGCCAATTTTTTTATAACACTATTCAAGTTTTTCATGCAATCTCTTATACTTCTCCAAAGTCAAAGAGGGAGAAAGACGAGGCTAATTGTGATATTCGTAAAGTCCCTGGCTGTCAGAGGTCAGATTAGATGTTTTCTAAAGTTCCTTAAGGATATAAAATTCTGAATTCTACATAATCCTGTCTCTTCTCCAACTGCCCTTCATCTTCCATCCACAGGCAAACTTCCAATTAAAGAAAAATCTTAGGCAGTATAGAAATGCCACATTGCCTTTGAATCTATATGTGAGGCCAAGATTAGTTTGGTCACCTTCAGGTGCTAAGTCCTCTTCAACTTCTGTCAATCAATTCCCAAGAGAATAGAATATAAATGCCATTTTTTTGAACAAGGACAAGTGTTTGAGGACTTCTGAATAATTGAAATAAAATGCAGCATTGGTGCATATTCTTTTCTACTTCACCCAAAACTCTATCCCTGGGACTTAATTTAGTGTCGGGGTACAGAGGCTGGATTCAGCTTCAGGACCCTTGCTGCTGCTGTGGTTTAATTGTTCAGTCGTGTCTGACTCTTAGCACCTTATGGACTGTAACCCACCAGGCATCTCTGTCCAGGGGCTTTCCAAGGCAAGAGTACTAGAACGGGTGCCATTTCCTTCTCCAGGGGATCTTCCCAACCCAGGGATCAAACTGCATCTGCTGCTTGGCAGGTGGATTCTTTACCACTGAGCCACCTGGGAAGCCCCTCAGGCCCCTTATCTCAATGCTGAGATAGTCTATAATCCTCTGCTCTGGAGCCTCTTTCATGTCACATGTTCCTCCTCCTCCTCCCTCCACAGTGAACACCTATTCAGAGCTGGAAAGAGTGGAACGCTATACTGAGGTCATAGGACAATATCTCCAGCATTAGCCAAGCTCCATGGCAACTATTGCTGGGAGCCATCCTGTTTGTCATGAGCCACCATATTCCTAACCAGCCAGCTCCCATCTCTATATTAAGAAACATATGCATTATATAGAATCCTGAATAATGACATAATGCCACACCTCTCCATAGGAATTTTCTTTATCATTAGGCTATAAAAATTGGCCACAAGCCCATGAAAGGGGTCCACTCTCATAGTGGACCATAGTGAGCCAGCTCGATGTCCTAACAGCCTCTCCCACTTTAATAAACTCTATTCTCCTCTCATTCTGTCTCATGTCTGGAAATTCTTTTCCAACCTATGCACAGACAATGAGAGTTCAGGCCAATTTTTTTATAACACTATTCAAGTTTTTCATGCAATCTCTTATACTTCTCCAAAGTCAAAGAGGGAGAAAGACGAGGCTAATTGTGATATTCGTAAAGTCCCTGGCTGTCAGAGGTCAGATTAGATGTTTTCTAAAGTTCCTTAAGGATATAAAATTCTGAATTCTACATAATCCCGTCTCTTCTCCAACTGCCCTTCATCTTCCATCCACAGGCAAACTTCCAATTAAAGAAAAATCTTAGGCAGTATAGAAATGCCACATTGCCTTTGAATCTATATGTGAGGCCAAGATTAGTTTGGTCACCTTCAGGTGCTAAGTCCTCTTCAACTTCTGTCAATCAATTCCCAAGAGAATAGAATATAAATGCCATTTTTTTGAACAAGGACAAGTGTTTGAGGACTTCTGA
This sequence comes from Cephalophus harveyi, assembly GCA_006410635.1. Classification (NCBI taxonomy): domain Eukaryota; kingdom Metazoa; phylum Chordata; class Mammalia; order Artiodactyla; family Bovidae; genus Cephalophus; species Cephalophus harveyi. Next base: position 181,640 of record SJYT01068666.1, on the reverse strand, counting down.
ATAATTGAAATAAAATGCAGCATTGGTGCAAAAGATCCTATCTCTCTCTCTTGCTCTCCCTCTCTCTCTCTCTCCAGAAAAAAATAAAATACATACCCAAATCTCAGAAATTTTTCTATGAATTGTATCTCTGATAGCCTGGAGATATGCCTAAGTGTGAAACATCAGTCAAGAAATCATTTCAATCAAGTACCCGTGTCTGGGTATAGATAGATACTCTGAGAAAACAGAGACAGATAAACCCTCGGCATGGCAGGTTTCTCTCCTCCCCCAGGGAAGTCTTTGAGGAAGAAGCAATGAAATCTCTACACGCACCTGCACCCACTATAACAGGATTTCTCCACGTCAACACTATTGACATTTAGGGATGGACAGTTGGTTGCAGGGGCCATCTTGTGCTTTGTAGGATGCTTAGTAGTGTCCCTAGCCTCCTCCCACTAGGTGCCAGTAGCAACCTCACCATGACCAACACCCAGATGTAACGAATGAAAATGAATCTGTGTGTGTGGACTCAGTTGTGTCCAGCTCTTTGGGGACCCCGTGGACTGTAATCCATCAGGCTCCTGTATCCATGGAATTCTCAGGCAAGAATACTGGAGTGGGTTGCCATTTCCTACTCCAGGGGATCTTCCTGATTCAGGGATCGAATATGTGTCTCTTGTGCCTCCTGTATTGGCAGGTGGATTCTTTATCACTGAGCCACCAGGGAAGCCTGAAAATGTCTCCAAACATTGCCAAATACCCCAAGCGACAAACTGGCCCTGTGAGAACCACTGCCCTACATCAGGCCGACTTCAGCTCTACTGATCTCCTTTAGGGTATTTCAACTTAAAGGAAAGCACACAACGTAAGAATTGCAAATGTAAGTTTTATTCAGGGTCTTACTGAGATAGCCACTCAAGTAGCTTTGAGGAAACTGCTCCAAAGAGGCAGAGGAGAAGCAGCTTCTGTGCGATTGTTGGGTAGGGGACACATGGAGTCAAGTATACATCTTGGTAAGTATACTGCCAATGCCAAAGAACAGAGAGTTCAAGTTAATGATTTTAGCGCTTTCGCCATCATGTATGGGAAGATGCAAGAATTGGAGGTCCTTGAAATTCATCCTGAGGGCTGCATCTAACTGTATAAGCACCTGTTTACCCAAAGCATAGAGTGCCCCAATCTATTTTTCATCCTGAATTCCTCTCAGGGTACACTCTAGGTGGGCAAGTGCAGTGGGTTTCCACTTAACCCCTGAAGAACTGGGTGATGAGCAATGCTCTGTCTTAGCCATCTTTGTATCCACAACCGTAAGGTACCATGTACTCCTGTATCACACCTCACTAACACCCACCACTGCTTCCCACTTGTGAAGCAAAATCAGCTCAGCCCTTGTCACTCACAGAAAAATAATGTGCATGCAATTGCATCATTTTAGAGACAAAAATGCATGCACTTGCAGTTATTCTTTAAAATACATAAATTTATTTTTGGCTATGCCGGGTCTTTGTTGCTGTGAGCAGGCTTTCTCCAGTTGCCGTGAGCAGGGGCGCCTCTTCACTGCTATGCACAGGCTTCTCATTGCCATGGCTTCTCTTGTGGCAGAGCCCCGTCCTAGGCACGAGGACTTCAGTAGCTGTGGGGCACAGGCTTTGTTGCTTCACAGCATGTGGGATCTTTCCGGACCAGGGACTGAACCCATGTCCCCTGCATTAAACACTGGACCACCAGGGAAGCCCCTGCATATATGTTTAAGAATAAACATATGTTATGTTAAGAATAATTCCTTAGGATAAGGGACTGTTTCAACTGTTCCTCTCTTGTCTCTTAAGTCATCCATGCTCCTTCTAAGAAGCTGCACTTTTCAGATTTCTTCCTAGTTCACAGCAGCTCTCTCTCCATCTTCTTAGCCAACTCTTCCTCTTCCTCTTCTCCTTACCTATGAAGTTCCTCAGGTCACAGACTCGATCTCATCTTTTCTCTATATATACACATGGCTTTAAATCTCTCTTTATCCTGAAGAAACTCCAACATTTGGTACCTGGCCTAGACCTCCACTCTGAATTCCAGACCTGTGTATCCAACCACCTACTTGACATCTTTGCTCGGATGTCTTCCCATATCTCACACTTAAATCTAAGAAAAGTTTCTTGCTGTTTCTCTCTCAAATTGTTTTACATCTGATCTTTCTACATTTAAGAAAATGGCACCAACATCCTCAAAGTTATCGAACTCAGAATCCTAGGAATCACCTCTAAGTGTCCTCTCTTCTTTCCCTCCACACAATCTAATTATCAGTAATCCCAACTCCTATCTCTCTGTTGATACTATTGCCTCAGACTTGCGTCAAGCCCAGCGCTTAACTCCAGAAAGCATTGTTTACTTATTGTGCAGGTGAAAGGTACCTCCTAGAGTTGGGCAAGGACCAACTTGCTGCTGCTGCTAAGTCGCTTCAGTCATGTCTGTGCAACCCCATAGATGGCAGCCCACGAGGCTCCCCCATCCCTGGGATTCTCCAGGCAAGAACACTGGAGTGGGTTGCCATTGCCTTCTCCAAGAACCAACTTACAGGACCATAAACATGAGTTCTCTTTCCCTCATCCAAGCTACCATCATCTCTCACCAGAATAAGTGCAGCAACTTCCTAACATGTATCCCTGCTTCCACTCTGTCCCTCATAGCCCCTTCTCCAACCAATGAACAAGAGTGACCTCATAAAAACCGAACAGCAGATCACATCACTCTCCAATGTAAAACCTCTCAAGAGTTTCCCATTGCTCTTCATAAAAAGTCCCAAGCCCTCTTTATGAACCCAAGACTTGCCCAATCTGGATCTTCAAAATGTCTCCTGTTTTATTTCTTCACCCCTTTGTCCCATCCTAGCACATTTTCTTTCAGTTCCCCAAATACAACAAATTCTGTCCTACCCCAGGACCCTTGCCCATGCCACCCTCATTAACCACAATACTCCTCCAAATTCCCACCCTCAATATTCTTCACATGACGGAATCCTTCTCATTTCTCTGTCACAGTGTTAGGTTGAGCTGCCCCACCATTATAAATTAAGTGCTTCCCTTTTTTATCCTTCATCAGAGCACAGCATTCTCCCCAGAACACTGTATATTTTATCCATATAATATTGTCTGTTTTATTTGCTCATGACTGTATTCCCAGCACTTAGTACAGTCCCAGGGTCATATTGGCACTTCTTAAGTTAAATGAATTCATGAAACCCACTATCAGGAGATAACCATTGTTAATACTCCAATGCATGCCATTTATAGACCTTAACCATATTTAACTTTAATAATCTTGTTTCTCCATTAACTCTAGGACTAAGGATCCAATAAAATAATAATGATAATAATACATGGACACTTAAACAGTAGACGTGATTCAGGTGTCAGTTAAAATGTCATCTCCATAGAGAGAAGCTCTCAGTCACATCAATCAAAGGAGACCCTGTCCTCAATCACTACGACATCACCTTGTTTCAGTTTCTTCGTAGCATCATCACTGGCTGAATCATCTTTTATTTATTTTTGCTTACCTGTCTTCCCTAACTAGGATGTCAGCTCCACAAAGGCAGGGAGCAAGTTTTTCTTTATTTAATGCTGAATACTCAGTGCCTCAACCGTCCCCAGCTAATAGCAGGAACACAATAAATGTTTGCTGAATAATGAATGAATGTCAGAAGTTTCTCTGCACAGAAGAATAATCTGAGATGGGTAAAGAGGAGATTATAATAATAATGAGGAGGAGCCTGTTAACGGCACTTCATTTCAAGGCCATCACCAGCCACACAAAGCCACTGACATGCTGAAGATGGGCTCTGTCCAAAGCTGTCCTGTGCACTTGACTCCAGCCTTGCAGAATGCAGAGTGACATTTTTACTGACACAGGATGAAGGCTTGGCCGTTCCGGTCTGAAAATGGGGCTCCGTGTCTCATCTGTCGAGGACAGCAGCGACAACTTCCTACATTTGCTAATCAGAATGACAGAAAACTTCAGCCAGAGTCAGTGTGTTGATGCTGTGGGACCGGGACCACATGATTTACAAATGAAGAAGCTGCCGAGGGAAGCAGCAGGGCCAGAGACAGAAGCTAAGATTGTCTGTCTTGAATCAGAGTTAGGGCAGGGAGGTGGAAGAGAGGCCAGGAAACACAAATATCCATAATACAGTAAGTTTGGGATTTTTCCTTTTCTTATTCTAATCCTTGGTGGTTTGGCTCATTTCACCAGCCTAAGCAGAGGTTTAAAAAAAAAAAAAAAAAGTGATGCCTCATTGTCTCAGCTGATGATGCTGCAAAACAGACGTCAGAGAGTCCTGGGCTGAGTCCAGCACACAGCAATGTTCTGTCTGGTGTGCATAGGACCTTTTAAAAAGTTGAATGACTTGTCAAAATTTCTAAATTGGAAAGCTTTATTAAAAAGCCTCATTCTTGGCTTCTCTTGAAAATTTAGGAGGTCCAGCAGCTCCAAATGCATGTTCCCATATGTCAACTTCTGCTGGACCTTGAATAGGCAGTGTGAGCTTTGGACAGGGTATGTGTCGCCAGGTCCCTCATGTCCTACCTGGCTCCCTTCACTCATTCATAATACCTTGCCTCCCACCCCTGAAGGCATTTGATCCCTGCTTCTCAAAAGTTGAGACTCCTGATTCCTCTGTCCTCAGATTCTCAAACAAGAAAGAGGTCTACCAAGATGTTCATCCTATTGGCCCCCAAAGAAATGGCTTTGACTTCTAACTCTGATCTTACTTTGCTTCTCCCTACAGGGTGAGACTAACTAATCTGATTGATGAGGTTCTGGAGGATTAACCTTCCACTGGGAGACTCAGTTTAACTCAAAAGCAAGGAAAGGTGGTCCACCCACTCTCTTGTTCAATAGATCTCAATCTATGAGGCTAGAAAGCCAGGACTCCTCTCTGTTTCCTAGTAGTCAGCACTTCCTGGAGTCCTCTCTGGCCCCTTCCTGTGAAAACCTTGAGATGTTAAATCTGTCAGTGACCCTCCATGAAGTGTGAATTTTAAAATTCCATTGAGTGAGAAATTTCAAACTGGGTGAGATTTTTCAAAATCTATTTTGTTTCCTAGTGCTAAAAGTAGATGGATGGTTTAAGACCTAGATATTGGGGAAGGTAGGGAGAGACATCAGATCCACTCTGTTCTCCAGTCTGCTTTTACCAGACTTCCATGCTTTGGAATTTGATGCATCTTAGTGATAAATAAGAGACTTTATTTTTCCACCAAACTCCTTATGAATGTTCCTTTATCTTAGAACTAGAACTGCAGCAGAAGGCAATAATCAGAATCTCTATCTTCTATTATGTCTCAAGATAGAGTATTTAGTGAAGCTTGGAGGCTTCCCAAAGCCACACATAAGCATAGTGTATCTTCCTGAGCATTCACTTTACTCAAAGATCTGGAGAGTGTTTAATTTCTGGGCTTTTAGAAGATTTTATCACAGGCATCAGTTCAGTTCAATTCAGTCGCTCAGTTGTGTCCGACTCTTTGCGACCCCATGAATTGCAGCACGCTAGGCCTCCCTGTCCTTTACCAACTCCCAGAGTTCACTCAAACTCATATCCATCGAGTTGGTGATGCCATCCAGCCATCTTATCCTCTGTCGTCCCCTTTTCTTCCTGCCCCCAATCCCTCCCAGCATCAGAGTCTTTTCCAATGAGTCAACTCTTCGCATGAGGTGGCCAAAGTACTGGAGTTTCAGCTTTAGCATCATTCCTTCCAAAGAACACCCAGGGATGATCTCCTTTAGAACAGACTGGTTGGATCTCCTTGCAATCCAAGGGACTCTCAAGCGTCTTCTCCAACACCACAGCTCAAAAGCATCAGTTCTTCGGCACTCGCATATCCAAGCACAATTATCAAAATACCATTTTCCTAGGTTGACCAATCTCATGGAATTTTTCACATTTAAAATTATGAAGTATGTCACTTTTATGTGGAACTTTTATATGGAAGCAACTGAATAATTATGTGCCTTCAGTTGTCGGGGTATAATCAAAAGATGCATTAAAGTCAACAGGGTCTATAGGGGAAGTAAAGATTATGATAATGTTGCTGAGTTTCAACATGGCCAGTGGTGATGCAAAGGAGTTGATGTGCTTGAGCAAGATTTCCTGAGTGAGTCTGAATATCCCTGCACACCTAGAATTTTAATGGGGATTTCACTATATGTACCAGTTTTTCTACCATTTAATTATATAGAAAATCCACAGCTCTTTTGCAATTCAAGTTCTTGACATAAATGTGCTTAATGTTTGATCTCCTCAACTGACATCTATTTCCCACAATAGTGATCAACTGATAATACAAATATACCAAAACGTATTCATTGTCTGTTTGATTGATTTATAATGTCACTCTTCATGTACATTTTCCACAGAATAGTAACTTACAAATTATATTGTCAGCTTGGAACATGGCTTAGGATTTAAAAATGAGAAGCTTGAAGACTAAGCATGAAATTAGAAACAAAAACACAATGATGAGGGAAATTTAAAATAACCTGGAGTCATCTCTTTCCATAAGGGACTGACAGCAAAAACAAAGATAACCCTCCCCAACAAAACTCCAGAACTGACGGTAGGTTACAATTATAAACTTAATATGGACTGTAGGCAAATGCCTCCTTAAAATGAGGGTTTTGATAAATATCCATGATGCCTAGATTTTGGTCTCTACATACCATTCTCTGCTAAAAAGAACCCAGGATTTTTGCAGAAATAGCTGACTTGAGCATAAAACATACACGATGAGCCTGGAAAAGTTTATGCCAGAAAGAAAGAAATCTACTAGAATTTCATGGAGTCAAGAGAATTCAGAGCCTAGCCCAGCCTGATGGGGCTCCTATGGATCCAAGATGCTTTATTCACAGAAAAGGATACTATTATGCCAGTTATTTATCATTTCTGTCCCAGCTCTTTGTCCATCCTTCTGTACTTGTATGTTACCCTAGTTGGAACTCTGCACACTAAGTTTCACAGACTCATTGAGGGACTGGCTTCCTGTTAGGAACTGCTGATGGAAGATTCTAGAGGAGGAAGGAATAAGAGAATGTCTCTGTTTTACTTCTCCTATCAGTATTATTCCAGCTGCAGTGGTTAGCTCCAATCTCTATCTTCTTTAAATGCTCCCAATTTCAGCTCCTGGCTGGCTCAAAACCTTGTGGCTTCCCTCATAGCTCAGTTGGTATAGAATCTGCCTGCAATCTGCCTGCAGTGCAGGAAACCCTGGTTCAATTCCTGGGTTGGGAAGATCTGCTGGAGAAGGGATAGGCTATCCACTCCAGTATTCTTGGACTTCCCTTGTGGCTTAGCTGGTAAAGAATCCACCTGCAATGCGGGACACCTGGGTTTGATTCCTGGGTTGGGAAAATCCTCTCGGGAAGGGAAAGGCTACCCACTCCAGTATACTGGCCATGGAAAATTCCATGGACTGTACAGTCCATAGGGTGGCAGAGTCGGACGCAACTGAGCGACTTTCACTTCATTTACAATACCAGCTTTGCAGCCCTTCCTCCAAGTTCCTAGTTTCCAGTAATCCCACATCTTCCTTTTTATCCTCTCAAGGATAAGCCAACTTCTAACCCACAGAGGAATGAAAAAATGTTCACTCATGATCTGACCATTTTATTTGTCTTTGCTTTCTCTAGTGATAATGATACTGTCTTACAAGTCATTAACTATTCAGTCAATTCAGTTCAGTCACTCAGTCGTGTCCAACTCTTTGTGACCCCATGGACTGCAGCACGCCAGGATTCCCTGTCCATCACCAACTCCCGGAACCTACTCAAACTCATGTCTATTGCATTGGTCATGCATACATGACTATTGGAAAAAACATAGCTTTGAATAGATGGACCTTTGTTAGTAAAGTAATGTCTCTGCTTTTTAAAATGCTATCTAGGTTGGTCATAGCTTTCCTTCCAAGGAGCAAGCGTCTTTTAATTTCATGGCTGCAGTCACCATCTGCAGTGATTTTGGAGCCCCCCAAAATAGTCTGTCATTGTTTCCATTGTTTCCCCATCTATTTGCCTTGAAGTGATGGAACCAGATGCCATGATCTTAGTTTTCTGAATGTTGAGCTTTAAGCCAACTTTTTCACTCTCCTCTTTGACTTTCATCAAGAGGCTCTTTAGTTATTCTTTGCCTTCTGCCATAAGGGTGGTATCATCTGCGTTTCTGAGGTTATTGATATTTCTCCCAGCAATCTTGATGCCAGCTTGTGTTTCATCCAGCCCAGCATTTCTCATGATGTACTCTTCATATAAGTTAAATAAGCAGAGTGACAATATACAGCCTTGACGTATTCCTTTCCCTATTTGGAACCAGTCTGTTGTTCCATGTCCAGTTCTAACTGTTGCTTCTTGACCTGCATACAGATTTCTCAGGAGGCAGGTCAGGTGGTCTAGTACTCCCTTCTCTTTAAGAATTTTCCACATTTGTTGTGATCCACACAGTCAAAGGCTTTGACGCAATCAATAAAGCAATAGTAGATGTTTTTTCTAGAGCTCTCTTGCTTTTTCAAAGATCCAGTGGATGTTGGCAATTTGATCTCTGGTTCTTCTGCCTTTCCTATGTCCAGCTTGAACATCTGGAAGTTTACAGTTCACGTACTGTTGAAACCTGGCTTGGAGAATTTTGAGCATTACTTTGCCAGCACGTAAGATGAGTTCAGTTGTGCAGTAGTTTGAACATTCTTTGGCATTACCTTTCTTTGAGATTGGAATGAAAACTGTTAACTATTAGTTATTAACTATTAGCTAATAGTTTTAATTAACAATTAATTAAGATAGTTAACTATATTAACTTTCAATTTACATCATTCTTGACTATAAAATAACCGAAAGGAAAATATCCACATTTTTACATGTTATTATATATTTTTATTAACATGATAGCCCAAAAGAGAAAAAAAAGTTTGCATTTTGGCAAAAAAGCCTTCATTTTCTATAATTGTTCACCTTGAAGACATCAGGTCCAGCTGCATCATTCACCAATAGCACTGTCCTAAGCAGCTTGCCCCTTGGTTTTCTCACTGTTTAGTGGGATGATAAAAAGCGACATCATTTAAAGTGGTTTTAGTACTAGCTTTTTAATAAAACTTTCAAGGAGACACCTTGAAAGCTTATTCGATTACACAGCTATCTACTCAGGGAAGATGTTGGTTAGCGCTTCCAAGCTCATGACTAAATTGCTACGTTCCTTCTAGGAGATTAGAAAGACATTAAGATAAGGTAAAATCTGGAAAAGGTGAATTAATTCCTTGCTCAATGTCAAGCAGGCACTTACGGAGTTGTTTTGCTTAGCTCTTTTTGTTTTGTTTCCCAGCCTGAACACTTTCAGCATCAAGTGCAAAGCCAAACAAGGGAACATCTTCATCACTTGTGAGAAGGGGCCACAGGGAAAGTGATACTTAAGAGCTGGAGGAAGAGGGTTTGACGTGGAGATTATGAGTTTTCTGTGACTCTTGGTTCATTTATACTTGATAAAAATTACAACTTTAGTAGTCTAAAAAGGCATCAGTAATGCCATGTGTAAAACAACCAGCTAGTGGGAACCTACTTTATAGGTAGGGAGCTCAGCTTGGTGCTCTGTGGTGACCTTGAGCAGTGGGATGGGGGGCAGGTCCACGAAGGAGGGCATATATTTAACAGGCATACATATACCTGATTCACTCCATTGTACAGCAGAAACTAACACAACATTGTAAAGCAATTATACTCCAATAAAAATGAATTTGGACTGCAAAGAGATCCAACCAGTCCATTCTAAAGGAGATCAGTCCTGTGTTTTCTTTGGAAGGACTGATGCTAAAGCTGAAACTCCAATACTTTGGCCACCTCATGCAAAGAGTTGACTCACTGGAAAAAAACCCTGATGCTGGGAGGGATTGGGGGCAGGAGGAGAAGGGGACGACAGAGGATGAGATGGTTGGATGGCATCACTGACTCGATAGACATGAGTTTGAGTGATCTCCGGGAGTTGGTGATGGACAGGGAGGCCTGGCGTGCTGCGATTCATGGGGTCGCAAAGAGTCAGACACGACTGAGCGACTGAACTGAACTGAAAAATAAATTTTAAAAAACTTTTTAAAGGCATCAGCAGGACTTCCCTGCTGGTCCAGGGGTAAAAGAATCTGCCTCCCAATGTAAGGGACATCAGTTCAATCCCTGCTCCCAGAAGATTCCACATGCCTCAGAGCAGCTAAACCCATGTGCCACAACTACTGAGCCTGTGCTCCACAACAAGAGAAGCCACTTCAATGAGAAGCCCGCGCTCTGCAACGCGTAGCCCCAGCTCACCGCAATAAGAGAAAGCCCACCTAGAGCAATGAAGACACAGCACAGGCACTAATTATTAATCAAAATTTTTAAATACCTTATTTTAAAAAGGCATCAGCAGCTTTCTTCGCTGCAAAATCCTGTGATGAGTATTCCCTGGGACAGCACTGTGGTTCAGACCTTTCCATGGACTGTGTGACCCAAGAAATATGATATCTCTAGAAGGTTCCCTTTTCAAAATTGCCACCAGAGCCTGGCTGCATTGCTCCACTTCTCTGGCAGCTTCCTAGGGCTTCTCATCTCAGTGGCCAACCTGACATGCCTCACTCCTCGGTGAATAAAACATTCTGTTTCTGTCCACACTCCTGAACTATTAAGTCAAGGCAAAAAAAAGACACAGGGCCTGGGTACTAAATATTTTTCCAGTCTCCTCTCTCTTCAAATCAGCTAATTAAACAAGACAGTGGTCTTAAAAATTCATCAAACTGTTCATAAAAATTTCAAAGTCTCCATATTGTGCTTTAAACAAAATCCAGGTCTTAAAAAAAAGACACAGGGCCTGGGTACTAAATATTTTTCCAGTCTCCTCTCTCTTCAAATCAGCTAATTAAACAAGACAGTGGTCTTAAAAATTCATCAAACTGTTCATAAAAATTTCAAAGTCTCCATATTGTGCTTTAAACAAAATCCAGGTCTGTGACCATTGACTGGGGGTCCCTGAAGATCTGATCCTAACAGTCTTGTCTCACTCTCCATGGTCCAGCTACTCTGCTGCCTCTTCATTCCTGGGAGAGATGAGTTCTTTCCCAGCATGGATTCCTGACACATTCTCTTCCCTCTGTTCTGAAATCTCTTCCCCTGTTCTTTGCAGGCTGCTTCCTGCCTGCCTCCATCAAATCCCTGAAGAAAATCCATGTCTTCAGGAAGTATTCCCTGACCACGCTATCAAAAAGTGTCCCATGCTGCATTCTGTCATGGCATCATGTACTCTCCAGAACACTACTCACAGTTTATAATTATATACCTAGGACATTATTGGATGAATGTCCATCTTTACTGTTAGATGGCAACCATGACTGTCAACCTAGGGAATGGCAAACTTTTTCTGTAAGAGGCAAATAGTAAACATTTTCAACTTTGTGGACCATACAGTCTCTGTCACAACTATGCAACTCTACTGTCATAGTGTGAAAACATTCATGGATAATTTGTTAGTTAATGAGTGTGACGTTGTGTGCTCAGTTGCTCAGTCATGTCCGACTCTTTGTGACCCTTTGGACTATAACCTGCCAGGTTCCTCTGTCCATGGGATTTTTCAGGCAAGAATACTGGAGTGGGTGACCATTTCCTCCTCCAGGGGATCTTCCTGACCCAGGGACTGAACCTGTGTCCTTTGTGTCTCCTACATTGCAGGAGAATTCTTTACTGCTGAGCCATCCAGGAAGCCCAAGGAACAAGACAAGGGTGCCCACTTTCACCACTACTATTCAACATAGTTCTGGAAGTTTTGGCTACAGCAATCAGGGCATCTAAAGACCTATATATGGAAAACTATAAAACACTGATGAAAGAAATCAAAGAGGACACTAATAGATGGAAAAATATACCATGCTCATGGATTGGAAGAATCAATATAGTGAAAATGAGTATACTACCCAAAGCAATCTACAGATTCAATGCAATCCCTATCAAGCTACCAGTGGTATTTTTCACAGAACTAGAACAAATAATTTCAAGATTTGTATGGAAATACAAAAAACCCCAAATAGCCAAAGCAATCTTGAGAAAGAAGAATGGAACTGGAGGAATCAACTTGCCAGACTTCAGGCTCTACTACAAAGCCACAGTCATGAAGAGAGTATGGTACTGGCACAAAGTTAGAAATATAGATCAATGGAACAAAATAGAAAGCCCAGAGATAAATCCACACACATATGGACACCTTATCTTCGACAAAGGAGGCAAAAATATACAATGGAGTAAAGACAATCTCTTTAACAAGTGGTGCTGGGAAAACTGGTCAACCACTTGTAGAAGAATGAAACTAGATCACTCTCTAACTCCAGGAAGCCCATATGAGTGTAGTTGTGTTCTAATAAAATTTATTTATAAGACCTGGGAATTCCCTGGTGATCCAGTGGTAAAGACTCAGTGCTTTCACTGCCATGGGCCCAGGTTCGATCCCTGGTCAGGGAACTAAGATTCCACAAGCCACACCACAAAGCCAAAAAAAGAAAAAACGTATTTACAAGATTTAAAGGATCTGTCCACTGGCCAGTGTTCTGATGCCTAGTCTAGTCTATTGTTATACCATTCAGTATCACGTACATGTCCTAACGTGTGGAAAGTGAACCAAACAGTCATTGGATGGATGGATGAATGAATGTTTAGGCTAATGTTTGGATGAGCTTGGGCTTCAGAGTTAAAATTAACTCTCCATACTGGATTCAGAGTTCTTGCTCTAGTCAATTTTGTTCCCTTCTCTTCTTCAACACTTCCCAGCCAGACTTTCACTTATGGTTTGACAAGTCACTCTCCCTCCTTGAGCTTCACTAAATCTAATCTCGGAGTTATTCTTTTGCTGTATAGTAATGTCTACGATTCACCTTTCATTGACTTGGATGGAACATGATCGTTTGCTCATATCACTTCTACTCCACTGTTCCCAGCAGTTAGCCACAGAACATTTTTTCCAGGGAAAAGAGAGAAGATAAGGAATGACTGTGAATTCTGTATATGACAACTGGTACATCCTTTTGGGGATGGCAAGTTGCCAGCATTCATTAAAACTGTAAATGTGTTTTTCAGCCTACCCATTCTTAGGACTTTTCCCATAATGCCCTTGTACCTGTATCATGAGTCTAGGATCTGATATAGTATGAGACACATGGTAGACCTCCCCTGTGATTGGCTAACTATTTACACAGACTCCCAGTGATACCCCTAATGTTTCACTCTCAGTTGACTTCTGTTCTCTGCTACATCTAAGGCAGGCTCACATAGAACTCTTGTAAGAACGGTTGTAGTCCTTCGTGGTAGGCAGCTTCTGCCATGGACCCCAAGGTCCCCACTTCCTAGATGCTCATCTCTTGGTATTCATGCCCTTGCATAATTCCCTCCTCTCAAGTGTACACTAAAGAATAGAATATGGCCGACGTGACAGGATGTCACTTCCAAACTCCATTACAAAATACTTTTACTCCTCTCTCTCTCTGGCTCGTCTGATGAACCCTGATAAAGCCAGCTGCCCTGTTGTGAGATGCCCTATGGAAGGGGCCATCCTGCAAGGAACTGAAGTGGCTTCTTGCCAACAGCCAGAACTAAAGCCCCCAGTCCAGCAACACACCAGAAACTCAATCCTGCCAACAGCTACAGGAGCAATCTAGGAAGTGGATCATCTCCCACTTGAGTCCCAAGATGACACCTTCTCCACCCAACACCTTGACTGCAGTCTTGTCAGAGAATCCAAGCCAAATGACCCTGCTAAGCCATACTCAAATTTCTGACCTGTAGAAATTGGGATATAATGAATGTCTTGTAGGTTTTTTTAAAAAAATCTTTTCAAGCTGTTTATCTTCTGCTCTTGCACCAAACCTCCAGTCATTCATTTGTTTTTTCATTCATTCAGACAAATACTGGGCCCACGGGACTTCCCTGGTGGCTCACTGGTAAAGAATCTACCTGCCAATGCAGGAGACACGAGTTTGATCCCTGCATCGGGAAGATCACCTGGAGAAGGAAATGGCAACCCACTCCAGTATTCTTGCCTGAGAAATCTCATGGACAGAGGAGCCTTGTGGGCAACAGATCATGGTGTCACAGAGTCGGACACGACTGAGTGACTAAACAACAAAAATTACAGGACCCATAAAGTACAAAATGTAGTAACCATTGTATCTCACTGAATCTGTGTACATTTGCTCTGATTTCCTTTCTAACTGATCTGAGCACTCCTCTTACACTCACACATTATGCTCTTTGAAGTCACTGTGTTCGGAGAATTGTTTTGCAGGTAACAAATACATCCTTTCTACTGAGCTGCCAGCCAGGCACACTTGTCTGGGGTCTTGATGCCTCCAATTGCATTGCAAGCAAGTAGACCTGGTTTCTACTCACTGACATTCAAGGAATTCTCTGGTCTAGAGGTAGAGAGAACCCCACTCTCTCCTTGCATGGCTAATACATGTTCCCTATGCCTGTGTATCTCCTTCTCCCTTCCTTGAAACTCCTCCACAAGTCCTCTAAATGCTGTGAGGGTTAGACTTTGAAAACAAGAGCCCATGGTTGTATTTCTCATACTTCATTACAGCATATGCTGCTCCCGGCCTCACTTCACAGCCAAGAACCATATGGAGCTGGACTGTGCCTTGGTCCACACCCCAGCCTCCAGCTCAGCCTCGCCACCATGCTGAGAATATTACTCAGCTGATTTCATTTGGTCCCCACAGCCAGCCTACGGGGCCCCACATCACCTCCACTCTATCTGAGAAACCTGAAGCCAGTAAGTGGTGGAAAAGTGAGCGTTAATCCCTCAGTCATGTCCGACTCTTTGCGACCCCATGGACTGTAGCCCTCCAGACTCCTCTGTCTAGGGAATTCTCCAGGTGAGAATACTGGAGTGAGTTGCCGTTCCCTTCTTTAGGCGATCTTCTCAGCCCTGGGATCAAACCTGGGTCTCCTGCATTGCAGGCAGATTGTTTACCATCTGAACCACTAGGAGCGGGTCAGTAAGTGGTGGAGCTAAGATTCCAATGCAGTCTATTGATGGTCAAGATTTCCATACGTATCCACCAAGCTACATTCAACCAGGGCTTGGGACAAAATCAAAGGGACTGAAAACCAAAGGGACAGCCCTTGGAGGAAAAGCACCAAAGGCTTCAGTGTTAGAACAGAGATGACCCCCTCCCTCCACTGTCGGGCCTGTAAGTTTGGAAATTCAGTTTTGACTTCTGAGTCTTTATAGCTGCTTCCTAGACATTTCCACCTTAAACCTAATCTGAAACAGACAAGGAACCTGCGTCATCGGTGCTGAATGTGCCCTCATGTGCATCCCAGAGCGGAGACAGTCATGGCCCACAAAGCAGATCCCTCTAATGCTATGTGACTCAGGGCGAGGGGATTTGTCCATCAGATCAGCCCCTCATTGTCCCTCTTCGCCTCCCTTGTCAAAGCCATTTGACAGCCGTGGCAGCCCAGAGATTCTCTTTCTCTTTGAATTTGTCTCCTTCATGCTTCGCATCCTCCAGCCCTGCCCTCATTGGCTGTCGGTTCCACTTGGCTCCTCAGATGTGCTCTGAAAGGGTTTTACTTCTTACGTTTGTCTTAGCTGAGGTTTTCGTTGCTGGAATCTCTCTCATTGGCACTTAAGAATTTATCATATTTCCCATTCTGCCGCCTCTCCTCCTCCCATCCATCTTACTCCAGCACACCACATCCTCTGTCACCGTCTCTCCTCAAGCTTACCCTTCATGGTTGTCTTCTTCCTAACACGTGTCATTTACTTTGAGTCTTTACAGAAAGGCACAATTTCTCTTCTTTTATTTGGGATTTTTGATCGCCCTCAACAATTTGCTTCATTCTTTTCCTTTCTCCCCCATTTCCCCAAAGTTCTCATTCCCAGTGTTCCTGTGAAATGTCTTTTCTACTCCCTGTGTCTCTGCAGTTTTCCTTGAATCACAACGTACCTGATGAGGAAGGCTAACCATGCCCTTGAAACTACAGAAAATCTCAGAAAGAAGACTATGCCTTCAGTTCAGCACCTAAAACTCCACACGCTTTGAGAAAAAATGGGGGAGCAACCTCCCAGGAAACATCTTCACTATGGTGGGGTCACCTCTCCCTAAACTCAGTGGGAACTGTGCTTCCAAACAGAAAAGAAAAGTACCCAAGATCTCTTTTGCCAAAAGTCCTCAGAATGTCTCCAAACCTGCTACTTGGTGAGGTTGCATTACAGCAGTGGTCCCCAACCCTTCTGGTGCTAGGGACCAGTTTTGTGGAAGACAATTTTTCCATGGAAATGGGGTAGGGGGGACAGGGTCTGATTTTGGCATGATTCAAGCACATTACATTATTTATTGTGCACTTTATTTCTATTTGGTGGCAAATTCAGGATGGAACCCCCCTGCCAATGCAGGAGACATAAGAGATGAGGGTTCGATCCCTGGGTCGGAAGATCCCCTGAAGGAGGAAATGGCAGCCCACTCCAATATTCTTGCCTGGAGAATCCCACGGACAGAGGAGTCGGGCGGGCTACAGCCCATGGGGTCACAGAGAGTCAGACACAATGGACTGACTAAGCAGTAGCAGCAGAATATTCCACATCTCCTTTAGGGTTAGGGCTCTCACTCCTGTGATGACCTAACGCTGAACTGACAGGAGGCGGAGCTCAAGCAGTAATGTGAATGATGGGGAGCAGCTGTAAATACAGATTGAGTTTTGCTCACACACGGGCCCACCACTCACCTCCTGCTGTGCAAGCCAGTTTCTGGTCCATGGGTTGAGGACCCCTGTTCTGGAGCACACTGGGGAGGCCTGCAGCTGATGAAGCATGAAGACTGCAGACTTAGGGCTATAAGAAACTAGAAGGCCAGCAGAAGGGGCACTTCCCCTGCCATGTGTAAGAGCAGAGCTCTGCACCCGGAGACCAGAATGGGCTGCGGCAGAAAGGGACGTTCTCCTCCCTGCAGACCTCAACAGCGCTCAGTCATGTCCCACTCTTATGACCCCAGGGAGTATAGTCTGCCAGGCTCCTCTGTCCATGGGATTCTCCAGGCAAGAATACTGGAGTGGGTGGCCATTTCCTTCCCCAGAGGATCTTTCCAGCCCAGGGATGGAACCTGGATCTCCTGCACTTCTGGCAGACTCTTTACTGTCTAAGCCACTAGCGGTACCAATCTCTTACCCTAGGGTTGATGGCCTCTTCTTGTGAGAGCAACTTAAGAGGATAGGAAGGGTCTCAGCATTCTGGCTGGAACGCTGGCTCCACCAGCAACTGCTGCTTTGTCTTGATGAGCTCCAAGATTCTCACATGTAGAACACGAATGATGATAAATTATGGGAGGAAATGAGATCACTGTTATCAAGCAGAGTGCCTGGAACATCTAAGGTATATATACACGAAAAACCAACTTGCTTCACCAGGAATGTGGCAAAAAATAAAGATAAAAAAGTTGTCCATCATCAACATAATAATAGTATTGATAATAATAACATCTATTGAGTGTGTACTGCCAGTGTTCTAAGCACTTGACATGGATCAACTCATTTTATGTTTGCAACAGTGCTGTTGGGTACATACTTTCTATAGCTCCATTCTATAGGTGAGGAAACTGAAGCACAGAACAAGCATAATAACTTGCACATGGAAACACAGCTACTATGTGAATGCATCAGGAGGCAAGAAAGCTATCTGATCTGACAGCCATCACTCTTAGACACTCTGCTATGTGCCTTCATCCTCTTCCAGCCAGAAGTGGCCCTCACTTTGGCAAGACCTCATGCAAACATTGGCAAGCTGCCATTTTTGTCTCTTCACATTACTTGATTCCAACGTTCTGCCAGTGTCAGAAGATTTCTCCCTGTCAAAGGCACATTACCAACAATTATAAGCCTGTTATCAGGAATGCCCCTTATATGTGGAATCAAAGAAAGAAATGATACAAATGAACTTCTTTACAAAACAGAAACAGACTCACAGACTTAGAGAACAAACTTATAGTTGTTGGGGATGGATGGGTGGAATGAAGGGATGGTTAGGGAGTTTGGGATGGACATGTACACACAGCTATCTTTAAAATGGATAAACAACAAGGACCTACTGTAGAGCACATGGAACTCTGCTCAATGTTATGTGGCAGCCTGGATGAGAGGGGAGTTTGGTGGAGAATGGATACATGTTTATGTATGGATGAGTTCCATTGCTGCCCACCTGGAATTATCACAACATTATTAATTGGCCATTCAGTTCCATTCAGTCACTCAGTTATGTCTGATTCTTTGTGACCCCATGGACTGCAGCATGCCAGGATTCCCTGTCCATCACCAATCCCCAGAGCTTACTTAAACTCATATCCACTGAGTTGGTGATGCCATCCAACTATCTCATCCATGTCATACCCTTCTCCTCCCACCTTCAATCTTTCCCAGCATCAGGGTCTTTTCCAATAAGTCAGTGCTTCACATCAGGTGGCCAAAGTATTGGAGTTTCAGCTTCAGCATCAGTCTTTCGAATGAATATTCAGGACTGACTTCCTTTAGGATTGATTGCTTGGATCTCCTTGCAGTCCAAGGTACTCTCAAGAGTCTTCTCCAACACTACAGTTCAAAAGCATCAATTCTTCGGCACTCAGCTTTCTTTATAGTCCAACTCTCACATCCATACATGACTACTGGAAAAACCATAGCTTTGACTAGATGGACCTTTGTTGACAAAGTAATGTCTCTGCTTTTTAACATGCTGTCTAGGCTGGTCATAGCTTTTCTTCCAAGGAGCAAACATGTTTTAATTTCATGGCTGCAGTCACCATCTGCAGTGATTTTGGAACCCCAAAACACAAAGTTCGTCACTGTTTCCATTGTTTCCCAATCTATTTGCCATGACGTGATGGAAATGGATGCCATGATCTTAGTTTTCTGAATGTTGAGTTTTAAGCCATCTTTTTCACTTTCTTCAAGAGGCTCTTTAGTTCTTCTTCACGTTCTGCCACAGGGTGGTGTCATCTGCATATCTAAGTTTATTGATATTTTTCCCAGCAATCTCGATTCCAGCTTGTGCTTCATCCAGCCATATTTCACAAGATGTACTCTGCACAGAAGTTAAATAAGGAGGGTGACAAAGTACAGCCTTGATGTTCTCCTCTCCCGATTTGGAATCAGCCTGTTGTTCCATGTTCTAACTGTTGCTTCTTGACCTGCATACAGATTTCTCAAGAGGCAGGTCACATGGTATGGTATTCCTATCTCTTTAAGAATTTTCCACAGTTTCTTGTGATCCACACAATCAAAGGCTTTGGAATAGTTAATAAAGCAGAAGTAGATGTTTTTCTGGAACTCTCTTGCTTTTTTGATGATCCAACAGATGTGGGCAATTTGATCTCTGGTTCCTCTGCCTTTTCTAAATCCAGCTTGAACATCTGAAAGTTCATAGTTCACATACTGTTGAAGACTGGCTTGGAGAATTTTGAGCATTACTGTGTTATTTTTGCTATTATTCATTGATGTAGTTAAGCGATGTTGTTTTTTAAAAAAAATCCCATAAGTTAATAATAAAGTCTATTATCAAATTATTATTAACTATGGGATTTTTTAAGAAACAATATCGCTTAACCACATCAATGAATAATAATAATACTAATAATCAGGTCACTCTTTCCCATTGAAGTTGGACAAAGTCTCAGAGTCACTCGCAAGCAAATCCTTCAGGCATCTTTTGCCAATAAATCTAGCTGTAGTCTGTTTCATAAATAGCCTCTCAGTTTGCCTTCAGATAGAGCTGCCTTGGACTTCATTTCTCTTTGGAGAACCTTCCTCCTTCCTCAAGACCCCTTCCCATTTCCTGCATACCCCCAGTCATTCTTCAGCCTCCTGCCTAGTCAAGGATCCCTGTGCATGGTCCCTCCTGTACATCAGCCCTAGCTATCAACTATGCATTTGAACTTGCCGTCTATCTCTATGAGGATTAAATCATGTGCTGCAGCAGCTACTGACTTTCAACATCCTCTGAAAGGAGTTCAAGGTGGAGAGCAGAAATGAGGCACTCTGTGCTCTGAGGAAAGCTGGCAAGGCAGGTCTTCAGACAGATATTTTCAGGAGCTTATTTTATGAGCCCAGCTCTTGTTTCTCCCCATATCTAGAAAGGCACTGAAATCCTTCATGATGATGACTGTTCCTCATGAATAGCAAAGCTTGGTGAGACTAGTAGAAACCCTCTGGAAAAATATGTGCTTGATTGCATGTATCCCCCCTTCACCAAAATCACATACATGCTGACCACGCCCCTACCTCTTTGGAGCAGTTTCCCAGAGCTATCTGAGATGCTGTTTCCCAGGCTTCAATCCCCATTTTGTCCCAAATCAATCTTAACTAGAAACTCTTGCTTTGTGCTCTTTTTTTAAGGTTTTCTTTTTAAAATGTATTTATTTTAATTGGAGGATAATTATTTTACAATATTGTGGTGGTTTTTGCCATACATCAACATGAGTCAGCCACGGGTGCACATCTGTCCCCCCATCCTGAACCCACCTCCCTCCCCAACCCATCCCCCTGGGTTGTTCCAGAGACCAGCGTTGAGTGCCCTGCTTCATGCATCAAACTTGCCCTGGTCATCTGGTCATCTAGTTTACATATGGTAATATACATATCTCAATGCTATTCTCTCATATCATCCTACCCTCACCTTCTCCCACAGAGTCCAAAAGTCTGTTCTTTACATCTGTGTCTCTTTTGCTGCCTTGCATATAGGATCATTGTTACCATCTTTCTAAATGCCATATATATATTTTAATACACTGTATTGTAAGTCGACATCATTGTGTGACTTTGAGCAAGTTAAATAAGCTTTCTGTGCCCCTATTTATTTGTATACTGGAGACAGTCAAAGTACCTACCCCCGTAGAATTGACAATGATGATTAAATGAGATATATATGTAGAGTATTCAATATAACATCCGACACATAGTGAATTTTCCATACATGCATCTTAAATGCTATCCTTATGTTGGATTGCTCCTTGACCTCCCTTTTGCCTTAATCAAAACTTACCTACCCTGAGTACTATTCTCTATACTGCCAGCTATTGAGTTTATAAAATACTTAAACTAAGTTTAAAACAAATTGTCATTCTAGGGACTTCCCTGGCAATCCAGCTCTCAATGCAGGGGGCCTGGGTTCAATCTCTGGTCAGGGAACTAGATCCTACGTGTACCAATGAAGATCAAAGATCTTATGTGCCACAAATAAGACCCAGCATAGCCACACACACACACACACAAAAAAAAAAAAAAAAAAAAACCACTAATGATCATTCCATGTTCTGTACTGCCTTGGTCATATATTTTACTTTAAATACGGCTTTGATAGCTTCAAATTTTTGAGAGTCATGAGGATAGGCATTGTGGTTATTCACACAGGGTGGAAATCTTCATGAAAGTAGAAGACTTGAGATTGCCCCAAACACACTCCTTCAAAAATCATTTACTCTACCTTGACTAAAATGTATTTTATCACATATATTTCCTATTGCTGTGTAGCAAATTACCACAAACCTACCAAATAAAAAGAGATACATTTATCATCTCACCATTTCTGTGGCTCAGACATTTAGGCACAGCTTGGTCTCTTCCTGTGGGTCTCACAAGGCATCAATCAGGGTGTCAGGGGACAGCAGGGAGGGAGGGGCCTGTGTTCTCATCTTTTTTGTGGGGGAGGGGGGCTGCACTGGGTCTTAGCTGCAACACACGGGATCTTTCACTGTGGCGTGCGGGCTTTTCTCTAGTTGTGTCCCATGGGCTCCAGGGCGTATGAGCCCAGTAGTTATGGCACATGGGCTTAGTTGCTCCATGGCATCTGGGATCTTAGTTTCCTGGCAAGGGATTGAACCTGCACCCCTGCATTGAAAGATGGATTCTTAACCTCTGGACAACAAGGAAAGCCCTCGCATTCGCCTCTTGAATGTGGATTCAGGAAGGACCTCCTTCCAAACTCATTTTGATTGCTGGCAAATTCACCTTCATGTTGCTGATTGACTACAGGTCCTGGTTTCTTGCCGGTTACAGGGGCTGTCCTCAAATCCTAGACACCAGTCCCATTCCCTGACACATGCCACTCTCCACAGACAGTTCCAACAAGGCTGTTTGCTTCTGCAAGGCCAATGGGACAGCCTCTCTTGCACAGGTGTGGAATTCTGTGCCAAGGTTACAGGACAAAAATCTCTGGATAAATAAGTAGCGACTGCTGCCTTGTGCCTCTGGATCTAAACTGGCCAGTTCCCTGACCCCATATTAGGTGAAATACCCACCCTATTATTTACCCTATAGCATCATAACCAGTCATCTAATGCCACCCTTCCAGTAGGAATTTTCTGTCTTGAGGCTATAAAAATTGGTCACTAGCCTGCAAAAGGGTTTGGCTCTCCCTTGAGCCAGTCCATTGTTCTAACAGAGTCTCCCACTCTAATAAACTTTATTTTCCTCTCATTCTGCCTCGTGTCTGGAAATTCTTTTCCAATCTGCACACAGACAAGGACATCTCTTCTGGTTAAGACCCAGAAGAGATCACACAGAGATCACACATCTCCCAGAGGAGATGACAACATCACCTCTGTTAATTCTACTGGTTAGAAGTAAGTCTCAGGTCTCATTAATACCAGCAGATGGAGATTGTGGGAGTAGCTTAGAATTTGCCCTGGCACAGTGATGGATGGAAATGAAGAGCTGGGGAGGAACACAGACCTTCTGTGTTTTCCCTCTCACCCCCTTCAACTCTCCTCCATTTTTCCCTCTGTCTCTATTCCATTGCAGTGTTTCCATGTAACTGACCAAAGTAAAACCCTTTACTCACTTTCTCTCTGGTACAAGACTTACTTTACACGTACACTCCTTGTTCTCCTTGGGATCCATGGGTTATTTATCAATGTAAGAAAGGTATATTGCTTTCCTAAAGTTGTTGTCACAACAATTACCACAAAGGCAGTGGTTTAAAGTAACATGCATTTATGCTCTTACAGTTCTCAAAGTTGGAATTTCAAAAAGCAAGGTTTGGGTTTTTTTTTTTAAGTATTTATTTATTTGACTGTGCCAAGTCTTAGTTGCATCTCATGAGACCTTTAGTTATGGCACTGGGGATCCTTAGTTGCGGCATGCAAACTCTTAGTTGTCGAAAGTGGGATCTAGTTCCCCAATCAAGGATCGAACCTGGGCCCCTTCCATCAGGAGCATGGACTCTTAGCCACTGGACCACCAGGGAAGTCTCTCCAAAAGCAATTTGACTGGGGTGGAATTAAAATATCAACAGGGCTGTGCTCCCCGCACAGAGTGGAAGTTTTTTTTCAGCTGCCTTTTCTAGCTTCTAGAGCTGCACACTTTTCATTCTTCAACACTCATCCCCTTCCTCCATCTTCAAAGCCAGGAGCTTAGCATCTTTAAAACTCTCTCAGCTGAGGTTGCCCAAATTGTCTTCTCTGCAGTCAAATCTGCCTCCTGCCACAGAGGGATTTCTAAACCTTTCTCTGAGTCTCTAGAGAAAGAAGAGTGGCTGTGATGCAGAATGGTATCACTTCACTCTAAAACATCTGTAGTGTAGAGGAGGGAAAGCCTGATCCGTCACCACACCCAACTGAAAAGGTCTTCTGGACCAGTTCCCATAGAATCAGTTCAGTTCAGTTGCTCAGTCGTGTCCTACTCTTTGCGACCCCATGAATCGCAGCATGCCAGGCCTCCCTGTCCATCACCAACTCCCAGAGTCCACCCAAACCCATGTCCATTGAGTCGGTGATGCCACCCAACCATCTCATCCTCTGTTGTCCCCTTCTCCTCCTGCCCTCAATCTTTCCCAGCATCAGGGTCTTTTCAAATGAGTCAGCTCTTCACAACAGGTTATTGGAGTTTCAGCTTCAATATCAGTCCTTCCGATGAACACCCACGGGATAGGGCTGTTGCTTTAAGAGCAACACAGGATGCCAGGGACAGAATCAGAACATTCTAGAGCTAAAAGAGCCCTTGTGCATGCATGCACACTCAGTCACTTCAGTCATGTCCAACTCTATGTGAACATATAAACTGTAGCCCACCAGGCTCCTCTGTCCATGGGATTCTCCAGGCAAGAATACTGGAGTGGGTTGCCATGCCCTTCTCCAGGGGATCTTCCCAACCCAGGAATTGAACCCACATCTCCTGCATTGCAGGGGGATTCTTTATTGCTGAGCCATAGGGAAAGCCCCAAAAGAGACCACAGAGATCATCAAACTCCACCTTTCCTCATAAAAAATTAGGAAACTGAGGCTCAGAGGAATGGGGGGAAAAGCAGGTTGCTTAAGATCAAATGTATGGTTGAGAGAAGATTTGAGGAAAGAAACCAATCCCAGACTGTCTCCATAATATCACACTGTGCCTTTACTGGGAATATATAGGAGGAATTTAAAGTATCTTACCCGACTAGGCTGGGAACCCCATGAGGACATAAATGAGGTTTGTGGAACCGGAGTTACCGAATCCAAGCTCAGTCTGCTCACTGCCTAGCAGGCCTATAGTCAGGAGAGATGAGGTGTAGAAACAAGGAATAACTTTCAGGTGTCTGAGAAGATGGCAAACTAATGTCCTAGAGTACCATCTTATCAAGGTCTGGATGCCAATTTCTTTTATAGAATAGAGATGGGGAGGAGGTGAGGAAGGAATGTAAGAAGGCCATAAGGCTTACAGAATATCTCTTGGCTTGGCCAGCTTCGGGGAGGGCATGTCTTAATTTTCTTCCTTTTCTGTAGCCATTCACAGGATCAAAATGTCTCCCTGTGAGCTGAACAAAGGTGCTTCAGTTTAACATTGAGGCAGAGGGGCAGGGTTCCCTGAGGCAGGCCATTATGTGTGCTTATAGCTTATAGCTATAGATGAGGCTTCCCAGATAGCACTAGTGGTAAAGAACCCGCCTGCCAATGCAGGAGACATAAGAGACACAAGTTCAATCCCCGGGTCAGGAAGATCCCCTGGAGGAGGGCATGGCAACCCACTCTGGTATTCTTGCCTGGAGAATCCCATGGACAGAGGAGCTTCGTGGGATACAGTCCATGGGGCTGCAAAGAGTCAGACATGACTGAAGCCACTTAGCATGCATGCGGGCATACCTATGTCAGCCTCCTTTCAGTGATTATAGTAACAAAGGCAATGGAAAACAAAGGCTAAAGGAAAAGAAACAGATCCAACATGGAATCAGCTTCTGTTCTTCCCCGTTATGTGGGCTTATGTTATACTAAGTTACAGTAAACTTTTCCTGTAAAGGTTCAGAGTAAATATTTCAGACTTTGTGTGCCATGTAATCTCTTATCACAACTGCTCAATTCTGCTGCGACCATCCCCATCTTATGGATGAGGAAACTGAGCCTCAGGGAGGTGGTTACCTGCCAGAGGACACATCATACATAGGATGGGAATCCAGACACCTCAGTTCTGGTCCTCTGTTTTTAATCTCTAGGCGAGTGGTCCTCCATCCTGGCTGCAATTAGAATGGCTTAGCAGTATCCTATCTCAGATTATTTAAGTCAGAATCTTTAGGGCTGTGCCCTGAGCCTCTGTAGGTGTCTTTTAATTACCCCTGCAATCAGAAAATGTAGCCAGAATCAAAGACCGCTGCTCTGAGTGGCAATCCTTAATTGTGAGTTTTAAACAAAAATGATGAATAGGGTGAGGATGATGGGTAGGAAGAAAGGAAGAGGAACAAGAGGTCAGGACACCCAGTGGCATACTAGAACATCCACTTCTTAAAAAGTCGATAAACAGAAGCTTCAACATTTACAAAACTCATAAAATGGGCAAGATGTGTAATTTGCACTACACAAGGAATTTCCATTGTGTGTAAAGATTCACTGCAAGGCTCTTTTCTTTAAATGAACAGTATCTCTAGACTCTGTATATGGCTTGAGAAAGGGTCTGGGAAGTAGGGGGCAGAGACTTTAACATTAAAATGTTTGTTGCCACTTCAAGTTGATGATGAGTGAAAACAAAAATCAAGAACATCTCAAATTACAGGGTGGAAATGAGAAAAGGTGTCTTAATCATCCATATTTGGGGCATGTCTCTCCTCTGCATTGCTACCTACACCTGTATGCTCATGACTATTAAAGAAATTAGCAGTGGAGTACAAGGAGACTCGAATTAACACCCATCCAAAGGGTCTCCAACATCTGCCTTTAGGCCTTAAATCCTCACCCTCTTCACAAGAAGGCAATTTCCCTCAAATATTCTAAGAATGGAATTAATTGCTTCTGATTCCATCCTAATTCTTGGTGGGGATGGAGTGCGGATGGAAAATATGAAAATGTGTCATTTCAAATCACTGAACCTAAATAGATTGGATATGTCTCCTGTCAAGGACGAATTAATGCCTCAGGCCATTAAAATTCTTGTCATTGTGTCAAGTCTTTTATGACTTCTGATTTCACATTTAAGCCGGCAGGGGGAAGAAAGAGGCTAATAGAAGGCCAGGAATAGCCAGAGACAAAACAAAAGTCTTAGGATTGCAAGATTTAGCACATACAAGTACAGGATGCCCAGTGAAATTTGAATTTCAAATAAACAATGAATAATTTTTTAGAATAAGTATGTTGCAAATATTGCATGAGACATACTTATACTAAAAACTATTCCTTGTCTATCTAAAATTCAAATTTCACTGGAGATCGTGAATTTTAGTTGGCATCTTATATCTTAATCCGTCTCCAGCACAAACCTAATTAATTCCTTGGCCCCAGAGTAAAGGAACACGTCTATGTTCATTTGATTACGGTGACTACACCACTGTGGAGAAAGTCACCAGTGACTCCATTAGCACCATGTCATAACAAGAAAAAAATGTTTCAGTTCCCCAAATCCCTTGTGTTAAGGACAATAACAGCTAACATTCGAGGGGCTTTGCTTGTGACGGTGTATGAGAGGCAGAAAGATGGTGAATCTCCATAGCCAAAAGTGAATCTCTTACTCCAAAAGCCAAGCCTGACTGCAGTGAAAGATTCTCTTTACAGGACTATTATAAGCAGTCTTGGAATCTTCTAGCACTTGTGCCCCACAATTGGCTCTCTTCTGTACCTCTCATTTACTTATTTCTTTATTTTTGGCTCTGCTGAGGCTTCATTACTGTGTGAGGGCTTTCTCTAGTTGTGGCAAACAGGGGCTACTCTTTGTTGCAGTATGCGGCCTTCTCATTGTGGTAGCTTCTCTTGTTGCAGAGGACAGGCTCTAGGACATGCCGGCTTCAATAGTTGCAGCACTCGGGTTCAGTAGCTGAGGCTTGCAGACTCTAGAGTACAGACAGCCCATTGGGCCAAACCTCTGTCAACACAGCCTCGTCAGGGCCATTGGGTGCTGGGTATGATGGGTAGCTCTCAGGTAAGCACTTTCTTCTCTTATCCTCAGAAGACAGCTTGGCTTGATGTTGCATCCAGGTACCTGTCCATGGTTCTGAAAGGGGGACTGTTCTTCTGCAACTTGCATTGCTCACACAGATCTCAAGTGTGTCCCAACTTTTCAACTGCAATATGGGGATAACAGTATGGTGGATTAAAGGATGTGGAAGGCTTGGAAGAGCCCCTGGCACGCAATATGTGCTCAATAAATGTTGGTCCTTAAGCATATGATCAGGATGAGGGAGCTGAAACAGATTAGTCTACAATTTTTCCCACAGATCCACTGCCCTGAATGCTCCATGTCCCGTGGTACTATTTTCCCAAATGGTCCTTCTTAGCAGAGGAACTAGACTCTCCCTTTATTCTCTGTATGAAGAGATGGACTTGCCATGACTCTGCCATATTCCAAGATCTTTGCTGAGTCCTCTGTGACTCACTTTGTAGATAAACAGAGGCTGGTGGATACCACCTATAAATGTCCTCTTTACATAGAAGAAAATCTGAGGGGAAAATGTCACAATGGAGTGTTTTTCTCTGCAGTGCTTGAGTTTCTCAAGGTCTTGTCTTGCTAAATACAAAGAGCCAACTCCTACAAGGGATTGTTCCTTTTATCAAGAATGAGAAATATTTCTTTCAAGGGACAGTCAACCTTTGGAGCCATCCACATCCAAACTGTCTCTCCCATTTCATTGATTCATTCATTCAACTTACATTTACTAAGTGCTACCTATGTGTCAGGCACTGTTCTAGGATTTAGCAATGAATGAGGGAGACCAAAATCCTGCTCCCATGGAACTTGGGTCCTAGTGGGAGGTTGCAGAGCATAAACATGAGAGATGAGCAAATTATAGGCTGGGTGGGAAAGTGATAGGACAAATGAAAGGGAGAAACAGAAAGAGGGAGGAGGATGGGTGGGTGATGGAAAAGATTGCTCTTTCAAAGATTCTCCTTACAGGGTCAAAAAGGATGGGGTGCCTGTCCCTGGTACCTGGAAGTGAGGTTGCTGGCCATGATGAAAGCTCAGGTGGTAGGTACCCATCTCCAGAACTTGAGACTGAATAGAGGATGTAAAGATAGCCATCTTCAGAGATACTCACGTAGCCAACACTGTCTTTGGAATACAGTTGCAAAATAACAAGTATCCAAGGCAACCAAGCTAAGCAGCGAAGAACTGATGCTTTTGAACTGTGGTGTTGGAGAAGACTCTTGAGAGTCCCTTGGACTGCAAGGAGATCCAGCCAGTCCATCCTAAAGGAAATCAGTCCTGGGTATTCACTGTAAGGACTGATGCTGAAGCTGAAACCCCAATACTTTCACCATCTGATGTGAAGAACTGACTCATTGGAAAAGACCCTGATGCTGGGAATGATTGAAGGTGGGAGGTGAAGGGGATAACAGAGGATGAGATGGTTGGATGGCATCACCGACTCGCTGGACATGAGTTTGAGTAAGCTCTGGGAGTTGATAATGGACAGGGAGGCCTGGCATGCTGCAGTCCATGGGGTCACAAAGAGTCAGACACGACTGAGCAACTGAACTGAACTGAACTGAAGGGCAACCATATCAACAGGAATACCCCAGGATGGCTGGTGTTAAGGCCAAGTCAGGCCAGGTCTTGCCTCTTTTTATTTCTATTTGTTTTCCAAACCATAGATCCCCTTTCTACACCTACATCCATTCCAGGGCTTCCCAGTTGGACCAGTGGTAAAGAACCCATGTGCCAAAGCAGAAGGTGCAAGAGATGCGGGTTTGAACCCTGGGTCAGGAAGATGCCCAGAAGAAGGAAATGGCAACCCACTGCAATATTCTTGCCTGGAGAATCCCATGGACAGAGGAGCCTGGTGGGCTACAGTCCAGGGAGTCACAAAGACTCAAACATGACTGAGTCACATGCACGCATGCACACACACACACACACCCCATCCATTCTGTCATTTTATTTGCAACTAGAAACTCAGATCAGTATACTTCTACTGGAGGGGAAAAAATCATCTAAATGATATGCTCTGGATTTTTAGGTCTATCTCTAGAGTAAAACTTCCAGATCTATGATGAAATAGTCCAGAGAAACATGATCAACCCATGTAAGTTGGTTTTTCCCAAGAGAATTCTCCAGGGAGGTGACATAGATAGTGAAATGAGTGTCATCACTTGCCATTTGTTTGGGGCAAGGGATAGAGTGGAATAAGGACAAGCATATTGCTGAACTGCAATGGTTTGGGCACAGACAAAGAGAAACCAGACAGAAAACCAGGAGACCTGCTAGGATATTTTAAGCTCCCGCCCACAGCAATGGATTATCTTATATAGACTGATGACAATGTAAAGGTTTTGTGTAGTTTTCCCCCACTGAAGAACCAAGATTATGCATTTCCCCTCTGCCAAATACACAAAGAAAGCAGGGCACCAACATGGGCTATCCGCACTGGAGAACAGAGTCAATTTTCTTCCCATCATGGGACCTCTCAGCAGGTAAATATTGATTACATTTTCCTTGTGCCTGAAGCTATTATTTTTGATACCACAGCCTGCTGCCAGAAAGGAATTGTTCCCCCTTGTCTCCATGGGACTATCAGACAGAGTGAGGAGGAAATTTTTCCCTAAAGAAGGCTGGCAGAGAGGCATCTTCTAATTATGAGTATTTAATTTACATCCTTAGTTCTGGTGTCTTTGGGAAATGACAGCCCTAAAGTTTACTGTTCACCTGATGCCACATACAGTTCAGGAAAACAGAAACCAGGCCCGACCCAGAAGGTAGGAGAGGGCCAGAAGCTAGTTGACTGTCAGGAGGTGTGTGAGAGTCATGATGCTCTTGGTTCTCCTATGAATTGTTGATGGAGCCTTGGGGATCCATTGGGTAGCAGAGGAGTTAGGGGTGAAAAGATGGCAGGCATGTTATCCTGGACTAGGCAGAGGCTGGTGATTAATCCTTCAGCCCCAGGCATGGTGTCATTGCTGTTGCTGGCATGCCAGCAGGTACCCACTGTCAAATCCTTCCTTAAGCAGAAACGCATCACAAATGCAACACCCACAAGATTTCCTCACACTGTCCACAGAGGTCCTTCCCTGATACCAGCTCTGTACTCATAAGTGGGAAAGAAGAACAAATACTGAGTGTCTTGGCCCCATACTCATTACTAAAACCTCCAGCCAGAGAGCCCAAGTGCTGGTGGCAGAACTGCACAGAAGCAAAATTGTCCTGGAAGGAGTGTCCCTGCCTTTGGCTGGGTTTCCCCCAAGAAGAAGGTCCTCAGACAAACTTACATGTAAATCGTTTGTTGGGGAAGTGATCTCAGAAAAGCCCAACAGGGTAGTGAAGCATCCAATACAGACTGTGTTGTGCAAACGATTCTTGCTCTGGGTGATGGGAGCACAGACCCACTGGGAGCCCCAAGAGAGAACTGGGGAGCAGGCACCTTGGGATGATTCCATAGCATGGGACTGCCAGGCTGCTGCATTTACCCACGAGCTTCCCATCTGCCCTTGGGTGGCTTCTGGGGATATTAACTCCTTAGCAATTCCAAGCTGAAGTAAAGGGATGTGGTGAATTTGTGTACTGGGAGAATGCCTTGCAAAAGTTATCTATACACATGTGAACCCTCAAGTAGTAGTCTAGTATGGCCAAAAGAATGCTAATTTATACTGTGGAATGAGAAAGGGCCTCTGTGAGCTACTTAAAGGTTCTAGTCTAGTCTTTTCATCTGTCATATATGTCACCAATGCCTTCCCCTCACACTTCATAGGGTTATCATGAATGTGAATATGTCACTGCACCTCCAGGCCTTGATAAAACCACCCAGGTGGCACAGTGGTAAAGAATCCACCTGCCAATGCAAAGACACAAGTGATGCAGTTTCAATCTTTGGGTCAGGAAGATCCCCAGGAGGAAACAGCAACCCACTCTGGTATTCTTCCCTGGAAAATCCCATGTACAGAGGATCCTGGCAGGCTGCAGTCCACGGGGATACAGAAACAGACGTGACTGAGCAACTGAGCACAACACAACAACACAGTTTCCAATATCTCTTATGATGAAAACCAAAATCCCTTATGTGGTCCACAAGGCCCTGTATGTCCAGGTCTCCTTCCATCTACATCCCCTCCCCTATTGCCCACTTCTTGAACCTCCTTTTATGTTCTCCCTATAATGCTTAATTTTGGGGGTCAAACTGACTGGGCCACAGCATGCCCAGACATTTAGTCAAATATTATTCTGGATGTGTCTGTACAGATATTTGGGGACAAAATTAATTTTTCAATTAGACTAAATAAAGCAGATTGCCCTCCCTGATGTGAGTGGGCCTCATCTAATCAGTTGAAGGCCTCAAGAAAGCAAAAGGCTGAAGAAAGTGAAAGTGTTAGACGCTCACTTCTGTCTGACTCTTTATGACCCCATGGACTATAGCCCAGGAGGCTCATCTGTCCAAGGAATTCTCCAGGCAAGAATACTGCAGTGAGTAGACAATTCCTTCTCCAGGGGATATTCCTGACCCAAGAATCAAACTTGAATCTCCTGCATTGCAAACAGATTCTTTACTGTCCAAACCACCAGGGAAGCCCCCAAAAGTCCTGACTCTCCCACAAATAAGATCAAACATTTCCTGCCTGAATGGCTTCAGCTAGGATATAGGTCTTACAGTTTATCTTTTCCTTTTTTCCCTCTGCCTTTAGACTTATAATGAAACATTGGCTCTCCTGGGTTTCCAGCTTCCTGACTACAATCTGGGGACTTTCCAGTTTCTGTAATCACATGAGCCACTTCCTTATAATAGACATCAGAATCCTAAATGATATACCCTCCCCCTTTATTCTTTGTGCTCAGTCTGCCGCTTTGAAGGTCCTTTACTCCCTACCAAGTGTTCCTTACACATGAGAGTTCCTCTGTCACAGTGTTTGCCATCACCACCCCCTCTTTGCCTTGTTAACTTATATCCATCCTAGAATCATCAGTCCAAGTACTACACCTCCAGAGAAGCCTTACAGGATGATGTAATTGTAGGGTAAAAACTGCCATACTTCCTGTATGCATCAGCACATTCTTCTCAAAGGACAGAATAGTGAATGCATGGAACAACAGATTGGTTCCAAACTGGGAAAGGAGTACTTCAAGGCTGTATATTGTCACTCTGCTTACTTAACTTCTATGCAGAGTACATCATGCAAAATGCCATGCTGGATGAAGCACAAGCTGGAATCAAGATTTCCAGGAGAAATATTAATAATCTCAGGTACACAGATGACACAACCCTTATGCAAGAAAGTGAAGAAGAATTAAAGAGGCTGTTGATGAAAGTTTAAGAGGAGAGTGAAAAAGTTGGCTTAAAAGTCAACATTCAGAAAGCTAAGATCATGGCATCTGGTCCCATCACTTCATGGCAAATAGATGGGAAAATAACAGAAACAGTGAGAAACTTTATTTTGAGGGGCTCCAAAATCACTGCAGATGGTAACTGCAGCCATGAAATTAAAACACTCTTGCTCCTTGGAAGAAAAGCTATGGCCAACCTAGACAGCATATTAAGAAGCAGAGACATTACTGTGCCAACAAAGATCCATCTTGTCAAAGCTATGGTTTTTCCAGTAGTCATGTATGGATGTGAGAGTTGGACTATAAAGAAAGCTGAGCACTGAAGAATTGATGCTTTTGAACTGTGGTGTTGGAGAAGACTCTTGAGAGTCCCTTGGACTGCAAGGAGATCCAAGCACTCAATCCTAAAGGAAATCAGTCCTGAACATACATTGGAAGGACTGATGCTAAAGCTGAAGCTCCAATACTTTGGTCACTTGAAGCGAAGGACTGACTCACTGGAAAAGACTCTAATGTTGCGAAAGATTGAAGGCAGGAGGAAAAGGGGATGATAGAGGATGAGAGGGTTGGATGGCATTATCAACTCAATGGACATGAGTTTGAGCATGCTCTGGGAGTTGGTGATGGACAGGGAATCCTGGCTGTAGTCCATGGGGTCTCAAAGAGTTGGACAGGACTGAGTGACTGAAATGAACTGAAATGAACTGAAGGAGCTGCCGTATAACACAGAGAGCCCATCCTGGTGCTGTGTGATGACCTAGGAAGGTGAGACAGGAAGGCAGAGGGAGGCTCAAGACAGAGAGGATATTCATATATAATTATGATTGAGTCTCACTGTTGTACAGCACAAACCAGCATAACACTTTGAAGCAATTATCCTCCAATTATTTTTTTTTTTAAGGCACACTTTTTGACCCAACAATCTACACTTAGGAATCTGTTCTAAGCAAATGTTTCAGTTCATAAAGAAAGATTAAGGTTGTTTATTTCAGAATGGTTATACAGCAAAAATGGAGAGAGAAGGAGATAAGGAAAGTAAAAGAGGCCAGGAAGGAAAATATTTATATTATATTTTATTATGTTCTTAGTCACTCAGTCATGTCCAACTCTTTGAGACCCCATGGACTATAGCCCGCCAGGCTCCTCTGTCCATGGGACTCTCCAGGCAAGAATACTAGAGTGGGTCATCATGCCTTCCTCCAGGGGATCTTCCAAACCCAGGGATTGAACCCAGATCTCCCACATTGCAGGCAGATTCTTTACTATCTGAGCCACCAGGGAAGCCCCATATTATACTATAAATATATATAATATACATTATATTGTTCAAGGCTGAATAGTATTCCATTGGAGATAGATAGATCGGTAGATGGACAGATAGATAAACATGCTG
Organism: Cephalophus harveyi; assembly: GCA_006410635.1. Taxonomy (NCBI): domain Eukaryota; kingdom Metazoa; phylum Chordata; class Mammalia; order Artiodactyla; family Bovidae; genus Cephalophus; species Cephalophus harveyi. The sequence continues at coordinate 147,550 of SJYT01068666.1, read as the reverse complement.
CTGCTGCTGTTAAGTCGCTTCAGTCGTGTCTGACTCGGTGCGACCCCATAGATGGCAGCCCACCAGGCTCCCCCATCCCTGGGATTCTCCAGGCAAGAACACTGGAGTGGGTTGCCATTTCCTTCTCCAATGCATGAAAGTGAAAAGTGAAAGTGAAGTCACTGAGTCGTGTCCAACTCTCAGTGACCCCATGGACTGCAGCCTACCGGGCTCCTCTGTCCATGGGATTTTCCAGACAAGAGTACTGGAGTGGGGTACCATTGCCTTTTGAGCAAACTCTGGGAGACAGTGAAGGACAGGGAAGCCTGGCTTGATGTAGTCCATAGGATCGCAAGAGTCAGACACAACTGAGTGACTGAAAAACAATAAATGGCATACTATTCAGGCTTGAAAAATGATAACACAGAGCTATAATTCTTGACATGTAAAAGCATTCATGATACATCACAAATTTGAAAAACAGGTCACATATTCAATATTCTTCTGTCCTATAGGCATGTTCAGGGGCATCTCAAAGATATCGTGTGCATGTGGGTACATGTGAGAGAGAGAGTGGGGGTGGGGGTGGAACATAACTGCATAAAGGACCAGAAAATATTTGAAAATATGCAAAACTAGCTTCCTCCCCATCCCCACCTCCTTTCCTTCTGTGTCATCTAAGTTTTCTACATTCAGCTTAATAAAAGAACTCAATTCTAGGAGAAAAGCAGTAACTTTGACATACCTAGCCATCAAACAAAGTGGCCCTTTAATACTCTTGATTGAGGGGAAAGAATAGGATCCCTGGGCTAGATCCCAGAGAAGCAGAGCCTCCTGAGTCAGGAGAATTTGGCAACTGGTTCTTCCTCTTCCATTTTCCTCCTCTTTGACTCCTATCTTCGCCTGGATGACTCCTCCCATCCCCCCATCCTCTCCCTACACACAGCTCCATGAAACTCCAAGTTCTCCTTATATCAGAAAGAAAGCACAGAGATCAAACTCCAAATTAAGAGGTTCTCCCTCTGCCCCATCCATTGCTAACCTTTCAAGGTTACAGTTCATTTGAGGTACCATAGCCCCGTTTCATCTGCCCCACTGTGGAGCTGTCCTGAGGAACCAAGGAGGGCCCAGAATGGTCAGAACCAAAAGGAGATAAGCATATGTTTGTGTGAGCTGAAAAACTGTCCTATATGGAACAGAGTCAAAATAAATCAATAAAAGCAGTTTCAGACATGCGCTGCAGAAAGAAACTGTTAATTACTGGTATTACCATTGATATCTATTCATTTGAGACTTTTGTTCAGCAAAGGCAACTGCCTGGCCTGGTTACATAACCAAAATCAAGAGAATTTACAAAGAAAGAAGCGGGGGGGAGTGTTTCCAACTTAAATTCAGACAAAAGGATTGAAGGGAAATGAGATGAGTGATATTTTCTGGGGATTTACTGAGACGAATCAGCTCAGAGAAAAATACAAACCTGCCCAGCTTCATCCCAATATCACCCGTTCTCACACATTTGTCTTCTCTGCATGTAAATTTCCAGTTTGAAAGAGCCCAGACAGAGATCCTTTCAAGAGCATTCTCCACAATCAAAAGGTTTCTTCCTGATCAAAAGGGATTTTTGTTCTTGGTTGAATCCTTTGAAAATATATATAATAAGACCACAGAGCTTCATGGTTAAGAGTGAGAATTCTGGAGTCCCACAGACCTGTGTTCAAGACCTGCTTCTGCCCCATCATAGCTTCAGTGACACTGGCAGGTAACCAAAGGTTTCAGAACATCTCTCCTCATACTTAAAATGGACATAATACTAATCCCTACCTCACAGAGACACGTAAATCAAAATCAGTGTGAAGCAATCTATCAGTGTCTCACTGGGGAAGAGAAACCACCTGAGTATTTTAAAGAGCATTTAAGGCTGGGAGTTAGGTGTTCAGGTGACAAAAACCAAGATTGCAAATAGAACAATGTGGAAATCCTACTTTAATACATATAGTCCTGGCTACCAGAATCACTGCAGATGGTGACTGCCGCAATGAAATTAAGATGCTTGCTCCTTGAAAGGAAACCTATGACAAACCTAGACAGCATATTAAAAAGCAGAGACATCACTTTGCTGACAAAGGTCTGTCTACTTAAAGCAATGGTTTGTCCAGTAGTCATATGCAGATGTGAGAGTTGGACCATGGGTGCAACTATGGCTGATTCTTGTTGATGTCTGACAGAAAACAATATTCTGTAAAACAATTATCCTTCAATTAAAAATAAATAAAAATGTTTTTAAAAAGAAGGCTGAGTACTGAATGGTGATGCTGGAGAGGACTCTTGAGAGTCTCTTGGACAGCAAGGAGATCAAAACAGCCAATCCTAAAGGAAACCAACCCCGAGTATTCATCAGAAGGACAAACGCTGAAGCTGAAGTTCCAGTGTTTCGGCCACCTGATGCAAAAAGCCAACTTACTGGAAAAGACCCTGATGCTAGTAAAGATTGAAGGCAAAAGGAAAAGGGGCAGCAGAGGATGAGATGTTAGATAGCATCTAACCATCTAACCAACTCAGTGGACATGAATTTAAGCACACTCTGGGAGATAGCGGAGGACAGAGGGGGCTGGTGTGCTATGGTCTGTGGTGTCACAAAGAGTCAGATACGACTTAGCGAGTGAACAGGAGAAATGCAAGTCCTGACTTAGCAATAGTTTGACTTCAGTTTTTTTACTTTATGATGGTGTGAAAAATGGTGCGCATTCAGTAGAAACCATACGCCACACTTTGGATTCTGATCTTTTCCCAGGCTAGCCCTAGGTAGTGTGGCCCTCTGATGGTGCTGGGCAGCTGCCAAGAGCATCTCTTAGTCATGCGGTCACCAGGTAAACCACCAACACTCTTACAACCGTTCTGCACCCAGACAACCTTGCTGCTTTTCACTTTCAGTGTCATAGTCAATAAATGACAAGAGATATCCAACACTGTGTTATAAAATAGGCTTTGTGTTAAGTGATTTTACTCCCCTGTAGGCTAACGGAAATGTCCTGAGCTCATTTAAGGTAGGCCAGGCTCAGCTAAGATGTTAAGCAGGTCAGGTGTATTAAATGCATTTTCAACTTACAGTGTTTTCAACTTATGATGGATTTATCTGGACATAACTCCATCATAAGTCAAGGATATTAACACATCCATGTGGAATCTAGAAATATGGCACAGATGAACCTACTTCCAAGACAGGAATAGAGATGTAGGCATAGAGAACAGACATGTGGCCCCAGGGGCGGGGACGGCAAGGGGGAGTGAATTGGGAGATTAGAGTTGACATATACACTGCCATGTGTAAAATAAATAGCTAGTGGGAAGCTGCTATGAAGCACAGGAAGCTGAGCTCGGGGTTCTGTGATGACCTACAGGGATGGGGTGAGGAGGTGGGGTGTGGTGGGAAGAAGGTCCAAGAGGGAGGGGATATCTGTATGAATATGGCTGATTCATTTTATTGTACAGCAGAAACTAACACAACCTTGCAATGTAATAATATTCCAGTAAGTTTTTTTAATTTTTTTAAAGTCTAGATTGATACAGAAAAAAATCTATGCTAAAGCAAATATCAAAATTTTACATACAGACAGAATCTGACCCCATATTTGCATGACTCAGCCTCACTTGTTTCATCCTAGTCTTGGTCCTTCCAAAGATGAATACACAGCAGGAATCTACTACAACTTCAAGGATGAGGCACCAAGTGAGATCGGATGTCACTGAAGTCCAGGACAAAAGGGTTCTGTCCCAAAGGACCTGGGGCCACAGAGGAGACACCGCGGCTGCAGAGATGCCATGCAAGGCAAAGGGAGTGAGAAATATTGAGTTTGCCAGTTTGTTCATTCCGGTTTTTCTGTACCACCTTATGGGAAATCCAAACAACAATTTTGGCCAACCCAAAACAAGGCTTATCCCTTCCTCTTGCCTGCCTGTCTCCCATCACCACCTCCCATTGGCCAAACTCAGCTGTAATTCTGCTGACACGGGAGTCTGGGAACCATGGTGTGCAGGGGGAGGACAAAGGATGGATTTGAGGCCAAATAAGCCCAGGGTGGCCCAGGTGCCTCCTTCGGTTCTTCTCCCAGAAGGGAGAAGGAGGGCTCAGAAATGTGAGAACAGGGTCTCCCTGAGCCTGATTTCTGGAAATTAGGAAGGGAAATGGGCTTACGTATTTGAAACTGTGATCAAGACGATGACAGACGCTGGTGTCTGGCAACATATTCTGAAGATTTTGTACTATCTATGTCATTTCCTATGCGATTATCCATATTATAATGCAGGCACATCTCTGGACATAATGGGTAATGACAGGGACAAGAACAAGACCACTCCCACCCTCTGGGGGGCGTTCATGAAGTTACCAAACCAGAACTGCCCCAAACTGAGCTCCTTCCAGGAAACTGCTGCTGCTGCTAAGTCTCTTCAGTCGTGTCCAACTCTGTGCAACCCCATAGATGGCAGCCCACCAGGCTCCACTGTCCCTGGGATTCTCCAGGCAAGAACACTGGAGCAGGTTGCTATTTCCTTCTCCAGTGCATGAAAGTGAAAAATGAAAGTGAAGTCGCTCAGTCGTGTCCAACTCTTAGCGACCCCATGGACTGCAGCCCACCAGGCTCCTCCGTCCATGGGATTTTCCAGGCAAGAGTACTGGAGTGGGGTGCCACTGCCTTCTCCGAAACTGGAGAGACACAAAAAGAGAGGGCACACCAGCAGCATACAGACTCCTCCGAAGTTGGTTCTTAGACCCTTCAGCTCTCAGAGGGAGGTGGTGACAGGCAGAAAGTGGGAGCGAAAGGGAATTGGCCAACAAGGGCAGAATTTCCCATTTGGCAGTTGTGCTGCTCAGGAAGGTGGGATTGGAGGTCAGACAGGTTGAAACCTTGATTCTTCCCTCAAATGCATTATGTGACCTTAGGCAAGTGGCTGAGCCTCCCTCAGCCTCCATGTATCAGTAGAATGAGGATAATCACAGAACACGGCTCAAATAAATGACTGCTGTGCCGACAGAATGAAATGATGTGGGTGACAGCAATGCAAGCTCAAAGCAAATACTCAATAACTGGTAACTGCTACCGTCTTCATCGTTAGGATTATCATTGAGTTAGACAGGGATGGAGGTCCCACTGCAGAAGGTAATACAATAGTTCAGTGACCTCTAGGATACACAGAACAGTATGTTCAGTGATTTATACCAAGTTCAGTGGTATCAGTTCAGTTCAGTTGCTCAGTCGTGTCTGACTCTTTGTGACCTCATGATTGCAGCACACCAAGCCTCCCTGTCCATCACCAACTCCCAGAGTTTACCCCAACTCATGTCCGTTGAGTCAGTGATGCTATCCAAACATCTCATCCTCTGTCATCCCCTTCTCCTCCTGCCTTCAATCTTTCCCAGAATCAGGGTCTCTCCCAATAAAAAGTCAGCTCTTCACATCAGTTGTTGTTTTCCTCTATTTCTTTGCACTGATCGCTGAGGAAGGCTTTCTTATCTCTCCTTGCTATTCTTTGGAACTCTGCATTCAAATGGGTATGTCATTCCTTATCTCCTTTCCTTTTTGCTTCTCTTCTTTTCATAGCTATTTGTAAGGCCTCCTCAGACAGCCATTTTGATTTTTCGCATTTCTTTTTCTTGGGGGATGGTTCAACAGGATAGTGGGTTTCATAGACGGGGCAGAGTTTCAGTTTCTCTCAGGTAGTATTACTCAGGCATAGATGTAGACACAGGTATTGGTATAGATGTAGGTGAATATATAGGTGTCAAGTAGATATAGGTGTAGGTTATAGGTAGATACACGTATGGCTATAGTTTATACAATAAAATGCATACTTTATGGAATCATGCTAAGTGTTCAACAAAACTAGATCTAAAATCACTTATGTGTTACTCTCACACACAATTGTGACCAATGTTCTCTTCAAATTCAGTATTCATTGAGAAAACACTAGTGTCAGGCACCATAGTAGGCATTACAGGTGAGGGATAAAAACAAGAATAAGACATGGTTGCTACTTTCAATAGCCCCGTAATCGTTGTGGGAAACAGATATTTATAAAATATTTCACCCTATGACAGTGAGTGACTAAGTTCAACTTTTAATTCTTCCTGGAAAAAGCAGCATTTGAGCTGGTCTTATTCAATAAGCTCATGTAAAGAGAAAAATGGAGCCTAGGATTCTAAGAGCATGTCACCTTCCTTTCTGTGGGGAGAATGGAGCTGTCTGGCCCTGAAAACACTCTCCTTCCATTTGTGTTAAGCGTGTTACCAGCCTTTTTCTCTCAGCAGGTGGTGGGTGCCTACAAAGCTGTCACTAACTAATGTTTTCAAGATTCAACCATGGTGTAGCATGCCTTGGTACTTCTTCCTTTATGTGGTTGAACAATATTCCATTATATGGAATTTTTATCCATTTTATTTATTCATTCATCTGTTGATGGACATTTGAGTTGTTTTCCCCTTTGCACTATTATGAATAAAGCTGTTATGAAATTCATATATAAGTTTTTGTTTGAACACCTGTTTTTAATTGTTTCTGGTATTTTTCTGGGAATAGCATTGATGAGTCATGTTGTCATTCTATGTATAACTTTTTGAGCAACCATCTGATACATTCTTAACCACCAGAAGAACAGAGTTTCTCCTTCCAGAAAGATCCATAAAAGTACTGGAATCAAGTCTCATTGGCCCATATTGGGTCACGTGTCCATCCCTGAACCAATTAGGAACAAGGAAAACCATGACTAAAGAAGGTATATCTACCTCTGCAGTAAAGAAAACTCTCTACCCAAGCCACATGGACTGAGATGGAGGAATAGGTGGTTTTATTTCAAAGGAAAATCAGAAGAGTGTTAAGTAGTGAAGAGGAAGGGAAAGATATTGGAAGACAAAAAGAAGAGTCCACCACGTCACAAAGGAAGCAACAAAATAACTGCTTTTGATTGTAATGTGGGAATGTGTCATGGATATTTCTTGAGCACCTCACATACGTCATGCACTATTCCAAATGTTTCACCCAGAGAATAAGTAACCCCATGGCCCAGATGAGGAAAATGAGGCTCAGAAAAGTTAACTTGCCAAAGATCCACTGTTAGAAAGTGGGTGAGCTGGAATTTGAATCTCTCCAACGCCAAAGCTCCTGTCCTTCCCTATATACCTTGCTGGTACTTCACTGGGTAGAAGGCAGCAGGCATGAAATAATCTGGATGACCTCTTGGTAAAGGATGAATATGTTAATATTCACCACACTAGGTGTCAAAGTTTGCATCTCCATGTGCACAAATATACTTACACACATTTCCCAGTGGTTTGAGAATGAACATGACCGTCTCTCTCCCATCACACAACACAGAAAGCCAAGTAAAACATGGTCTTCTTTTTCCTCCTTAAAATTAAAGACAATGTATCTTACTAACTAATGGATCTCTTAAAAATGGACCCAATTCCACTTGGGAACACACTTCACTGCACAATGGAGTTTCTGATCTCTTCAAAGAAAGTGGAAATTAAATTTCATCACCAAGGCTTTTCAGGTCCATCAGAAGAGAAACTTTAGCTGTTAAGCCATATTCTTTCCCTTATACATCAAAACATTTTTTTCCCTGAAGCATTTAATTTTACTCAGTCCCAAAGAATTGTTTTTCTGAAATGGCAGGGATCTTTCTGTACTCTGGTTAAGATCTCTTTCCTCTTGTTAACATGGTACCCTGTCTCCCTCCTCTGTCTGAGCTGGGAACAGAAGAAACTTTTACAATGACAGTCTCATAATAGGATTGCATTTTTTCTGCACATTACATCTCAGGGGATCATTGTCATTTGTCTCCTGCAAATGACAATCCAGCTTCTCTGGCTCCCCTGGATGCTTGAGGAGAAACGCTACAGCACAGCTTGTCTCTAATGATGCTTTATAATTATAGCAGAAATCCAGGGCTAATAGAGCTGTCTGGCTAAAGAGGTGCATGAGCCCTTCTGTATCCAGCACCCAGAGGCTTGAAAGCATATCTGATGCTTTTTCATTCTGCTCGTATTTTGTGTACATACATACAATTAAGACTCAAGTCTGGTCATTCACGAATATGAGTCTCCGGCGGGGGAATTCAGCCTGTTTACTCCCCACTAGACATTTTATAGCTCCCTATATCTGTACTTTTTTTCTGTGCTCTTTACCTTTTTCTGAAATAGCCCCTCCTTATCTACACTCAGACAAATACATCCCTCCATTGTCTCCTGAGATCACTGCAGCTTACAATGATTTCACCCTCCAGTGGCATTTGACTGTACCTTCCAGTCAGCAATTAATCATGGACTTCCTTGTGACATTGCCTGTATTCTGCAACTCTACTCCTTTAAACTGTTCACATCTACTGTCAGGACCCTGGCTTTAGTTTTAATATTATACTGAATTAAAGGAAAATGGATGGTTAGAGGACAGACCAATGGATTAAGAGGGCTGAGAATTCTCCCATTCCCATACACTCATACATACTCCTTCTCCTCCACCACCCTGCTCTATGTTCTATACATCAGCGGACATCAATATAGACATCAAGAGTTCTTGAGGATGTTGAGAATGATTCCATGAATTCTGAGGCGCTGAGCCAAGCAACAAGTGAGTGAAGGTCAATTAATAATAAAAATAGTGGATAGGAGACATTAACCTTGTTTGAAGATAACGGCTTTACCTGACTTAGCCAAACGATAACCTTCTTTCTAGGTGGCTGTCCATGGTTCTGAAAGGTCTACTGCCATGGACAACTTACCCCATCATCGTCTTGACCTCTCAGCTACCTAACTGCAGTTACCACTGAACCCTCACTTAGCCTGGCTTCAACTAAATTGTCTTCTGAACTATCTGTGTCCCAGATCAACAGTCCTGGGGAGTGATGGTAGTTTAAAGAATAGACTCTGGAGTCAGACTGCTTGTCTTTGAAGCTCAGATCCAATCCACCATAAAAAGGAAGCTATTTGCCATCGTTTGTCAATTTGGAACAGTAGTACTATGTACTTCATGGGGTTGCTGAGATAATTAAATGAGAAATTCTCTACAGAAAGTTCAGCAGAATCCCTGACACAAAATAAGTTCTCAACCTTTTATTGTGATGGTTATGTCTTAACTCTTTAGCTACATGTAAGATATAAAAAGAAAAGAACTGAATCTTTTCCTTCATGATACCCTCTAGTGGCTACAAAGTAATAGAATGGGTAGAAGCCTTGAAGTAATTCAGACTAAGTCTGAATCTGGTTCCACAACATACTAGCTACATGATATTAAGCAATTTACTTAACCCTCCTTTTCCTAATTTACAAAGTGGAGTAAATTATATCTATTTTTTCAGAGATGCAAATATTCTAGAGGATGTATATAGAGAGCTAGACTAAAATTATGTGAAATAAATAGTGATCATTGTGTTTATGGCTACACATTTGAGAGGACTACAAACAATTTTATTGTTTCTGCTCAACTATCAACAATAGTCTGTAAGAGTCAGGAGTGTATACTGAGGAAAAACAGTAAGGGTTTAATGCTTTCTCCTGGGAGGCCCACTTCTCTGGGAAGCTTCTATGACATTTCTTTGTACGGTGGATCAATTATTTAAGACAGTTAAAGCTTTGGTCATCAACTCAGTTTTTTTGTTGTTGTTGTTTTGTTTTGTTTTTACAAAGAAAGGAATTTCATGTAGAGAACTTCTGATGTTACCTCTGCATCAGTAACCTGGCTGTGTAACATAGGTCTAAATGAGACTTAGGAAAGACTATAAATGATTCTGTATCAGAAAAGACTACTTTTCTAATTGTGGATCAGGTGCTATCACTGTATTCAATGCCCAGCATATTGAAATGAAATATTCTAGTTCATTAACATAGTTTTGGAGAAAATGTGGAGACCCTCAAAAATGCATTCATAAATTACCACTCCTAGAATCATTCCTGTACAGAGAAACCATTTTCAAGTTACCTTCCTTAGTAGACAGTCCTTTGGAGGGTGAAGGAACCTCCAAAGGAGGTTAATTTGTCACTGCACTTCACAGCACTAGCTGTGTGTTACCTGGGACCTGATGGAAAATGGCAAGAAAAATCAGGACAAAATGTCATCTCTCCTTTGTAGACTATCTGCCAAGTGCAGAAGCTTCTGATTCAATGCACAATGTTATTTTACCAAGTGGGTAACACCCCCTCCATTTAACAAGATTGATCTAAAAAAATAAACTTCAGAAATGTTTTTAAAGAGGTAAGGCTTCAGACAGATTTCCTTCTGGTCATTCTGCTCCCCTAAAAAAATCACTCTTTCCCTTGGCCTGTGGGAGGCATGACACTGTTGTCTGGCCAGTCTGTGTAGTTAGCCCTCAGAGTCTTTGCCCTGCCCATAAGGAGAACTTACCAACCTAAGTCTTCAAATGCCTGATAGACCAGGGAATTAAAGCTTACAGTATCAGGAGGTTGTCCCCAAAATACCTTCTGCTACTTTCACTACCCTGAGAGCAGCTGCAATGCTCCAAAACCTCCTTTCAGAAGGTAATATTAGGCATGCCATCTACTAATATGTCACCAAACATCACAGCTTATTTCTAAATTCCACAGTGGCTTGGGGAGAAGCAGAAGCCAAAGAACATGGAAGGGAGCACAGTAATGGAGTTAAGAGTATAGACGTGGGTTCACAACCCATCACCACCACACCTTGACTGAGTAACTTAACTCAGCCTCCTCCTCTGTAAAATAGGAACACTAATATCACCTACCTTACAAAGTTGTTATGGGCACTAAACTACATAATCCATATATAAAGTGACAGGCTCCTCTGTCCATGAGATTTTCCAGGCAAGAATACTGGCTGCTACTGCTGCTTCTAAGTCACTTCAGTCGTGTCCAACTCTGTGCGACCTCATAGATGACAGCCCACCAGGCTCCCCCATCCCTGAGATTCTCCAGGCAAGAACACTGGAGTGAGTTCAGTTGGTAGCCATTCCCTTCTTCAAGAGATCTTCCTGACCCAGGGACTGAACTGTCTCCTGCATTGCAGGCACATTCTTTACCATCTGAGCCACCAGGGAAACCCCATAAAGTGCTTAACCCACTGCTAAGCATGGTAAATGGTAAGCAGGCAATAAATTGTTTATATAACATTTGTGAGTGCATGATATGCCTGATCTCATTGATTATCTCAACCTATGAAGTAGACATTGCATCCCTCTCCCAGTTTGTCACCAAGAACATTAAGACTTAGAGAGGAATGGGAATTTGCTTTGGATTCTGCTGCTAAGAATTGGCAAAGCCATGATTCAAACCTAAATCAGTCTGACCCAGTGTTAGCTAATTTAATCAACTTTCATGCAGAAGAACCAAGCCCTTGGCAATCTCTGACCCCAGTTATACCTACCTCACCAAGGGATAGATTCAGTCCAACAGTGAGCCAAAGGGACAATTGCTCTGATTTCCAAATTGCAGAATGAAAACAATTATTAATATTTTATATAATGGCACCCATACAAGTAAGTCACCATAGGGCATAAGTGCAAACCTCAACCCATTCAGCAAAGATGCCTCCAGGTTCCTAAAGGTACAAATGTAAAATTGTGTATTTTGTAAAACCAAGATCCCACGGGATCCCTGTCCTCTGACAGGGCTTGTCAGAGGACAAGTTCGCATCCCCTTCTTTGCACGGTTCCCAAAAAGGGGACAAGGAGAGGTGAACTTATACTGACTGAGCATTTCCCTAGTGTCAGGCCTTGTGGCAGATGTGCTACAGATTTTATCACTTCATCCACCAAGTAACACTAAGACATAAGGATGATCAGCTCCTTGTCACCGATGAGTAAACTGAGAATCAGAGAGGTGAAGTGACTTTACCCAATGTCACTCAGAAGAAAAACCACCATTAGAATATAGGTTTGATTAGTTATCTACCCTAAGGACTGTAGCCCACCAGGCTCCTCTGTCCAATATTCAGGCCAGAATACTGGAGTGGATAGCCATTCCCTTTTCCAGGGGAATCTTCCCAACCCAAGGATCGAACCCAGGTCTTACACATTGCAGGCAGATTCTTTACTATCTGAACCACAAGGGAAGTCCAAGAATACTAGAGTGGGTAGTCTATCCCTTCTCCAGCATGTCTTCCTGACCCAGGAATTGAACCAGGGTCTCCTGCATTGCAGGCAGATTCTTCACCAGCTGAGCTACCAAGGAAGCCCTATCTGTTAAATATATAGTATCAACAGTGTATACTTACTGTATAGAATATGGAACTCAACAATGCACTGGGGTGACCTGAATGGGAAAGAAGTCCAAAAGGGAGGGGATTTATGTATACGTATGGGTGATCCATTTTACTATACAGTAGAAACTAACACAGGCTTCCCTGGTGGCTCACATGGCAAAGAATCTGCCTGCAGTGCAGGAGACCTGGGTTCTATCCCTGGGTCGGGAAGATCCCCTGGAGAAGGAAATGGCTACCCACTCCAGTATTCTTGCCTGGAGAATTTCATGGACAGAAGAGCCTGGCGGGCTGTAGTCCACGGGGTCACAAAGAGTCAGACATGACTGAGTGACTAAGCATAGCACAGCACACAGAAACTAATACAACATTGTAAAGCAACCATACTTCAATAAAAATTAATTGAAAATTAAATTTTTAAAAATCAAAAAAAATATATACATGTGTCTAAACCAAGTATTGTCTCAGGGACACCATTCACAGCCTATGATGGGACTGCGCCCCTGCAGACTCCCTGAATACTCCTTCTAGAGTACCCCACTGGACTTTCCCAGAGCCAGCATTCTTTAAGAAAAATTCATTAGTCAACAGCATTGATGCCATCATGGAGACCTGGATGGATCTGAAGTCTCAGAAACACAAACCTTTTCCTAGAAACACTGCCTTTGTTTCATGTGTCCTGAGTCGAGTTAACAATTCTGAATAAAGTAAAAGCTTTCTTTTTAAATCCTTATTAAGCAATCCATTCCTCTCTCTAACTCCTGTGTTCTCCCTCTTTCTGAGCCTTGCCTAAGTATTAATCCTCTTTCCCTGTGATCTCTATACCCTTCTAAAGCAAAGCACTCTGAACATGAGGTTCAATTATTGAAAGGGGGTGTACTGTGTAAAAATTTATACCTGAGGATTTGCCATGCAAAGGACAGACAGATACCACCTAGTAGAACAATGCCTTTTGCAAGAGCTATAGGATTATAGCAAAATTGCATGCCAGGGGAAGATATCAGCACTTTTTGAATAAGTCTGCTTTATGGATTATTAAGTTACCTCTAAAATTTTGCCCTGGGATAAAACCTGGCTTTCAAAATACTGTTTTTAAGTTATGCAGCATTTAAGGGCACCAATCAGTCCTTCCTAGCATTCATCACCACACTAAAATCCTTTCCTTCTTTAATTAAAGTAACTTTACTTTTCATATAATGCTGAGGTGACCTCTTCTACGTTGGGAGTTTGTAAGCACACCTGTAGAAAAAAAATGTTTTTAATTATCAACCATATAGACTTTTTTAGGATGTAAAAAGCTGGAAGGAGCTTCACTCCCATCCTAACAACAAGAAAAAGGCAGGAAAAACTTCAAAACCATGATGTTTCTTCAATGCATCTAAAAGTTGAGGTCACAGGGAAGCAAGTAGCTTGAACTTTACAGAAAGGTACCTCCAAGGATCATCTGTGCAAAGTATGGAATGCAGAGACACCAGGCATGCGAGTAAGATGAACTAGATACTTTTTTTTTTAATTTTCTGGAGGCCAAGTGTGGGCTCAGTTCAGTTCAGTCACTAAATCATGTGCAACTCTTTGCAACCCCATGGATTGCAGCACACCAGGCTTCCCTGTCCATCACCAACACCCAGAGGTTACTCAAACTCATGTCCATCAAGTCGGTGATTCCATCCAACCATCTAATCCTCTGTCGTCCCCTTCACCTCCACCTTCAATCTTTCCCAGCATCAGGGTCTCTTCCAATGAGTCGGCTCTTCCCATCAGGTGGCCAAAGTATTGGAGGTTCAGCTTCAGCATCAGTCCTTCCAGTGAATATTCAGAACTGATTTCCTTTAGGATTGACTGGCTTGATCTCTGTACTGTCCAAGGGACTCTCAAGAGTCTTCTCCAACACCACAGTTCAAAAGCATCAATTCCTCAGCACTCAGCTTTATGGTCCAACCCTCACATTCATACACGACTACTGGAAAAACCATAGCTTTGACTCAATGGACCTTTGTCGGCAAAGTAATGTCTCTGCTTTTCAATATGCTGTCTAGGTTGGTCATAGCTTTTCTTCCAAGGAGCAAGCATCTTTCCATTTCATAGCTGCACTCACTATCTGCAGTGATTTTGGAGCCCAAGAAAATAAAGTATCTCACTGTTTTCATTGTTTTCCTTTCTATCTGTTATGAAGTGATGGGACCAGATGCCATGATCTCCATTTTCTGAATGTTGAGTTTTAAGCCAGCTTTTTCACTCTCCTCTTTAATTTTTATCCAAGAGGCCCTTCAGTTCCTCTTCCACTTTCTGCTGTAAGGGTGGTGTCATCTGCATATCTGAGATTATTGGCATTTCCCCCTGCAATCTTGATTCTACCTTGTGCTTCATCCAGCCTGGCACTTCGCATGATGTACACTGCATAGCAGTTAAATAAGCAGGGTGACAATATACAGCCTTGACGTACTCCTTTTCCAATTTGGAACCAGTCTGTTGTTCCACGTTTGGTTCTAACTGTTGCTTCTTGACCTGCATACAGATTTCTCAGGAGGCAGGTCAGGTGGTCTGATATTCTCATCTCTTTCAGAATTTTCCACAATTTGTTGTGGTCCACACAGTCAAAGGCTTTGGCATAGTCAATAAAGCAGAAGTAGATGTTTTTCTAGAACTTGCTTGCTTCTTCAGTGATCCAATGGATGTTGGCAATTTGATCTCTGGTTCCTCTGCCTTTTCTAAATCCAGCTTAAATATCTGGAAGTTCTCGGTTCATGTACTTTTGAAGTCTTGCTTGAAGAATTTTGAGCATTACTTTGCTAGTGTGTGAGATGAGTGCAATTGTGCAGTAGTTTGAACATTCTTTGGCATTGCCTTTCCTTGGGATTGGAATGAAAATTGACCTTTTCCAGTCCTGTGGAGCTACCATATGATTATTGAATCCCTGAGAGTCATAGCCACGAGGGAAGCTTGTACACATCTGCAAGCTCTTCTCCATTGACCATTAGAGGGTGCTTGAGAGAGAGATCAAATAAAGGGGGAGATACTGAAAAGGTCTTCCTTGACGGTATAGCTCTATTGTGCTGCTAGAGTAAATGCAAAAGCCTTCACTGAGATCCTTCTGCCCAACAGAATGCAAACCTCAAGATGAGGACTCCTCTGGTGGTCCACTGGTTAAGAATCTGCCTTCCAGTGTGGGTTTGATCCCTGGTTTGGGAAGATCCCCTGGAAAAGGAAATGGCAACCCACTCTAGTATTCTCGCCTGGAGAATCCCATGGACAGAGAAGCCTGGTGGTGGCAAAGAGTCGGACACGACTAAGCGACTTCACTTACTTACTTAGGGGAACTAAGATCCTACCATCTCTGGGCAACTAAGCCTGCGCCGCTACTACTGAACTGGAGTGCCACAACTACAGAGAAGCCCATGTGCCACAATGAAATATCCTGGGTGCTGCAACTAAGACCCGATGCGGCCAAACAAACATTTAAGAAAAAAATCCTCAGGATGATGGAAAGTGAAAGTGGAGTCGCTCAGTCGTGGCCGACTCTTCCCCATGGACTGTAGCCCACCGGGCTCCTCCATGCATGGAATTTTCCAGGCAAGCGTACTGGAGTGGGTTCCCATTTCCTTCTCCACAAGATGATGGAAGCAGAGCAGCAAATCCAAGGCCACAGGTAGAGACCCGCTGCAGAAGGAGAAAAGCCAAAAGTATCTTCTACCCCTGAGGCAGGGGCGTGAACCAACTCATATAACACTAGAGGGATCTGTTTACCATTGTCACAAGGATCCTAAATGTACACACAAATAACAAAAGAGTTTCTAAATATCTGAAGGAAAAACTGATAAGTCTGAGAGGAGAAATGGATAAATGCAAAAATACACGTGGTGCTTCACATTGTTGTTGTTCAGACACTAAGCCGTGTCCCACTCTTTGAGACCCTATGGACTGTAGCACACCAGGCTGTCTGTCCTCCACTGTCTCCCAGAGTCTGCTCAAATTCATGTCTCAGAGCTACGTGATAGGAAAAGTAGGAAGAAATCAAGTATGGATGTAGTAGTCTTGGACAAGACTGTCAACAACCTGACCTAATTTGACATTCATAAAACATTCTACCCAACAACAGAGTATGCATTTTTAAGTACACATGGAACATTCCCCAGGATAGACCACAGTTCTTCTACAAACAGGTCTATACAGGTTCTTCTGGGAAATAGGAAAGAAAGACTTTTCAACTCATGTATTGGGCAAACATCATACTATACCAAATCAGACAAAGAAATTAGGAAAAAAGAAAGAAGAAAACTCTACTGCACTGTCCAATAGGACTTTCTGCTTTGGTAGCAATATCTGCACTATCCAATAAGATAGCCCCAAGCCACATGGGGCTATTGAACACTTTAAGTATAACTAGTGTAACTTAGGAAATAAATGTTTAACTTTATGTAAGAGTTTAATCTATTTATATTTAAATTTATATAGCCCAGTGTCTAGGAATTACTTCACTGTATAGTGCAGCTCTGGACCAATGTCCACAGTGAATACAGATGGAAATATCCTCAAAAAATAGCAAACGAGATCTAGCAGTGATAGAATGATTAAAAAAAAATCAGGAATGAATGGATAAATGAGGAATCCCAGGAATATGATCTTGGAAATGCAAAATTAATTCAACCTTCAAAAATCAATCTGTGGGAAGTCCCTGGCGGCACAGTGGATACGAGTCCACCTGCCAATGCAGGGGACACGAGTTCAATCCCTGGTCCAGGCAGACTCCACATGCTGCAGAGCAACTAAACCTGGGCACCACAACTACTGAGCCCCTGTGCCCTAGAGAAATGGTCAAAGATTTCAACAGTACCTTCCCCCAAAGAAGTTACATAGGTAGCAAATAAGCTTATACAGATACTCAACTTCATTTTCATTACATAAATTCAAATTAAAGACAAAACAAAATCATAAAATGAACCCATTATAATGGCTTTATTAAAAAAAAAAAAAAACCTAACGTGTTTGCTTTTGTTAGAAATGCTAAATGGTACAGAGGTAGGAAAACAACTTTGCTATTTCTTGTAAAGTTAAGTATATACCTACAAAACCCAAAGGTCCCACTCCTAGATATTATCCAAGAGAAATAAAAGGTTATGTTCACACAAAACCTATACATAAGATTTTATAGTGGCTTTACTTATGATTGCTGAAAATTGAAAGCAACCAAATTAAAGGAGACTCAAAAGACTATATCCATTTTAATGCTACACCGGAAAGGGCAAAACTATAGGCACGGAAGATAGACCAGAGTTTGCTAAGGATTGGGTGTGTGGCAGGTAGGGGCATGGTAAGTGAAGATTTGATTTAAATGAGCATGAAGGAAGCTTGGGAAGTGGGGAAATCTGTATCTTGTTTAAGTGTTGTTTATGTGTCAAATGTGTTCATCAGTACATATAGAACTGTTAACCAAAGATTAAGCTGCAATAAACCTGACAATAATAACAGCAATAAACAAAAACACTCTATGCTCAAATGCCTAGGTTATACCCCTAGATCCATATCATCAGAATCTCTAAGATGGTACTTGGTCATCAATATTTTTTAAACTTCCCAGGTACAGCCAAGGTTGACAACCACTGACCTAAAAAGGACTGAGATTTAAGATACTGAACAGGTTAAATGGCTCTTCTGTACTTATTTGCTTATAAACATCTCTTCAGTAAATGTCCCCAGGTATGGAAGAGAACAAAATTAACCAATCATGTAGAGAGCACCTAAATATATGGTGGTTCTGTTTTTCCTTTCCCATGGAAAATTTCTGCAACTGAGACCACGCATAGCCTTAACTGATAAGTGAACTGCACCCCAAAAGAATAAAATGTACCATCCAGGAAGGCAGCACTGCTATTCTCTCAAACATCCCATCTTTCCAAGTAGTAAACAAAGACCATCGCCCTTCGGAATGACATAAACCTTTGAACTGAAACCTCAAATCAGGGCTTCCTTTGTGGTACAGTGGGTAAGAGTCCACCTGCCAATGCAGGGGAGACAGGTTCAATCTCTGGTTTGGGAAGATTTCATCTGCCACCGAGCAAATAAACCCGTGTACCACACAGGTTTACTGAACACGCATGCTACAAATACTGAAGCCTGTGTACCAAGAGTCTGTGCTTCACAAAAGAAGCCACTGCAATGAGAAGCCCCTGCGCCTCAACTAGAGAATCCCCCCCCCCCCATTCACCACAACTAGAGAAAGCCCGAGTGCAGCAACGAATACCCACCAGGGCCAAAAAATACATACATCTTTAAAATAAAAGCCAAATGGAACTTTGATCCCTTCTCTCCCCCACATGACTTCCGTGACATTTTTTTATCTTGCATTAAAGACCTTAGCTATAGTACATTTGTCTTTGTAGCTCAGTCAGTAAAGAATCTGCCTGCAATGTGGGAGACCCAGGTTCAATCCCTGGGTTGGGAAGATCCCCTGGAGAAGGAAATGACAACCCACTCCAGTATCCTTGCCTGGACAATCTCAAGGACACAGGAGCCTCATGGGCTGCAGTCCATGGGGTTTCAAAGAGTCGGGCACGACTGAGTAACTAACACTTACTTACTTACAGCACATTTGTCTTTATTTCTTATACAAAAAAGGAATTCAGTATGGTTTTCCTGTTTGTTGGCTTGGTGATTTTCAGAGGCCTCCAAACTCAGACTAGAATATAACAGGACAAGAGCTATGGTTCTTAGATTGAGGTCTGCAGACACAGGGTTCATATACAAGGGATTCACTAAAGAGATGTTCCCAGAAAAAAAAAAAAAAAAAAAAAACAGAAAAAGAGAGGAAGGGCAGGGAAAGGCAGGAGAGAGACTTCAGTAAGTGCAGAAACGCAGGCAGAGGCCCACTGAGGGGCTTAGGCCTAGTGTCACTGGGCCTCCAGTCTTTGGTTCAAGGCTGCCTTCTGGACACATAGATAGCCCTGTACCTCCCTTTGCCAGGCTCCCTAAGCCAAGAACATGGGTCGCTCCAAGGGATCAGCAGATGTGAGCTGCAGGAAGTGAAAGCAAACTAAAGCTGGGGGTCATGCAAAAATGGGATCCAAGTGGACCTGGGCAGAGCACCAACCCCATTTCTCACCCCATTTACTGAGCACCCAGTTTGAACCCAGAGTCCGGCTAGGCTCTCTACATCCCCAAAAGAGCTGTATTATTACTCCCATGTTCTTGTTTAACACTGACAACTACTCTATAAGGTAACTATTGTTAATTCCATTTAAAAATATTAGAAGGCTCAAAGAGGTTCAGTATCTTTCTCAAGATAACACAGCTGCAAGCTGGAGGGCTGAGATTCGAACCAGGGGCTGCTGGCCTCTTCCAAGCTTGCTGCTGCTGTTCTCCCTTTATGTGTCTGCCTCTTCTCTGGCACATTCCCTGCATTAGGCACTGAGGACCTTCCTGCCGCCGATGCCTATAGCCATAATTCCAAAAGTAATATCCCCTATTTTGACTCGTCACTGTCCACACTCTGGACCCCTATCAAAACTTACCATCCTGGGGACTTCCCTGGTGGTCCAGTGGCTAAGACTCCACACTCCTAATGCAGGAGGCCCAGGTTCAAATCCCTGGTCAAGGAGCTAGATCTCATATGCTGCAACTAAGACCCATGCAGCCAAATTATATTTTTAAAAAAAGAAAAACTCCTACCATCCTGGATCCCAGAACAGGTTCTATCAATGCCTTGCTCCCTGCTGGTTTCCCAGTTGAAAAAGACTTCATTGAGAGAATTCCAGCCAGGAATGCATAAAGGGGATGGGAAGGTAGAACTTTGTCTTAGCCCAAATGAATGGATTTCCTCTAGTCTCAAGAATACAAATTGGAACCTCAGTAGGAATCAGCATATAAGAGGACCTTGATTTGACCACAAACAGCAGTCAAGGAGGACTTCCCTTGAGGCTCAGCAGAGAAGAATCTGCCTGCCAATGCAGGAGACATGGCTACAATCCCTGGGCAGGAAGATCCCCTGGAGAAGGAAATGGCAACTCACTCCAGTATTCTTGCCTGGGAAATCTCATGGACAGAGGGGGCTGGCAGGCCATGGTCCATAGCATCACAAAGAGTCAAACACAACTTAGTAACTAAAAGCAACAGACAAGAGAGTGAAAGTGCTCTCTGAAAGATCTTTTACAGACCATCCAAGGGGTCTCCCTCTAAGTGTGGCATCCCCTTGCCCCACTCCTCTCACTCTCTCAGGCCCCCGGACACAGCCAGAAGGAAGTTCTCTAAATTCTCCATCTAAGTCCCTCACCTCCTCCCTGAATGATAAACCCTAAACAGTAAACGGAGCAGAGCAAATGAGCAAGCAGTTTTCACCATGCCTCACTTGCAAGCAGCAGAGAATCTTCCACTAGATGTGACCATGGGTTAGAAACTTCGGGAGTTTCCTATGAAAGCTGCCATGTACATGGAGGGCATGGAGAGATGGAAGAAGGAGGCAGCTACTCCAGACTGGAAGGGGGCAGGTTTACTAACAAGTCAGGGAACCTAGGAAGTGTGTCTCGGGTCCTGCAAGACAAGTAGATCTCAGCATCCAGCCACCAGAATCTCAACAGTTGATAGAGGACTTTACAGGGCTTAGTCTTATATCCCCTATATCCCATCCAGATGGTCAGAACAACACGCTTCTCTCTCGAAGCCATATCCTTGAACCAACTCCCGGTGTGAGAAGAGTGGGCAGAATGTACATTTCAAGGATGGGGAGCAGTGAGCAGCCTCCGATTACCCTCCTGCTAGAGAATCGACCAGCAGTCACATCTTCTCCATGACCTTCTGCAACAAGAGCATCGGGAACCGAAAAAGCTAATAATTACTTAAGATGAGGTGGTTAGGGTAGGTCTTTATCCCATGCAGCTTGTGCATATAAGGAGACCTGTGTATATAAGTAGACCTTGTGCATATAAGGTGACCTATGCTGGGGAAGAGCCTCTAAGAGCCTGTCTGCAGAGTGGATACAAAATAGCCATTGTAAGAACAAAATGGTGTCTTGTGAGATTGTGTTCATTGGTGTCCAACTCTTTGTGACCCTTTGGACTGTAGCCCGCCAGGCTTCTGTCCCTGGAATTTTCCAAGCAAGAATACTGGAGTGGGTTGCCATTTCCTACTCAGGGGGATCTTCTCGACCCAGGGATTGAACCCATGTCACTTGGGTCTCCTGCATTGGCAGGCAGATTCTTTACCTCTGTGCCCCCCTGGGAAGCTCCCGTTGTGAGATTACAAACACTAATAAAAACACTCTGAGGATACGTAAGCAGATAAAAATGACTAGCAGCCATTGAACATTTCCTGTGTGCCGTGGGCTTCTTCGTTTCTTATATCATAGATCCTCTTTTATTTGTATTGGCTTTCCTGGTGGCTCAGAGGTTAAAGTGTCTGCCTGCAACGCAGGAGACCGGGGTTCGATCCCTGGGTTGGGAAGATGCCCTGGAGAAGGAAATGGCAACCCACTCCAGTATTCTTGCCTGAAGAATCCCATGGACGGAGGAGCCTGGGGGCTACAGTCCACGGGTCGCAAAGAGTCGGACACAACTTCACTTTCACTTTTATTTGTATATCATCTTCACCTTCTCACATCCTTATAAAATGGCTATCTTGTAATCCACACTTTATACAAGTGGGAAGCAAGGTTCAGAAAGGTTGAGGAACTTGCCCCAAAACACACAGCATACAGAAATTTTAGTCAGAAATTGTATCTGGTTCCATCAGGCTCTAGACCCCCTTAACTTTTATTATAAAGTTAAGATCAGAATGAATAGCTCAACGGTTAAGTACCTAGCCTCTGAAATCAACTGTCTTTTGACCTCTGCTATGCCATTTACTGGCTGTGTAACTGCATTTGTTTGCCAGGGCAGCTACAACAAAGTACACAAATAAGGTTGATTAAACAGAAATTGGGATTCCCAGGTGGCACTAGTGTTAAAGAACCCACCTGCCAATGGAGGAGATACAAGAGATGTGAGTTCAATCCCTGGGTCAGGAAGATCCCCTGGAGTAGGAAATGGCAACCCACTCCAGGATTCTTGCCTGGAAAATTCCAAGGACAGAGGAGCCTTGTGGGCTGCAGTCCACAAAGAGTAGGGCACAACTGAGTTACTGAGAAATTATCATCTCACAGTTCTGAAGTTTTAAAATCAACATGTGACGGACAAATTGGTCCCTTCTAGGGGCTGTAGCAGAGAAATCTGTTCCACATGTTCTACAGTTTCTAGTGATATTCTGGCAATCTTGGGCATTCCTTGGCTATCTGAAACATCACTTTGATCTCTACCTTCATCTTCATATGGAGATCTCCCTGCATGTATCTCGAGGTCTAAATTTCTTCCTCTTATAAGGATACCAGTCATATTGAATCAGAATCTACTCTAATAACCTCATAATAATTGTATCTGCAAAATCCCTATTTCCAAATAGCATCACATTCTGTGGTCCTGGATACTGGGACTTCAACATATGAATTGGGTGGAGGCACAATTCAACCCATAAGAGTGACTATTGACAATGACTTTTTTTCTGTGCTCTTGCCCCTATGTCAAAGTTACTATTACAGGGTTTGGAGGATAAAAGAGCTAACACATACAAAATATCTAGAATAGGGGCCAGGAAACAATCACCCAAGGGCCAAAGACAGCCTGCCACCTGTTCTTGCATTGCCAGCAAGCTAAGAATATGTTCTATATTTTTAAAGACTTGGGGGAAATGAGAAGATTTCATGACAGGCGAAAAGTGAAATTTGAATTTCAGTGTCCAGAAATAAAGTTTTATTGGCACTCAGCCACACCCATTCATTTACATACTGTCCTTGGTTATTTTTATCCTACCAGAACCCAGTTAAGTAGTTGCAGTTCCTACAGAGACCATATGGGCACAAAGCCTAAAATATCTACTGCCTGGCCCTTTATAGAAAACATTTGCCAACTACCAATCTAGAAGATTACCTAGGATGTGGTAAGAACTATATTAATATTACTTATTACTATGTTTTTCCCTTCTCTTTTGCCTTGGTAAGTCATCCGCCTCTGCCATCTTTTTGGTAGCAATGAGAATTCTCAGCCCACATGATGAAAGGGGGCTCCTGATCCACAGCATCCCCCCGCCCCTCTCCGAAGGCTCATGGAAGATTCCTCATGGAATCTTCTCCTGCACTGGCTGATTTCAACCACCAGGGCTCATCAGCTGCTCCCCTGGCTGAATCAATCAAGTCCAGGCCAGTAAGCTCACTTCTCTCCCTCCTGTCTCAGCAATTTTCTTCCCCCGCACTGCACAAGTTCCCAACAGCTTCAGTGGGTCCAAAGGTGAGCACTTCCAAACCTTAAATTATTTACATCTGAGCAACACAGGGCTTTCTCTCCCTCTCAATCATCTCAGCCGTTGGCACCTCCTCCTTCCTCACTGCCTTCCTTCTTCCAACACATTGTGCGAAATATGCATCGTTAAAAAAGAAGTGTGAGCACTTTTCCCCACCATTTCTTCAGTGGCCAAAAAAGAAGTAAAATAAAGCTTCATTTTAGTTCCATGGCTCATCTAGGTTACCTGGGAGGAAGAGGGCAGAGGAAGACACAGGTAGACCAGCCAGAAGTCTTGGGGGGGGGGGGTACCGCGGGGCGGGGAGAAGGAATGTATTTCCTGCTGAGTCAGCACAACTGGAGCGCTTGGAGAAAAATGTGCAGCTCAGATCAGGAGAAAAAGAACATTTTTTCTTGCCAGATCTGAAAAGTGGAGAGTTTAATTGCCCTGGAGACCACAATTGTTTTGGCTTAACACGTTCGCGGCTTTGTATTAGATGGCATTTTTGTTCTCTCAATTGCTTTTTCTTTTCAGAATTGTAGGATTTAGGTAGTCTTGGGGAGGGGGGGGGGGTACCGCGGGGCGGGGAGAAGGAATGTATTTCCTGCTGAGTCAGCACAACTGGAGCACTTGGAGAAAAATGTGCAGCTCAGATCAGGAGAAAAAGAACATTTTTTCTTGCCAGATCTGAAAAGTGGAGAGTTTAATTGCCCTGGAGACCACAATTGTTTTGGCTTAACACGTTCGCGGCTTTGTATTAGATGGCATTTTTGTTCTCTCAATTGCTTTTTCTTTTCAGAATTGTAGGATTTAGGAATAAAACCGAGTTAGAGGCAGATTAAAGTCTTTAACTCTTAATTAAAGGTTTTTATTCAGCCATTCACATCCAGCCTCGGGATTTTTCATTTCAGTTGCCGTTGAGGAGAAATGAGAAATTCTAAAAATAAGTCAGTGACATGCACAGTCCCTCTGGGGTCAGACCAATGGTCCCCAAAGAGGACACAGCTGCTGTTGGTGTGACTGTTCTGCTAGTCAGGCTAAAGTCATCTTGGGATGGGGACATGGCCCTACTGGAAATCTAAGGGGAGAAAACACTCCCCAAAGAGGACCCTGGAATAGTTCACAAGTGACAGCATGTCCTAGAAAATTCTCTCTGCAACTCCCACTTTCTCTTAATCCCAACAATCCTGCAGTTTCCCCTTCTCACTCAACATAAACTCCAGCTTCAATTGCTGAGACCAAGACCTTTGCATTGTCTCTGACACCTCTCCTTCTCTCAAACCACACATCCAATCTGTTGACAAATCCTACCAGTTCTATCCAGGACCAGGTCCATAATCTGTGGGGCTCGGGATCAAATCAAAATGGAGGGCCCCATCCAAAGATTATTAAGAACTCCAAGATGACGAGCAGAGCATGAAACCAAGCGAGGATCCTTCTGAGTAAGGGATCCTGTGTGACACCACAGATCACATGGCTAAGATGCTGGCCGTGGTTTTAACTGCAAACACATCTCAAATCTGACTACTCATATCCTAGAAACTTGAACAAAAGTGAAAGTTAGTTGCAGAGTTGTGTCTATCTCTTTGTGACCCTGTGGACTATTGCCCGCCAGGCTTCTCTGTCCATGGAATTTTCCAGGCAAGAGTACTGGAGTGAGTTGCCATTTCCTTCTCCAGGGGATCTTCCCCACCGAGGGATTTAACCTGGGTCTCCTGCATGGCAGGCAGATTCTTTACCAACTGAGCCACTAGAAAAGCCCAGAAAAGTGAATACAATGATACATATTAAAAAAAAAGAATACCCTAGGACAAAGAGGAGTTTATTCCATGAATCCCAGACTTGTTCAATACTTGAAAGTCATTCAAGGGACTTCCCAGGTGGTACAGTGGATAAGACTCGGTGTGCTAATGCAGGAGGCCTGGGTTCGATCCCTGGTCAGGGAACTAGATCACATGCTGCAACGAAGAATTCATATGCCACAACTAAAGATCTCACATGCCACAACGAATGTCAAAGACCCTACATGCCACAACTAAGACCTGGTACAGCCAAATAAATAAAAAGTCAAGTAAATATTCTTTAAAAAATCATTCAGTATGAGCCATCATACTAACAGACCAAAGAAGAAAATCCATGTGATCATTTCAAAGTGAGATAAGAAATGTATGCAAGCTTGTGCATGCCACTCGCTAAGTCGTGTCCAACTCTGCAATCCCACGCGCTGTAGCCTACCAGGCTCCTCTGTCCACGGAATTTCCTAGGCAAGAATACTGGAGTGGGTTGCCATTTCCTCCTCCAGAGGATCTTTCTGACCCAGGGATCGAACCCATATCTCCTGCATCTCCTGCACTGGCAGGGAGATTCTTTACCACTGAGCCACCTGGGAAACCCAATAAATGTATGCTGTTTTAAAAAAATCTGACCGTCTCCACTGCTGACCAGATGGCCTGAGTTCTCCATTTGGCCCATCAGATAATTCAGAGGACAGCAGCCAGAATAAGTCAGAAGTTGTCCCTTCTCTGGTCAAAACTCACCACTAGCTCTTCACTTGGCCCAGAGTAAAAGCCAAAGTCTTTACAATGGCTGCTGAGTCTGCTCACATCCCCCAGGGATACCCAGGCTCCTCTTGTTCATTTTGCTCCAACCACACAGCATTTCCGACTGTCCTCAAACAAGTCAGACCTGTTCCTTCCTTGTGACATTGACCTAGCCCTCCCCGCAGCCTGGCACACTCCCCACAGCTGCACACTCTCTACACTCTTCCTTCCATCTTCCAGGTCTTATTCGTTCAAGGAATATGTATTGAGTATTAATGATGTGCCAGACTCTGTTCTAAGCACAAGTAGTTGGACTTAACATTTCTCTGCCCTTTACTGAAGTAAAGCATCTTTTCATAAACTAACTGGCCATTTTATAATTATTTTGCTGAGTATTTGGGTTTTTTTTTTTTTTTTTTTGCTTTTCAATGGGTCAGTTCAATCTCTTTTAAACAACTTTATTGAGATATCTTTTTAAATTGTATATATTTAAAATCTACAACTTGATGTTTTGACATCATACAATTGACCCTTGAACAACAGGGGTTTGAACTGCACAGGTCTACTTCTACTTGAGTTCTTTTCAATAAAAATATCGGAAAATTTTTTGGAGATTTGTGACAGTTTTTTTTTAACTTGCAGACAAAACGTGTAGCCTAGAAGTATTGAAAATTTTTAAGAAAAAGTTAGGTATGTTATGAATGCATGCTAGTCTATTTATCACTACCACAAAATATATACAAAGCTATTATAAAAGTCAAAATTTATTAAAACTTATGCACACAAACACATACCATACATGGCACCATCAATTACACTAGGCTTACACTGCTGCTTCTTTGTTATCAATGCATGAATTATTATACCTGTAAATAAATATGAATTTCTTTATTTGGGCTTCCCTGGTGGCTCAGAGGTTAAAGCGTCTGCCTGGAATGCAGGAGACCTGGGTTTGATCCCTGGGTCGGGAAGATCCCCTGGAGAAGGAAATGGCAACCCACTCCAGTACTCTTGCCTGGAGAATCCCATGGAGGGAGGAGCCTGGTGGGCTACAGTCCATGGGGTCACAAGGAGTCGGACACGACTGAGTGATTTCACTTTCTTTCACTTTTTCTTCATATTACCTTTTTATGTTTGAAGTTTATTGTTAGTGTTGCAGTGAAAAGGATAAAATGTTTCCGTGAAAAGGAAAAAAGAGGAATGAGTTTTTGTTTTCTTTCCTGGGAACAAAGAAGATAACAGTGAGCAGGCCTGATTACTCCTAGTTTTTACTTAAACTATTCCTAATCTATAGTCTTGGAGAAGGAAATGGCAACCCACTCCAGTGTTCTTGCCTGGAGAATCCCAGGGACGGGGGAGCCTAGTGGGCTGCCGTCTGTGGGGCCGCACAGAGTCGGACACGACTGAGGCGACTTAGCAGCAGCAGCAGCAATCTATAGTCTGTAACAACATTTGCTTTTCTTCCCCCTAACTCGGCATGAACTACATTTTGCACCTATTATCTTTTCCCTCTCTCTCTCTTGTCTGCTAGAGGCTCCGTCCTGTCTGACTCTTTGCATGTCTGACTGTAGCTTGCCAGGCTCCTCTGTCCATGGAATTCTCCAGGCAAGAATACTGAAGTAGGGAGACATTCTCTTCTCAAGGGGATCTCCAGGGATCTTCCCCAGCCCAGGGATTGAACTCAGGTCTCCCACATTGCAGGCAGATGCTTTACCATTTGAGCCACCAGAGAAGCCCATATTACCTGTTGACTCTATACTAATTGCATTCTTTGTCTGGCGCTCACCTTTACAGCACTGGCTTCGCAGACCAACCCTTGTAACTCTTCTCTTTTTGCATTACAGAAACAAGGCCTCAGTAAAATTATTGCAGGCAGATGCTTTACCATTTGAGCCACCAGAGAAGCCCATATTACCTGTTGACTCTATACTAATTGCATTCTTTGTCTGGCGCTCACCTTTACAGCACTGGCTTCGCAGACCAACCCTTGTAACTCTTCTCTTTTTGCATTACAGAAACAAGGCCTCAGTAAAATACACAAAAGACAATGGATCCAACTATTGGGCTATGTGACTACCAGACCCAATATCCAGGCTACCTGATGGCAACCTATGACTGTTTTTGAAACAATGCAAGAGGATGAATACAAGATCCTTCCATCTTTGTTTTTCATCATCTGCCCTTGACTGTGAGCCTTCCTGTTAGTTAAACCCATAACTCGCCATGGAAGGGGGGCACAGTTCTTGTGGCATGAGTCTGCAGTGTTCTTCCACTCCACCAGCTAAGGATCAAAGCCAGTTCTCTATTTTCTCCAAACTGTCTCTGTGCTTTTTTATTCAACTTCGGTGGACAGAGAAAGCCAAGATTTTGGTCATAATATTAGTAGCACATATAACATATACCATGTTGTGTATTATATAAGACTGTGTTGTAGGTTGTCATTCAGTTGCCCAGTCATGTCCCACTCTTCGCGACCCCATGGACTGCAGCATGCCAGGCCTCCCTGTCCCTCACCATCACCTGGAGTTTGCCCAAATTCATCTCCATTGCATCGGTGATGCCATTCAGCTATCTCATCCTCTGTCATACTCTTCTCCTCCTCCCTTCCATCTTTCCCAGCATCAGGGTCCTATCTGATGAGTCAGCTGTTCCTATAAGAAGACCAAAGTATTGGAGCTTCAGCTTCAGCATCACTCCTTCCAATGAGTATTCAGTGTTGATTTCTTTTAAGACTGACTGGTTTAATCTCCTTGCTGTCCAAGAGACTCTCAAGAGTCTTCTCCAGCACCACCGTTTGAAAGCATCAATTCTTCGGCGCTCTGCCTTCTTTGTGGTCCAGCTCTCACAACTGTACATAACTACTGGAAAGACCATAGCTTTGACAATTCATTTTGTAAACAGATGGTGTAAACTTACAGTATCAACAAATATACTATAGTACTGTGCATATATTTTCTCTTCCTTGTGATTTTCTTAATATTTTATTTTCTCTAGCTTGTGTTATTATAGGAATACAGTATATAATGGGCTTCCCTGGTGGCTCAGATGGTAAAGAACCTGTCTGCAATGAAGAAGACCCAGGTTCGATCCCTGGGTCAGGAAGATCCCCTGGAGAAGGAAATGGCAACCCACTCCAGTATTCTTGCCTGGTCATGGGGTCGCAAAGAGTCGGACACAACTGAGCAACTGAACTGAACTGAAGTAAGTTTTGGGACAGTCTAAAGTTAAATGTAGATTTTCTACTGGGCAGGGATTGGGTGCCCCTAACCCCTACCAGGTGGCTCAGATGGTAAACAATCTGCCTGCAATGTGGGAGACCTGGGTTTGATCCCTAGGTTGGGAAGATCCCCTGGAGGAGGGCATGGCAATCCACTTCAGTGTTCTTGCCTGGAGAATCCCCATGGACAGAGGAGCCTGGCAGGCTACAGTCCATGTGGTCACAAAAAGTCAGACACAGCTGAGCGACTATGTATGGCAGACAGCAGCCCTAAAGGGTACATGAGCTGCACTGTGGATATATACATACACATCTTGTAATATATACATCACAATCAAGCTAATTAACATACTCTTTACTACTACTACTACTAAGTCACTTCAGTCGAGTCCGACTCTGTGCGACCCCAGAGATGGCAGCCCACCAGGCCCCCCCATCCCTGGGATTCTCCAGGCAAGAACACTGGAGTGGGTTGCCATTTCCTGCTCCAATGCATGAAAGTGAAAAGTGAAACTGAAGTTGCTCAGTCGTATCCAACTCTTGGCGACCCCATGGACTGCANCCCAGAGATGGCAGCCCACCAGGCCCCCCCATCCCTGGGATTCTCCAGGCAAGAACACTGGAGTGGGTTGCCATTTCCTGCTCCAATGCATGAAAGTGAAAAGTGAAACTGAAGTTGCTCAGTCGTATCCAACTCTTGGCGACCCCATGGACTGCAGCCTACCAGGCTCCTCCATCCATGGGATTTTCCAGGCAAAAGTACTGGAGTGGGGTGCCACTGACTTCTAATAGTTACTAAGAGTGTGTGCCTCACGCTCAGGCTTGAGCTCAAGCAAAAGTTTTAAGATTTATTCTCTTTGCAAATCTCAAGAATTCAATATGGTATTGTTAACCATGGTCACCCTGCTGTGAGATTACATCTCTTTTTAATTTTTTTCTTGACTGTCCTGTAAGGCTTTGGAGATCTTCCTGACCAGGAATCAAACTCTTGCCCCCTGCAGAGGAAGCATGCAGTCCTAACCACTGGATCACCAGAGAAGTCCCTGAGATTACAGCTTTAGAATATATCCATCCTACATAGCAAACACCCTCTTCCAACAACACAAGAGAAGACTCTACACGTGGACTGCTTTCTATCTACTGAGCTACATACACTAACTAGCAAGAACATTTTATTTAATCTTGTGTCTTAGTTATCTATTACTGTGAAGCAAACTATTTCTCCCTTCAAAAAAGTCTGATAGATTAAAATCACAAACATGTTATCTCGCGCATATTTTAAGGGTCTGGGGTTTAGGAGCAGCTTAGCTGGGTGGTTCTGCCTCAGGCTTTCTTACTAGATTGCAGTAAAGCTGTCAGCCAAGGCTACAATATCACAAGACCCAATTTGGGTGGAAAATCCACTTCTAAGCTCACTCACATGTTCGTTGGCAGGCCTCAGTGTTTCACTGACTTTTGGCCAGAGGCATTGTAGTCTTGTTTCAGTGAAAAGGAAAAAAGAGGAATGAGTTTTTCTCTTCCCCCTTCCTGAGAATGAAGAAGATAAAGAACAGTGAGTGGGTCTGAACATTCCTAGTTTTTCACTTTAACTGCTCCTACTCTACGTGTCTGTAACTTTGCTCTTCTGCCCCCTAACTCTGCAGGAGCTATAATTCACTTTTCTTTTTTTTTGACTCGATGCTAAATACATCCCCTATCTGGTGTTTACCCCTACAACACCCTTCCCCTTGTAGTTACACATCAGAAAGGAGGCTGCAGACCCACGGAAATGCCAGACTCAATCACTGGGTCACTGGCACCATTTTATGACCGTCTTTGAAACAACGCAGCAAGAAGAAATCAAGATCCTACCACCTTTGTTCCCCACCACCGACTCCTGACTGCAAGCCCGGGCTTTATATAAGCCCCTAGACTCCTCAAGGGTGGAGGGTGGGCACAGTTTTTGAGGCGCGAGCCTACTGTCTTCCCCTCTCCGCCAGCTGAGAATTAAAGCCCCTTTCTATTTCCTCTGAACTCTGTCTTCATATTTTTCATTTGGCTTCGGTGGACAGAGAAGGCCAAGGTTTTGGCTGGCAACAGTCTCACCATGTGGGCTGCTCCAGAAGACTGCTCACAGCGCGGAAACTGGCTTTCTTGCCAGCGGATGATCCAAGAGCAAGTGAAAGAGCATCAAGATGAAAGCCGCAACCTTTCACAATCTAGTATCAGAAATGCCATCCTTCACTTTCGCTATACAGGGGCTTCCCACATGGCTCAGTGGTAAAGAATCTGCCTGCTGATACAGGAGCTTCAGGAGTCATGGGTTCGCTCCCCGGGTCAGGAAGAGCCCCTGGAGGAGGAAATGGCAGCCAACTCTAGTATTCTTGCCTGGAGAATCCATGGACAGAGGAGCCTGGCGGGCTATGGTCCATGGGTCACAAAGAGTTGGACATGACTGAACCGACTTAGCAAACACGCATGCACACAAAGGGTGGGTCTGTGTCCCAGTCGCATGGAAACCTAGAGAACAGGTGCCTACCACCTTCAGTCTCTGTACAAGGAGCCAGGTCATGCCTCATCATTTGGAGGGTTCCCCCAAATATTAGGACCTCAGACACTGAGCAGCCGAAAAGTATGGCAAATATTAACTACACCGACAGACCTTGGTCAGAAAACCCAAGGGGGCTCTTAATCTCCTTAGTGGTATGAATCACTTCAGCAATCTGGTGAAGCTTATAGACCTTCTCAGGGTAATAATTTTAAGTGGATAAAACAGAATACATTGGATTCCAAAAGAAACAAATTACATTGAAATATAGTTATAGAAATATTAAAACAAACTTGTGATATAGCAACATATATGCAATAAGCATTGTTCTTTATTAGCATATTGTAATAACTATTTAACAACTATTGTAATTTCAAAGAAGCAATGAGCCTAAAGGATATTTGAAGATTCTGCAACAATTATAATGAGATATGAAAATAGCTATGGCTCCCAATGGTGACCAAGTCACAGGAAGTGTTAATTCCACTGTGGTTTGTGGTTTGTGGCCTACCACCATAACCAAAGAAATATTAAAAATTAGTGAGAGATCAGCGAAAAAAACTTTTTTCCATTCCAAACTGACTAATTGTTTATATGCTATCCACAGACCTGTAGGGAATAGGGTTGCCATCTCTGGCTAAGAACTCCTGAAATGTATGACAAATATTCCAACCTGCCAAGCCCTCTAGTTACAGGATAAAAAAGCAGGAGTGCTCAAAATGACCAATAAAGTAAGTTGAAATTGATCATGATGGTGAGTTTCCGTACCAGTCCTCTGGTTTGTAAATAGGTATTGTGTGTTTGTGTGTGCATGTACATGTGTACATACATGTGTGTGATTTCATGTTATTGTGTGTGTGTGTGATGTCGCTCAGTCGTGTCCGACTCTTTGCGACCCCGTGAACTGTAGCCTACCGGGCTTCTCCGTCCATGGGATTCTCCAGGCAAGAATACTGGAGTGGGTTGCCATTTCCTTCTCCAGGGGATCTTCCCAACCCAGGGATCGAACCTGGGTCTCCCGCATTGGAGGCAGATGCTTTAACCTCTGAGCCACCAGGGACAGTCCTATATTTACAGACAGAGCTTCCCTGGTGGCTCAGAGGTAAAGAACTTGTATGCCAATGCAGGAGATGCAGGTTTAGTCCCTGGGTCTGGAAGACTCCCTGGAGAAGGAAATGGCAACCCACTCCAGTATTCTTGCCTGGAGAATCCCATGGACAGAGAAGCCTGGCGAGCTATAGCCCATAGGGTTGCAAAGAGTTGGATGTGACTTAGTGACTGAGCACAGATATTTACAGACGTAGAAAGATGGCATGATAAATTATTAAAAGGAAAAAGCACATTATGGAACAACATGTAATGATAATAGCTAACATTTATTGAAGCACTTGCTACAGGCCAGAAAGTACAATAAGCACTTGACATATATCATCTGATTGAATCCTTTCACCAACACTTGGCCATAGCTATTTTTATTAACACATTTTATAGATGAGTAAAATAAAATGTGGGGAGATGAAATATCTTGCCTAAAGTCACAGAGCTGCTAAGTGAGGGAGCTGGCATTCAACTCCTGAGCTTGGGCTCATATCTGCTCTGAGGATCCAATGTTTGTAAGTAACTGTTTAAAATTCTCCATGGGGCTTCCCTGGTGGCTCAGTGATAAAGAACCCACCTTTCAATGCAGCAGACACAGGTCCGATCCCTGTCGGGAAGATCCCCTGGAGAAGGGAAAGGCTACCCACTCCAGTATTCTTGCCTGAAGTATTCCATGGACAGAGGAGCCTGGCAGGCTACAGTCCATAGGAACACAAAGAGTCAGACATGACCGAGCAAGTAACACTTTCACTTTCACATATGTATTTGCACATGGATATATGCTTTAGAAGAGATAGCTAAGGGCATTATAAATACCAAACCCCAATCTGTCTTTACCTCTGAGGTCAGGGAATGGGGAGAAGGCAGGGATGGGACAGACCTTCTTATTCTTTTTGAAACATCTAAACAGACTGAAGACAACATGGACAAACAAGAACACCATGTATCAGCCTGGGTGCGCTCAGTCTCTCAGTCATGTCTGACTCTTTGCGGCCCCAAGGACTGCAGCCCACCAGGCTCCTCTGCTCATGGAATTCTCCAGGCAAGAATATTGGGGTGGGTTGCCATTTCCTCTTCCAGTGGATCTTCCCAACCCAGGGATCAAACCTGTGCCTCTTACATCTCGTGGACTGGCTGGAGGATTCTTGACCACTAGGGCCACCTGGGATGAACCATCAACCTGAGTGAATCTCACAAAGAGCGCTGAGCAAAAGAGAGTGTGCACAGTCTGATATGGTGTGAAAATGTGAAAAACAAAATGATATATTATTTAGGTACACAAACATAGTTAGAAAAAATATGGCAAAATGCATGGAATTAATAAACATATACCACACTTGGGGTGGGGGAAGGATGGATCAGGGAAAGGAACACATGAGGTTTTGATCATATCGATGATGCTTTATTTCTTAGGCAGTGTGCTCGGCACCAGCTATTCCTTATGTTATTATGCACACTATTATGTTTTACTTCATAATACTTTTAATTGAGAGAATCATTACTAATAAGAAATGTTTATTGTGATCAACCATTCATCTTTAGCTTTGATACTGTTTGAATTTTTACAACGTCATTTTTTAATTTTAAAAAAAAAAGCTAATTTGCTTTATTATTGGAGTATAATGCTTTACAATGTTGTGTTAGTTTCTGCTGTATGAAGAAGTGAATCAGTTATATGAATACATATACCCCTTCCCTCTTCCACCTCCCAAACCAAACCTCCATCCCACCCATCTAGGTCACCTCAGAGCAACGATCTGAGCCCCCTGTGCTTGATAGCAGGTTCCCACTTGTTGCTCAGTTGCTCAGTCATGTCCAACTCTTTTCAACCCCATGGACTGCAGCACACCAGGCTTCCTTGTCCTTCAGCATCTCCCGGAGTCTGCACAAACTCATGTCTATTGAGTCGGTGA
The DNA here is from genome assembly GCA_006410635.1 of Cephalophus harveyi. NCBI lineage: Eukaryota > Metazoa > Chordata > Mammalia > Artiodactyla > Bovidae > Cephalophus > Cephalophus harveyi. Next base: position 112,757 of record SJYT01068666.1, on the reverse strand, counting down.
TGCCATCCAACCATCTCATCCTTTGTCATCCTTCTCCTCCTGCCTCCAATCTTTCTCGGCATCAAGGTCTTTTCCAATCAGTTGGCTCTTCGTATCGGTGGCCAAAATATTGGAGCTTCAGCTTCAGCATCAGTCCTTTCAATGAATATTCCGGGTTGATCTCCCTGCTGTCCAAGAAACCCTCAAGAGTCTTCTCCTGCATCACAGTTCGAAAGCACCCATTCTTCAGCACTCAGCGTTTTTCACGGTTCCCACTATCTATCTCTTTTACACAAGGTAGTGTATGTGTGTTATTTTTGAAATGTATAAAAGAAAAAGAAGATATGAGAGGGCACGATAGTGGTTATGCTTGAGAAGGAGGAAGTAGTTTATTGGGAAGGGACACACAAGGGCTCCTGGATGTCAGAAATGTTCTTTTTTACTAGCCAGGTAATGGTTTAACAAATGTTTGCTTTGTGATATTTCATTAAGCTGTGAGTGTGTTTTTTT